>JAVXUO010000638.1:332500-672500 GCA_033065855.1 Escallonia rubra
TTTTGTGTCTAATAAATGTTGCTTCCGCTTTTCCTTTCCGGCTTCTTTTTCAGGTTCAAATGCTAAAGCTGAACCTGGATCGGATGGTAGTAAAAGAGACAGATCAATGCCAGATTTGTGTGTGATATGCCTCGAGCAAGAGTACAACTCAGTTTTTGTACCGTAAGTTCCTTATTAATCTTTAATTTTAATTTAGCAAGAACTTTATAAATGCCTGTTACCTTTGAATTATCACCCGTACTTGAGTTGGGTTTATACTTTTCTACAAGCATCTCAAATATACGAGATTGATAACCGCACTCCACTTTTCAACACTTGCACTCCACTTTCATCGTTAAAGACCAAAATACTGTCACTAAAGGCATTAAAGGTGTCACCTAAAATCTTTTAGCGCAAACAGTGGAGTGTGGCTGGTGAAAAGTGGATTGTGGTTATCAGTTCCCTAAATAGATCATAGATTACTCTGCAAACACCCAGCTCTATGATAAAGTGACTTGGTCTGTTTATTCATGCTCTGACATGTGGTGGTTAATTGTTTCCATGAGGGTATTAATTGTGCTACGTTAAAATCTTCTATCTGCTAATAGAGGAAAAATAATTTCCACTTGCCTCTTGGAGAAAGCGAACAGTATCCAAAAATTGAATGTTGACACCTTCCTAAGAAAAATTGCGATATTTTATTTTGTTAGTGTGCATTGACTTGTACAGAATCTGAATAAATGGCAATGACTTCCAGGTGTGGTCATATGTGCTGCTGTACGGCGTGCTCTTCGCACTTGACGAACTGTCCCCTTTGTCGGCGACAGATTGAACAGGTAGTTAGGACATTCCGTCATTGAACCATGTTTTGGGGTTCTGGCTACTGGCTAGCATAGATGAGGACGCCTGTATGATTGCAAGAGTTTAAAGGCCTGGAGTCATCTTCATCAGGACGGTGAAACTTTCTTTCGTGGTAAAACATACAATCTGGGTCTGTACAGTGATAATGGATTGCGTTTTGCAGTCTATATTTTCTGATTTGAACAAATAATATACCCCGTACAGTTGATTTGAGGTTCCGTTTTCTATTTCCGAAGCATCTTTTAACTCTCTTCTCCCGAACTCCAATGGTGGCATATGATAACTGACCGAGTGTCTTTGTAAATTAACGTGATTTATGTTGTATGGGTAACCAACAATTTGTGGAACTGGGAGATCAATTTTTCTGTCATGGTGCCCGCTATTTGATCCGGGGGCTATGACCACTTATCTGATTGTCGTGTTTCTGTAGGAGATTTCTTCAATATTATTGTGTCTACTACTGCTAGTGAATAGAGTGCACCCAACGGACCCCAACACCCAAAAAAGAGAGAGAAAAAAGATACAAGATTTTAGCTGCGTATCTAGTCTTGAATTCCTTGTAGGAGCCTACATGGTTTGGCTTACATGGGAGTTGTGGTTCCAGGGGAGAAGCATCCTTGTCTGCAGATTCTTATTTGATTGCATGTTAGACTTCGAGGCACACATCGAATCTGATTCTAGTCATCAGATTGTACTTTCCATTTCCTTTTCTTGAAAGCTGACACCGCTTTTGATTTCCTTCTCTTGAAGCGACACCGTCGGTGAGAAGACTTGGTTTGATTGAATTCCTTCACTTAATTAGCTTGTACCCCTTTTTCTTAATCTTTTTCCTTTTAGACAAAAGGAGGGACACGAGGGTTAGAATATGATGCCTATTAGCTATATATTGTAGGAGAGAAATACTTTCCATGAGATGCCATCAAGAATCCTGATAGAAGTTCCCACTTATGATTCTTTGCATACCAGCTTGCTTTCAGACGAGAAAACTTGATTGAGCTTCTTTTCACTTCATTTGTTCACCTCTTAATAAATGGGTTCTAGTCCTAAGCATTGTCTTTCATACTAAACTTGGGACACACTTTCTGACCTTATACCCTTCCATCATCTGCCTCTTCCCTCCAACATATCAATGGCAAAGCACCAGAATAGCAGTGATGAGTGTATATGCAAGAAAATCTTCAATGCTACTCTCAATCCTGCTTTCGAAAAACTATGCCGCACTCCTAAGAATAATGCTCCAAATCTTCCGTTGCCAGCCTCCCCCGTTGATCCCACAGCTAAAGCCCATGCACCACATATCAGATCAGTTGCACTGCGCACACCCAGTTCCACTGACGTGATTCCCGTTGGGTTCAATCATCAGGCTCCGGCAGAATCGCTGCCCGAGAAAGAAAAGCCTGCAAAGGTACTTCATACTTCCGGTCGAGTGAAGAACGAAACCAAGGTCGCGTCAGGGAGCGGAGCTAACTCAGCTGCTCAGGAGAAACACAAGCACAAGGTTGATATGGCTCCTCCAGAGAATCTGGTGATGCAAAGTCATGGTCAAGGAGCCAAGGCTGCATCAAGAACCGAACCAGCAAAGATACAGACAGCTCCACCACCGAAGCCTGTCTTTACTAAAGAGGATACCTTTTCCGAGTTCATCGATCGTGTGAAGAAGAAGATAAGAACTCCATCAAATATCGGTGGTGTGAATAGACAGGATAGCTTTAACGATAAGGTGTCTAGTTACATAAGTCGTGCAAAGAAAAAGCTCAGAAGCACATCTAGTATTGGTGGAGGAAAAAGTGTAACCTTCATCAGGGAAGAGTAGACAAGGGGTGAATCAAAAGCTTAAGAGATTCTTTGCTAAGTATTCCGCAGAAGTAAAGAATTCGGAGCCATTTCGTTGGCTGTGAGTTACATACGCTTGAAGAAGTTGCTTGGTGTTTTATGCCGATGGTGTGTTTTTTTTTTTGGTTGTACCCTCCTTTTCTTTTATTTGTTGTTATATTTCGTATGTGGTACCCTTGCCTCGATGCGGTGAAAGATTTTATTTTTACTTATTGGTTGCTATGTTTCGTATGTTGTACAATTTCGCTTGTTACGGTAGAGATATAGGAGATTATTGCTAGGCTTTTCAAACTTGCTACTGAAATGTTATTTCAAGAATGATGCGACTTCTTTCAGGAGTGGGTTCAGGGTGTCACATTGAGGAGGGCCAAAATTGCATATAAAAACTTTAGTCACTAGTGTAGTAAAAGTGACATAGAAGAAGTTTGAAGCATTTGTAGTCTTCAATTTCACGGGATGTGCGAAAAGAATTATATGTGCATTAGTACTAGTATTACATCCATACGGAGATTATATAATTTACGTATATTTATACATTCTAGTCTTACTGATTTTCTATTTGTAGGCATGCTCAATAGCTTAGAAATAATTCGACCAAATGCTACTCACGTATATCATTCGTGACTATACCAATTATACGTATATAGAAAATACTTAATAACATAACTTTAACCTTTAAAGAGAAAATGAATTGGAAGAGTTCAAATTCCAAAATACACACAGGAGTTTTTAACTTTATAACTTTAATGCTTTAACCAACTATAACGTTGGTAACATGGGGGTGACCATAGTCCCCCGGCCCTATTGTAGGTCTGCCACTGACTTCTTGTGTTTTGAACATTTTAATTTGTTAGGACATATTTTTCTCAAAATACATGTAATTTTTTGGTAAGGCTTGCTAGAAAATAATGGGAATAAACGGCAAAATTAAATAACCAACAGTAAAATCAAAGTTAAAGTTCAACACCCTTGGGACTATAGCGATTAAAATCAAGTATCAAAAGTGCAAAATTTGAATAACAATAAGTAACCCAAACTTAAACTCTAAACCGGAGTCCGCTATTGACCCGAAATCGCTTCCGAAGAAACCCGATCATCGCTATAAAAAGAAACCCACACTCTCAAGGAAATCTACTTAAGTCATGCTATGCTTGACCGAGACTCTTTTGAAATCAACAGTTTACACTTACCTCTTGGACGTGATTTTGTTTCCCCGCCTTTTTCTGTTAACCATGGATGAGATGAGAAGACTGCAAGAGTTGACCCTTTTGTGGTAAGTTGGGTTGATTAGCATGTGCCCGGACCTAAGTTGGGTTGGTTAGCAGTGGTCGGACAAAATTTATCAATGGGTTGGGCTCACAAATTTGTAGATTGCGTTGAATGTTAGCTATGGGCTCGGGCCACCCAACCGCTCTTCCACCCTTATGTTTCTTATCTGGCTCTACCTACAACAGACAAACTTTAGGCTTGTCTGATCACAAAGCCGTAATGGCACGCCTTGTATGCATGATTGCATTTCATGAAGTTATATTAGCAATTAATTAAGGTAGCGTTTGAAATCACTTCCAGTTTTTGTTTTTTGTTTCTAAAAGAAACAAAAATCATAATCAGTTTAGTTTTTCTTTTTTACAAAAATAAATGAGTTTTTGATTACCCAGTTTTTACTTTGAGTTTTTTCTTTGGTAGTGGTTGCGTTGGTGGGGTGTGGCAATGGCCGGCAGGTGGAGTGACCGGCCGGTGGTGGGGCGTGGTCTCAAAATAAAAACCAAAACTGGAAACTAAAAAATGAGAGTTTTAAAAAACAACCATGTTTTAAAAATTGCGTGCCATACACGTTTTTTCTTCAGTTTACAAAACTGGAGAAAAAACTGAAAACGAAGACGTTTTCGAACAGAGCACTATTAAGGCTCAAATTTTTTCCCGCGACAAACCAACTTTCCTGGATTATAGAAATAAATAATGAATAACGCAACTTTAGGAACATTTCTTCCTAAAATTGACTTTGTTCTAATTTCTAAAACACCTTAGGCCACTTTTGGGGGTGGGTTGGGGCAGGGAAGTAATGTAGTGTAAGGGGGTGACTTGTGCAACAACGAGGCCACGAAGTACCAAGGATAGAATAGAAATTGAGTGTCAACCATATCTCTTAGGTTGGGTAAGGGGCAAAGTGCATGCCTTGTAATCTTTTCTCTCTACTTGTTTCTGGCAAACAAAGTAATGCTTTTATAATGCAGAGACCATTGCCGGTTAGCATGCGCATTCTGTTCTGGTTTCATCTTGAAATGAACATAAGTGGAAGGAAGTCAATCGACATATATTCAAATGGTGTACATATAGATGCCTAAATGCCCAAAGTCTTTAACAGAAAATTGGAGCATGTAAGAGGGCATCATGATGTTGATTGAAGGAGTGGACTTTAGATCAAGTTCTGCTCCCCTCTGTCAATTATTCTTCATACCATAATCTGAAGTTGCATTATACTTGGTTCTCTATATTTCATTGTACTTGAGGTCACTGCCACTTATTAACTCTGGTCAATTGTACCATATCAGGCTGGCTAGATAATTTAGTAAGTGTGTATGTGTGTGTGTGTTACCAATAATCTTTATCTGAGTATGTTGCCAGCCGCATCCTTAAGTTATTTGGTGGCTTCATCTGCATGATATTGTTTTCCCAATGCCTTACTGGGGGAGAGCTTCTTTTAGCATCCTTGTGTTGTGTTGGAGGTCAACACTGAGACTATATAATGTTTGTCTGTTCCTCCTTGAGGAAAGAAAACAAGCAGACTAGTAGTAGATGTTGAGGTGCACGCGTGAATTGTGTTAATCGCACATCCCGTAAGTACGAAAAAAATAAGTTGATCATATTTATAGGAACGCAACTACATTTTAAGTCAAGTTGGTTGAATCTGTATACGTGGATAATCTCAGTGGCACTTGGGTTCTCTATTATATATCTTTCTTATAGTAGAATCCTTTCATTGCAGAGGCCATGTGTATCATAACGTCTAGATGTAAGGTTTGTGGGGAAATTATCCACCTGAGAGGACTAAAAAAAAAAGGTCAAAGGATTTTGGTGCAACTTCTCTCTTTGAGATGTTTTAAAATAACTTTTTCTAAGTAACGGGGAAGAGGCCGTTAGGCCACAGAGTGTCAAAGCTACAGGGCGGCCATTGATATTCTTCAAGAGAGAAGATTCATGTTGGTTGTGCCCCTTTAATGCTTGCAAGGGTGAATTCGATTAGATATGATTTGATATGGCTAAAAATAGACTCTCGATCTGCTATCATTTCCGGTCCAGCTTGGTTAACTGCGAGAGTGGTAATTACCTTCTGGCTGAATTAGGATTTTGGAAAACTCTAACTTGATTCTCAATGATAGAGTTCACTCCTAATTCTACGAGGGTTCTAACACCCATGGAGCTCTCCCAGGTATGTAAATAACTAATAACACACAAAAAATCGAGTTCTATCTTATAGTTGTACTCTGACTAAAGTACATGAGAGTTCCCCTATTGAAACCCTACCCAACAGTCACTTTCTTTCTTAAGCATCAGAGTGTTCTCCTGTCGGAACCCTACCCACCAATCAGTTTCTTTCTTAAGTATCGGTGAGTTCTTCCGTCTAAACCCCATGCACCGATCACTCTTTTTTTTTGTTTTGCATGTCATTATTCCGGATGCAGATTCTGATTAGTTTTCTAGTAACAACATAAGTGTTCGTAAAATATCTGACTTTTAAAACGATACTAAAATCAGACAGAAGTGAGAATTTCATTTTTAACAAGATATTTAAACGGTACCAAAATATCTGATCTCATTAGGGTTCCGACACACCCGTGCCCATATAAAGCGACTCTCCCAGGTATGTACACAACTATTTACGCATAATCACAAACCAGTTTTTAACTTATTCGGAGTTCTATCATGTGTGCTCTCACTTAAGTATCTAATAATTCTCCTATCAGAATTCCACCCGGCAGTCACTCTTTTTTTGTTTCGCTGGTTATTAGCCCGACCGTGGTTCTCTATCAGTTTTCTAGTAACAACGTAACTGTTCATAAAACATCTGACTTTTACAACGGCACTAAAATCGGACAGAAGTGGGAGTTTCATTTTTGACAAGACATTTATTTTCCATCAGCATAACAAGAAATCTAAGATGAGTATTACAATACACACTTGCAATTTGCCTACGTTGAAGAAAGTTTCTAAAGATGCCAATGTTCCACTACTTAGATAGTTTTGGAACATTGGAAGGTAATCAATCAAGTATGCACATGCCAAGTCTGTCCACCTCTCGCAGAAAAAAAAAAGGCATACCAGTAATTTTATAGCTTTAGTGGGCATGTATGATCATCACCACACTTTTGACATCAACTCGCTTTACCTTTTCTGTTTGTGGCATAGGCCAGTACTTTCTTAGGTACAATTATGCAGTCCGGCCAGTTTTACTGGTGAACTCCAGATTGTTTTGTTCTCAAGTTTCAATATAAGTAATTTTGTTGAATAAATTAATAAAAATCTCAACTCCCGCTTAATTTTCTAAAAGTCAGTTTCCGCCGTCGTTGCTGAAAGTTCCCGCATGTTGTGAAACGTCATACTGAAAAATGACCTTGAGCGAGCGTCGCTATGGCAAGTTCAGTGACGTGGGGAGAAAAGTGCCATACAACTAAGTTGTCTAACGGGTGACGAAAAAAGTTGTTCAAAAGTGAACCATCTTCGAGCCCAATGCCCATGACTTTGCTTTTAGCTCCATTGAACCTAACTTTGCATTAGCCAACTGAATAAATACAAAACTTATTCAATGAAATAACCACCTACTTCTCAAGTTCAAAAACAAAGTGTCCACATCATCCATAAATAGACAAATAAGAGACCCATTCCAACTAGAACTTTGACAATCAATGAAGTCACGTATACCTTAGTTTATTTGTAACTTATACATCTCTATGGTGTTACCCTGAAAGATGCATCACCCAGAGCTGCTTCTCCTAGTTTAGCTAACCCACAAAGGAGTTGGATTTATTCTCTCAGTTGTTCTCTTGCAACATGGAAAGAGGGCAAGTTCTTCTCTTCTGATATATGTTTGTGTGTTTCTACATAAGAACCTTGATGACTAAGATGGAACATGGGGAAGTGGTGATATGGAACCAAGAAAAGACCCATATATCTTCCAAATTTGGATGGTCTATATTTGTTCATGAGAGTTGTTTGGACAATTCTCCTCCATCCAAAGTTGCTTTAAAGTTGCACATGCACCTCTAGAGAGGAGAGAATCTTGCAATCAAGTAGAAAATGTGATTGCTTTTGCAAATTTTGAAAAATAATTATTTAGATTGTTTATGTAACAACTTGGTCTACAACCGCACCACAAAATTATGTCTCTCTTAAAAGTGCTAGCTAAAACAGGTACACATGGGTTCTTTGACAAGGTCTTATAAAATCGTTCACAAGGTCTCCTACATCTGACGTGGGATACTACAGTTTTAATTGCAGAATATTGATAAAATCAATGAAAAAGTTGAAAGAGCAAAAGGAGAAAGACGGGTGCAAAATGTTTAATGGAACTTGAGAAGAATGATGGTGATCTAGAAAAGATTATGACACACAATGTTGAGCGAGACCATGTACTAAAAAAGTATCCATTGCTCACTGTTTGTGCCCACACACTCTTAGCAGGTCAACTCTGAACAGTTCATATTCTGGCTGAAAATGCCTTGTGAAGCCATACAACAAATTCTCAAGGGCTCGCGTGCTAGGTGATGTTGTGGCCATTTTGCACATAACGAATTAGTCCGACCAACAAGTCTACAGAAGCGACACCTCCGAGTTATTATTTTCCCAAACTACGATGTTCGATTGACGTCTAAGACCGAAGTTGGCAAACTGATGCATATAGAATTTTCAATTCATTTATTACGATAACAAACGAAGTGTAAAAGAAGCGAGAAAGCATTTATACGCACAAAAAAAAAAATTGCTAGAATTTGTTGCTAAATGACAAAATATATTGCGTATGGTGTTAAGTCATCTTTTCAATTGACGATTCTGAACTTTCGATAAATCCAAATCTAATGCGTTGCCGAGCTTCTTTGCTTATTAAAACAACGAAACGATTGACTGAACGAGTGCGACGTAAAATTATTTGGAGTGACTTATTCGAGAAGGTGGTATAAGCTTTGTGGGCGAGAGTCATGGGATGGTCTCTGTCCAATTCAGCACACTTTCGAGAAACTTTGAACAAGAGCCTCTCATGTGCACTCTTGACTTTTGGCTAAAAAGGGAAAGGGCAATCAGGCATGTGTCCATCTTATTTTTAAGTCAGCTTAGCTTTGATGTAGCTGTTTCTCTATACATTTGATTCTGTTTTTGGCACCATATAGAATCTCATGCATAAAAGCTAAAGCTTAAAGCCATCACCAACCAAAGGGAGCAGGTTCCTCTCCGAGAAGAAAAGGACCTCTTTAGTAGCAAAATTTATCCTCCACACTCCCAAAAGCTAATCAAAGTTAGCAACTTTAAACACTTTGGGAATGTCTGGACTTCAACTAGTTATCAAAAATACCGTTAAAGCATCTAATTCAAAATCAATCGACAATAAGGAGAGAGACTCACAAGATTTATGTGTTGTATTTTTAATCCATTATTTACTCAATTCAAAACTATATTCCAACGCGTCCCTAAGACTGTGACCAGACCTGAACGGCGGTATCGACCTGCTCTGATACCATATGAACGAAGGCATCCAACTCAAACCCAGTTGGAGATGAGAAGAGAGACTCACAAATATTATATATATTAAATTGTTAGTAATTGTTTGCACAGAGTAGAATTATGTTTCAACAAATATAAACCCCTTCTTTGTTTGAAATTTATTCCCAAAGGAAAGGATGCAAAAAAGCACCCTTGCTGCCAAAGTGATTATTCCTATGTTAAACCTCATACTATCATAAAAGCTGTCGTACATACGTGTAAGAAGAATAAGTTTCAATTTATGACACCTCCACTTTTGCAGCCTTGAGGGGGTTTGTAAATGCCTAACACCTTAAGCAAACTTTCCAACATGGAGAAAACAATGATATACTGAAAAAGAAAAAAAAAATATTATGGGAGCCAGATGGACAGATTAATCGGAGTTTAACAATTTTTTTGAGCTGTAAATGAAATTTGAATTTGGTGAGTTGAGTTGACTTCACTAGCTTGATTCAATGGAGTCAACCTAAATGTTGCATATCTAGATTCGTTCGAATAATGTTTCCTTAACTCGTTGATCTTGAAAAAAACCTCTGATCGAGTGGGTATAGCTAGGCCTAAGGGGTCTACGTTATTTTTGCATCCTTGCGTTAATGTCTAAGCACAAAACAACATAGAGAACTTGTAGTACCAAAAAAGACGCATTTTTACTATTAACACATTGGCTTTCTTTTGGAGTTTCCATTAAATATACGCTCACCTCCTTTCTAGTTTTGAATATTACTTCAAGTTTTCGTATTCTTAATTTTTTTTTTTTGATAACAACCCCTTCTTGATTTTATTTTATTTTTTTTGTCAATATTCTTTACTCAACTGACAGCTTTACCCCTAGAACTTTGCCTTTTTCCGTCATTTTCTATTCTTTTGTACTCAATGGTGTTCTCTTCCTTCATTAGCAGCCATTAGCCACGTCCCACCACCACCACCACCAACATCATATTTCTAGCCTCGATGCACCTAGATTGAGAACCTTCATTGTGTTCGGACTGTAGGGCAGTGGAGGAGTTTGGGTGGTTGGGGTCTGTGTAGTTCGCATGTGGCCTTCCTACATCATCAGTTCTTAATGATGGTTAGGATAGGCAGGTAAACTTGAAAGGACGAGGAAGGAGAATGAGACCAGATTTAGTCTTCACTCTATTATATATTTCAAATTATAGATTCAATTGACTCCTATCTTTGCAGATTCTTCATAATTCAGGGCTTTCAGTGAATGGCTATAAATAGACGAGGGTTTGGTGGCCATATGATGTTGGTGTGCTGGTGGGTATAGAGATGACAATGGCGGCAGCTATTAAGGCGGTGGTGAAAATATAGGTAGGGACCGTGCTGAAGGTGGCAGCGCAGATGTCCGCTGGTTAATGGTCACGTTGACGCAAAGGAGATTAAGCATCTCCCAATTTTTTTGTTTGTAATTATTAAAGATAATTTTGTCTAACTGGGAACTTATTTAACGACATTTAAGCTAGGTAACAGAGAGAGAGAAGAGTCCGAGAACCGATTAATTTTTAGAACTAAAAAAGATACGGATGTATTAAATGAAAAGGTCAACATAAATAAAACCCTAAAGAATATGACTTTCTAACTTTGCATAGTTTAAGACACTATACATTGATATTATTGAAGGAAAGCATACACTTTGATGGCAATAAATCACCGTTCCCTAAAGAGGGCAAACTTTTACTTTTGTGGGAATAAAAGAGCAAGGCTCCACTAAGCCGAGCCGAAGTGAGAGAATGGCGCAAGCGGGGCAAAAGTGTCTTTTCGCTCCTTCTTTCTCTGCAGGGGAGGGGGGTTGGGGGCATCGCCGGCATGTGACTATGCGGTGGTCACAAACACATCTGAAACGCACTATTTCGCGGTGGGACCCGTGAGACTTTCCATTCTCGTCTATTAGCCAATCATGAGCAGCCAGGTGGACCCCATCTCACAAATGAAGCAGCATGCAACTGTGATGATGGCAATGGCGTCCTGTAGCAAACCCAGGAAATTACTTCAAAAATAAAAATTTTAGGCTACCTTTTAACTTTCCACTTTCTCTAATCTTTCCTCATAAGGTAAGTTTACTTATAAAGAATTGTGGATAATCAAGCTACATAAGATTTAATTTTAGTAGTTGATTGCGTACCCAAATAGAGAAGAGTTTTTTTTTTTCCCAGAGGAAAAGAAGTTTTGAAAACAGACAAACACGGAAGGGAATCATGGAGGAACAAACACGAAGGAAAAGCGATGCTGAAGGTGAAGATAGTTTTGTACCATTCGTGCACCTTTGATCTCCAATGCGATGTGTTTCCATGCATTTTGACCGATTTGAAAGGAAGCTTTATACCATGCAAATTCTTTATACCATACAAGGAGCTCACAACTCTCGACGTGTAAAGGCTTCCACAAGTTCATTGTTTGGATATGTTCTCACGACTTTCCTGTCGATATGCTTGCAGATATTTCCTGATTATGTTAGAAAAGGATTGAACGAGGTTCTAGAAACTTGCTTAAGCAACTCTTGAAAAATTAGAATGCAACTATTTTACCGTGTACTATTTTTCAAACGTTTGGAGAAAGATCCGTGATCGGGGCAAGTGAGAGTACGAAAATTCAATTCGCGGACTGTTTTCCAAAGGGTGAAGGAAGAAACGTGAATGCATTGATGTCAACTAGAACCAAGATAAATATGGTTGTAGTTACAACCATAGTAAGCTTCTTCTTTTTTTGGTACAATACAACCACAGTAAGCTTCTAACAAAGTACTAACTTTGAGTCATTTGAAACGTTTTTCTTAAACCATAAAAAGGAGTCAAACTATTTTTGTTGTCTATCTGGTCGGGCCCGAGTTGTCCAACATGAAGAGCTCTGACCACGGCCACCCCCGCAGCCTGCTTATTGAAAAGATCAATTGGGAAGGGACAATGCATATTGAAGTTCACGAAACAGGCACAATGAATCCTTCAATAATAATTCTCTCTGTATTCCCACTTTTATAGTTTTATATTATATTTCATAATTATTTGCGACAAATTTTTGTACATTATTTTTTGAAGGTGTAGCTTTGACCAGATTATTCGTAGTCGAACGCTAAAGGTAATTTTATATAATATGTATTTTCAGGCAAGTTTGAGTAATTATTCGACGGGCATGGTACAAGCGAATTTGCATGGTGTCGATCTGGCTGATGTTTGACTCCCACTAGATATTCTTTCAAGCAAAGAGGGTTGGTTTCATAAAATTTCACTTACCTAACTGGAGAGTTGGCACATTAATGGTAACTGCGAAGGAACCAATGCACAATGCATCCCTATCGAGATCTACAACAAAATCGACAGGAGGAGATTCAAATTATGCAAAGATTAGATGTGGGAGAGAGAGTTCGCCTCGGGTAGTTTTTTGTGTAGAATTTTGATTCCCTTTAAATGAAGATCAGTCCGCAGTGTACTCCAAAAACCAAGAAGTGCATGACACTGTTCCCATTTTGAACCGTATATTATACGTACTGGATTTTCGCTTCAAAAACCTCTAATGTATTCGGTTCCAGCACTAGCCGAATAGAAAACCCGATCCCCAAGGCTAATGGCACAACCCGCAGTTCGTGATTGTACGGTTAGAGAAATCTTAAGACCACGTGGAGCGTTTTTATTGTTTTGTTTTTGACACAATGAACACTCAAATTTGTAGCAAATTCAAGTGTGGGACGATACCAAAAAAATAAAAAAAACGCATAGAAGGAAGGATAGACTTGCTAAACATCGAGGTACAAAATTTGACCCCCAACTCATAATCCGAACCCTCGAATGATGTTTTAAACTTGAAGGTCATATACAGAGCATTTCAGGATTATGAGGTCAAGATTCTGCAGATATATCAGTACGGGGATGCTGGAAATTTAAAACTACATATGGATTCATGGCTTACCAATCTTCCAGATTGCTTAATTAGAATACTTTATTGCAGATTGCATCACATTGACAATAACATTGCAATTAAAGCACATAAATCACATCCTAAAATGATTCCGGTTAGTAGTATTTGCAAATGGAATTCAACGGTCGTGCAATCCTCCTCAGCGGTTATTGCTTTTGTTGCGTTCAAGCAATCTAGCTACTAGTTAATCATCGCAACAATGATAGCACTGTAATCACTAGCATGGCCAGCTTCCATAGTGTGACGGGCGGCGTGAACAAGACCCGGAACGAATTCACCGCCGTACGGCTGACCGGCGATTCCGACTTTGTGCAGGCGATAGTTACAGTTGCAGTCAGGACTGAGAACGGGTGAATGCATATGATACGATCATGCACGATCATAAAATCTCAGTACTTGGTTTCGAAGATCGAACACGAAGATCTACGACATATTTTTAGCATTTCCCTTTGATTAAACTATTAGAACACCAGCCTAAACCCTACAATCGCATGGAAGTCGCCGCACAAAAGAAAATGTTTCACGTGGTTGCACTTTTGATTTAATATTATCAACCAACCAAACAGAACTCCAGCTATTTTGGGACGGCATCCAAAGCTATTTTTACTGCAAATTCTCAGCTTTCCCCTCAAAATTTTCAACGTTCAAGAAAATAAAAAAAACGTTCCATACCAAACCAAAGCCCAGATGAGCCCTCCAGTTCAGTTCTGCCACGTAGCCGATCAACCCCCCCGGTGAAGCTGACACGTCATCAGCCGGACCCACAAGTACGGACACACACAGAGAGTCTCTTCCGGCGTATATAAATTGTCCACGCAAAAACCCAGAGAGAGCCCAAACCCTCGCTTTCATCTCCACATTTCGTGTTCTCTTCTTCCTCTCGCCAATATTCCAATTTCGGAATCCGAATATTTTATTTTTGTTAGTTTTTATTTAGCTTCTCTAGCTCTCTCTCTCTCTAGAAGAAAGCTTCCGATAAAGATCATAGAAACTTCGGCCGAGACGTAACGGCCGATTTGGGACTTGACGGGGAGGAGATTTGTGGGTGTACCCGAGGAAGAGGAGGTTGATATGCCGCCGCCAGCCGGCGCTGCGACGCATTCTGATCGAATTCCGATGGGGGCAATGATGGTGCCGGCGGGGGCCGTGCAGCCGGCCGCTCCGGTGGTGATGTCGGAGGGGTTCGCCAAGGACGCGATAATCGCGTGGTTCCGCGGCGAGTTCGCGGCGGCGAATGCGATCATCGACGCGCTCTGCAGCCACCTGACGCAGCTGGAGGGAGGCGGAGGGGCGGCGGAGTACGAGGCGGCGTTCGCGGCCATACACCGGCGGCGGCTGAACTGGATCCCGATCCTCCAGATGCAGAAGTACTACTCGATCGCCGACGTGGCGCTCGAGCTCCGGCGAGTCGCCGCCAAGAAGGTGAAAGAGGAAGCTCGCAATCCGGAAAAGACGGAAGGCACGAACGTTTCGTCTCCCGAGAAGGAGGAGAAGGGTCGAGAAGCTTCGGAAGGGGAATCGGCGGAGAGCAACGAGAGTGGCGGTGGCGAGGTGGTGGACGAAGACTCCACGAGAGAAGATTCGCCGGAGAGTGAGATTACTGATTCAGGTAAGTATTCCATTTCTATATATATATATAATTCTTTAGACTCTTCATAAATGTTCAAACATTTCCAGTTGTTCTAATTTCCATTTCTGCTTCGTTTTTCATTTGACTGTGAAGATTTGGAAGGTTTTTTGGGAAGCTATTCTTCCCTTCTCCCTCACAAAATTTGTTTCTTTCCACTCCAAAATTTATCCCCAGATCTGTTGGAGATCTTGTTAACGTCTGTCCCCGCATGCTTGTGTAGGGAAATTTCTAATCCTTTTTTTTCTCGCTTTCTAATGATCCAAAGTAGGAAACTTTGATCACTTTTTCATCTTGACGCCCAAGATCCGCGTTTTAAAAAACAATGGAACAGAACGACTTTCTCTTCTGCACAGTATTCAAAGATGGTGTTCTAAATTATATATTCGTGAGAAAATTTGATTTTGAATTCAACTTTCCAATATTAATCATTTCCCCATATGTTGAAAATACCTGAGAATCCAGAGTTTTGTTTCCTGAGCTTATTCACTCATGTCATGCTCAGTGAAAACGATGGCAAAACAGCGTAAATAGAAAAATAAGATTAAGTGATAGTAAAAGGTTTGATATTTTCCCGAGGATTTCGGTGTGTGGGCTGTTGGGGGGGTTGAAAAGTTCGAGGCGTGAAAAGGTCTGTTTGGCCTTTTTTTGAAATTTCAGTGTTAACAGTTAGGAATCGGGAGGAGCAAATACCGCATCATTATTAGCTCAGAGGGCCTTCCTCGAGATGCGTGCAAGTTTTTATTATTTGGGCGGCGTGTCGTTTCAGCCGCCCGATTCTTCTTGACGGACGTCATGGCTACGTCTCTGCTGGCCCCGGTTGGCGGAGCTGTTGACAAATTTCGTCCTAGGGTCCCCTAATCCCGAGGCGGCCGGAGGGCTACTCAGCGGGTTGACCCGGTGGCGGTTGGCGTGTGATCCGAGGAGGGGGGGCGTGTTTGGACAAGTGGAATGAGGTAATCCGGTACTGTGAGAATGTGGTCCTTTTTGTACGTTTAGTGTTCTTTTGTTTGTTTTGAGGCTGAGTGAGAGCTGCTTTTATTCGTGTTTGTCGTACTGGGTTAGTGGAGACTGGGATAGGCGAGTTAGTGCTGCCTGCGAATTTCTCTGTTTGTTCGTCAAAAAAGCTGCCAAACATCTTTTTAGATCTAAAAACGGACGGCGGTGTTTTTGTTAAGCCTAATTTTTTTGTTTTTGTTGATAAAGCGCATTAATGACTAAATTGGAACGCAAATATCAAGCGCATTAATGGCTAAATTGGAACGCAAATATCAAGCGCATTAATGGCTAAATTGGAACGCAAATATCAAACCGAAGGTAGTTTACTTGTTGTGTGACCTGAGAAAAATGATCAGGGTAATCGGAACCAGAGGTGGGTAGCTGTTGTAGGTGTCTGAAGGCTACTGGGATGGGAGGTAGTGTTTGTTGGGCTTGTGGCCCTGGGGGTTGTTTGTCTTGCTGTGGCAGTAAAAGTTAGTTTCTCCTAGAAATAAAGGGTTAGGTTCTTGTTAGGAAAATGAGAGTGATGTCCTGGGAAATGCCGAAATCTGCATAGGGTAGGTTGGAGCTAAAATTCACATGGCATCTACCCCTGGCAAAGAATGTTGCATAGTATCCAAGTTTGGTCGGTCCAGTAACAACAGTCTTCATCACATTCAATGCTAATATGAAGTTTTAGATGAATTTAAGGTTCACTTTATTCGGCTTTATCGTTTATATTCTTCAAAATTGAAACTTGGACTTATATTCGACATAAATCAGATATCAGCTTAAAAATCTTCTAACAACCAGAGGCTTTTAGAAGAGAAACTGGTAGTTAGTTGCACAGACGGCTAGTTAAATATGGATTGCTTTGAACGGGTACGGCCAGTTAATTGGAAAAAGCAATGATAGCAATGACCTACTGAAGTTCTCATCTGCTGCGGTGAACTAATTTCATTCTTCTCTTCGCACTTGAAATGCAGGATCTCAAGAAGTGCATCCCACGCTAGAAAACATTTTGATATGCTCGAACCATGAAGACTGCCAGGCACGCTGTGATCAAATCAAGATGACAAAAGGGTTCGTAGCCAAGGAGCCAGTGAAAGGGCATATGGCGAGTTCTTTCTTTCAAAGTTTCAAGTCCATTCTTTGTGTTGAAGGATATGAGATACAGAGTACTGATGTCTACATAGTATGCTGTAATAAGAATTTGGTACCATACTGATGGCTGTACATTTTGACTGGCAGGTGAATGTTGTGAGAGGTCTCAAGCTGTATGAGGACATTTTCACTGATATTGAACTCTCTAAATTGACTGACTTTGTTAATGAACTCCGATCTGCTGGCCAGAATGGAGAACTGCCAGGTGGATCCCCGCGACTAGTGATGCTTTTATAGTTAGACTTGTTGTTTCCTTTTGGGACCGAGGTTTTGAGATAGTACAGGGCATCTTCTGTAGGTTTGCTCGAAAAGGTTTGGCCATTCCTTTTTCTTTTAGATACAACTGTCATTAACAGAACTAATTTACGTAAAGAAACCATTCCCTGCATATGTTTTATTAGGGTTGCTGAGTGACACATTGACAACAAGTTTAGAGACCAACACCTATTGATGTAGACATGAAACAGGAGATTGGGGGGTTTCTAAGCACTTGCAGTTTGTGGAAGCCATTCTTATAGTTACCTAAGAAATTGGAAAAAATCAGATCTCATCAGAGGATGATCCGCCATGTCATGTGTTCAGATCTTTATAATTTTCTTTATCTGCAATCAAGATTATGTATCGTGTTTCTGATTTTCTAAACTGCTCAGTCTTTTTGTAGTAATTGAAATCCCAGATTTGCTAAGCAATCCCTTTCTGTTGGGACGATATTAATTAGTCTGAGCAGTTGATATAACCTCTTTGTCAACTTCTAAGTGAGTGATCTGAAAATATACAGGTGAGACCTTTATCATGTACAACCAGCAGTTGAACAAAAGAGAGCTAATACAGCTTGGGGCTCCAATTTTCGGACAGATAAAAGACGATGCTGGTAGTAAATGCCAAAAGGGTAAGGCAAACCTTAGTGTCAAAAGCATATTTGCTATTTTTCCTTGAAGCCAGATATCACATTTCATGCGTTCCTAGCAGTAACTTTCTTAACAGGGCTGTGTGTATGTATACAGGTTATATCGAGCCGATCCCAGCAACTCTCCAAGGTGTCATCGACCATCTGGTCCAGTGGCATTTAATTTCAGAATACAAGAAACCAAACAGCTGCATCATCAACTTCTTTGACGAGGTATCATCTTTGTTCACTCCTTTTCACTATTACAAAGCATAGTGAGACTGGAGCGCACTTGAGACTCCCTGATCCACTTTCATGTATTGTTTTTTGTTTGGAAAGAGCATGAGCTGAAACCAATTTGCTTATTGTGTAGGGGGAGTATTCACAGCCTTTCCAGAAACCACCTCATTTGGAGCAACCTATCTTGACCCTTCTCCTCTCCGATTCAACAATGGCTTTTGGACGTGCTCTTGTAAGTGATAATGATGGGAACTACAAAGGGTCACTGATGCTTTCACTGAAAGAAGGGTATGCACATACCTCCTTCCTTTGAGTTGTAGTTATTAAGCTTGCTGTTTATTTCGCCAGAATTGCAGATTCTTCACTCAAACATTTGCTATTAAAAATGCGATAGTGACAAATTTCTGATAACTCTGCAGGTCTCTTTTGGTGATGAGGGGAAGCAGTGCTGATATGGCAAGGCATGTCATGTGCCCATCTCCAATCAAAAGGATCAGCATCACATTCTTCAGGGTCCACGCAGACACCGGTGAAAACAACTCATCGGTGGTACCTCCACTGACTAGAGCCATGACGCTATGGCAACCAGGCGCCCCAAATCCATGTGCAGTACCAAATGGAACACTCAATGGGGCAATGGATGTTATCCCAAAATGGGGTGTCCTTCGTTCCCCAATGGTAATGTTAGCCCCAATGCGCCCGATGGTTCTCAGCCCCAAGAGGATCCCACGCGGTGGCACTGGGGTTTTCTTGCCCTGGTCCGTTGGCTCAAGAAAACACGCAAAGCATCTTCCTCCACGTGCTCAAAAAGGACGGTTTCTAACACTGCCTGCCCCAGTTGAGAAACGCAAAGCAGAGCTCACTACTGATTCAGGCATCTGCACTGAGGGAAAGATAGTGTGAGCCATACTGGGACAGCACTATGGCTAAAGCCAATATCTTCTTGAGAGGTACCATTCAAGCTCTTTGACTACGCTAGAGGAGCTTCACTTAGTGTACAAGGCCTTGTGTGTTGAGAGTCGAGTCTTGCACTGGTTTTCCGTTCTCTTCCCTGCTATTTAAGCAGGAATTAGGTTTTATTGTTGGCTTTTGCACCTTTTTCTTCGCTTACCAATCGCAGTAGGGCTGTAGAGTTAGTCGAGCTTTAAGTTAATAGTGTGGATTAGCCGTGACAGTGGGCGGATTTTTGTATTATGCATTTTAACTCCTATATCGGTCTTTAAAAAGGGACAGATGGAACTGATTTCAAGTTGCACCTCAGATGGGAATTTGGCATGGATTATGTTCCACTGGTACAACTTTTAGGCAGGATCCAAATGTAGTGACAGAAAATATGGAACTGCTTTCAAGTTGCATATCTCAGATGGGAATTCGGCATGGATTATGTTCAATTGGTACAAATTTTAGACAGGATCCAGATGTAGTGACAGAAAATTGGCAACTTAGAAGACCATGAAATCCATCGCATATAAGAAAGAAATTGAACGAGAGTATTGGACAATATGAACTAATAGAGAAAGAAAAACACGAACAAAAATTTAAAAAAAAAAAAAAAAGATGCTGGTCTTTTGGGGTGTTTAAGAGAGTTGATCAGCAGCAGTAGGGGAAAAGGCATAACATGAGCACATTTTCTAGCATTTTCCCTTCTTTTCCTCTCAAGAAGGCTGGGCATTCTAATCCCGTTCGAGAGTAATATGATTTCAAACGTTTAATTCGACTATTTCAAATAGCTTTAACAAGAACGAGGATGCTTCAAAACTGCGTTATTTTGTTTTTACCGTAAGTGGTACTACTTTACGGCAAAAAATGACCAAAGATAATAAGGTTCAATTTTCGATATATTTCGGAAGTAAACAAGACCATCCTTAAAAGACATGGCACAGAAGCCAAAACGTGGTCACCAAATTGTCTTCCTTGGATGGACGAAGAGAATGAGATACTTTGGATATTCCTTTTAGATACTTTCAATATTCTCAAGTATATGTGCTCTAAAAAGTCCAAATGTTCTTTAGTGATATGTACCTTCAGCCAAGAACAAAGAAAAAGTAGACAAAAATCTGTGATTCGCTCAACAATCGCTGTCCGACTAATAAAAACCGAGAGAAAAATTTCTTGCCTTCAGAGAATGTAGGTGGTCAAAGGAAATCACTAGAAGAAATTCCAACTTCTGAGGAACCCACACACACACACACACACATATATATATATATATATATATATTAGCTGAAAAGGTCATAATCAACCCCAGATTCTCTCAACTGTCAAAAGAAGCCGTGTAAGATTCAACTTATTTGCCATAAGCTTGGCTATTGACACTTCTTGCACGTTTTGTATATTTGTCCGTTATACAACGCATATAGAGTGGCACCGCATGGAGTGCCAGTAGCCACTTGAGCAGTGCCAACAATTTATATCATACTTTTACACTCGTGTGCAAGCTCGTGGTTGAGTGTAAAGAGAAAATAGAGGTGCACTGTCACGGACGGCACAAACAAACATAGTGACAATTTAAAAGTTAAATCACTTTCTCTGCTTTAAAAGCTTAAGCTAATCATCTGGTGAAGGTATATT
Source organism: Escallonia rubra (assembly GCA_033065855.1). Taxonomy (NCBI): domain Eukaryota; kingdom Viridiplantae; phylum Streptophyta; class Magnoliopsida; order Escalloniales; family Escalloniaceae; genus Escallonia; species Escallonia rubra. The sequence continues at coordinate 353,305 of JAVXUO010000638.1, forward strand.
ATACAGTCGTGGTCAGAAGAAGAACCAAAGAGGGATTCTGCCACCAGATCTTTATAACTATATACGTCAGGCGTTTGGTTTAAAGCTCAGACAACGGCAAATCCAATTAGTCTAGATTGAATCTCAGTTGGAGAAAGAAAGTTTTGTGTTTAGCACATAGCATGGTGGCTAATTCACATAAAAGCCCTGAACTTTCAAGGGATCAAACTCTACACGAAGGGGTGAGTGTAAATATTGCTCGAGGATTAGGGTTTACTTCGTAGCATTCAACTGTTCATTTCTTCTTCCCTAGGCCAAAAGCAAATAACAAGCAAGCAATTGAACAGACGTCCATAGAAATGAAGAGATACTTTATTATGAACACATATACATCAAATTCAATCAATGTGAGATACAGAGCCATCCGGAAGTGTTTTCTTATGATCGATGACAAGAAGATAAATCCTCCCCAAACTATGATGAAAGATGAATAAATAACGAGATGCACAACCTGGATATATACGTAGGTAGTACTTTTGAATTTGGCAATAATACTTGAATGTGCTTATAATCTTTACCATGCATATGGTATCAAGATTTCATTGGTTCATCATCATCGTCTTCTTCTATATCCCAGCTCAAATCCTCATCCTCTTCCGCAGCACTCAGCCGCTTCCGAAGATCGGCTCTGTTGGGGCTCCCACTAGTAGAGAGCTTCTTTTCATCATTGCTTCCGAGATCCTCAATCTCATCCCACCCAAGTTCTTCCTCCTCGGCCAACCAAGGCTGGGTCGATACAACGGACACGTCACTATCTTTACAAGATTCAACGTTATCGGACTTGGCATCCGACGCCACCTTTGGATCAGATTTCGATTCCGACTCATTGTTGCTCACTTCAGTAGTCCGTTCAGACCGCACTTCTTCATTAGACTCATCATTACCGCTCGGTTCCTCTACACTCACCTCCTCCTCCAAACTGGCAACATTGGACTTCTTCTGTCCATCCTCATCAACCACCCTTGAACTCCCACTTTGCGAACCATCATTAGAACTCTCACCCTTCACGATTTCGGGAGAATCTTTACTACCCACTTCATCTTTTTCCAATGCATTCCCTTGTAATCCTACATTAGCCTCTTCATCATCATCATCATCCTCAACGTCCCACGACAATTCCTCATCATAGTCGATCGATATCGCTCTCCTCACAAGATTAGCTCTCAGATCCTCTTGCAGCTTAAGCTTATGCACCCGATAAAAGTAGCGACACCAGAAAGTGTCACGATCGACCTCATTAGGTACAACTTTCTTATAAATCCCCTCCATTACCGCATTATCTTTAATCAAATTTCCCACTTCCTCGCTCTTCTCCTCCAACAGAAACCCTGATTTCCACTTATTAAAGTCGTCCAAATCCTCAGGTTCTTCAATGTACGTATTTACATCACTCCGTATCACATTTAACTGCGCCTCGAAACGACTATATCGCTTCGAATCCACACTCCTGTTGCTATTACTACCAGTTTCAGACTGATCGAATTCAGTATCGGACGGTGCAAGAAGGTTATCCTTACCTTGCGAGATTATCTCGGCCGTCGATTTCAGCACCGTCTGTATAGATCCCTGAGCCGCCGAGGCACCGACCTCGATCGAAGCCGGGAGCTCCTTCACGGCGCGGCTCGCGGCTTCCCGCAACAAAGACGTCTCGTTCTTCAGACCCGACCCGAACTCCTTGAGATCGCGTCGGTAGGTCTCCAATACGGACTCGGACCGGGTCGTGATGGTCTTGAATAGACCGCCGAAGTTCCACCCACCTCCGTCGGAAGAATTAGGGTTCGACTCGGGTTCGGAGCCCGGGTCACCGTCGACGACATCGTGTTGGGACTGGGATTGGGTAGTGGGGGAATTGGGGTCGGATCCTGGGTGATTGTCGGGCGATTGAGTGTTCGGGTCTTCCGATAAGATGGATTTGAAGAAATCCATGTGGCGTCTGTGGTGATTGAACGGAATAAATAATAAGGGTTACGATTTCGATAAGATTGATTGGTACTGAATTTGGGAGATTCAGAGATCGAAATCACATGATTCAGAAATCGAGTTTAGGATAGTGGGCACAAATTTGCTTCTTGGGCTCACCTTCACAAGCCCACATTTTCTGCTCCATAGGGTTCCTTCATTATGATCTTATCCCCTGTATAGCCCATCAGTCCTACTTCTTTGTATCTAAGCCCACCTCACAAACATCTAAAGCACTGTGGACCAAATGGGTGAAACTAGTACTCAATTAAGGAGCAAGGTCAATAGTAAAAACTACAAAAGCTCAAAAAAGACAAGATTTACGGATCGGCATGGTCGTGCCCATCTATAACGGTTGGATCGGAGGAAGCAGGGAAGACTGATGATGTGCTAGAAAGAGAGACCAAGGAAGGCAATAGGTTATCTCATACTGTAATCTATTTAACGGTCTTGGATGATTGAGACTACTGGTTCCGGATCACCCAATATTTTTTTTTACAGTCGGAAGGGTTATGTGCTAGTTTAGCTTATTGTCAGGTATATCTATACACATCTAGATTTACATACGATTTATGTTTATTCTGAAGGAAAGAGATCGGATCGACAGGACTCCCACTTCAGATTGGGATTATGATGAAACCAACATAAGTACGTACAATCCTATCCTATGTTACTGAAAGTTTACTCTCACTTAAGCATTAAATGGTAATTATGGTTGATCCTTTGTCAGTTTATCAATATTCAATGATGGTCGTGGACTTAGGATACATGTATTTCCGGTGTTGGCTGTGAACCTGAAGCTCTCTAACTTCATCCTTTATTGATGAAGATCCAGATCAGATGCTCACGCTATCAACTGAAAGTGGATGTAGATTTCGATGTTAGGTCGTCCTATTCAGGAATATAATAAGCTTCAAGGAAAGTAGCTAGCTTGGGATTCTCGTACTTCTCTGCAATGCCATACATATGGTATCAACATCAGGACTAATTTGCCCAATGTGGCTTGTTAGATATATATATATTCTCGGAAGCTGCTTTTGCTTTTGACTAAAAGCAGCAGCTGAGTGTCACGAGAACCCTTTGTAATGGTTGAAAGAGATACCAAAGAATGCTTCATGTCTAAATCATCTTCGTACCTTTTGTGTTACCCCTTCCTCCAAGAATAGAATCACAGGAAGGGCACTTTTAAATCTGTTCATATAGGACTTTCCTCAGCTTGTTTTGTCCATCGAATCAACTTCTCTTGCACTAGTACTTTGTTTGGAGTACACAAGCAATGCAGAGAAGGGACAACAGTAGTAACTCTACTCATGCGCCTCTTGGCATCTGCCATAGGCTGTTCAACTTCATCATGAACAGCCTCGTGATTGCTCGAGGCTTCAAGCGCGTGACCATGGGTGGGCGACCAATACCACTTGAGACTCGAGTGCCTCTCGAAAGCGCGTCAAGCAATGGAGCAACTAGGGAGAATTCAAGTCCTGATATTGTGGTGGACTTCAGGCACACTAGTACTAGTGGGGTGGATCAGAATTGGACCACCATCGACAATCTTGGTACTTCGGACCATACTCCAAGAAGCGTGGAGGAAAGGAACGAAAAGAAAGGAAACTACGATGGACTTGCGCGAGTCAGTATTGGTGAGCTACCTCAAAACACAAGTGAATTTCAGGTCCAAGCTGCAGGTGAAGCCCCCCAAATTGTGGAGGTTCCTTCCACACCTCGTCGAGGGAAAGGCCCACAAAAGGCCGCTAGTGTGAAGGATAGTACTAGTGCAAGGGATCAAAAAGAGCAAAAGCCTGAAGAAACAAGAGCAAAGGCTCCTCCAAGACAAGCAAGGCCCCTCCTGACTGTGGCATCTAACATCAATGAGAAGTCGGACGCTTTTATTCGCAGTAAGAAGGAAGCTATGAGACAAGAACTACAATGACGGTAATGGTGGATCAGCTTATTAAGTGTACATCTGTTCTGTATTCATTTACAGTTTAAGAAAAAACTACCCGCTAACTAGCCAAAATACCTACTATTTATCTGTTCGTCACTCTTTTATTTGGCCTATGTTATCAACTGCGATCAGAATAAAGCCTTAGCTTCTTAATCTCGCAATCAATCAACATAGCTGCTAGTCAAGGCTACATCTAACTTATAGATCAAGGTTGATTAAATGATTCATAAATTACCTGATTGCTGATTATAGAATATTTTTGTTGATTCATATACTTCTTTTTCTGTCAATCTAAATGATAGAATTACGCGTCGCAGCCACACATTCACTTTTCCCTTCTCTGTCTGCACTGACTTCTGGTACGCTGTTGTTGTGTATCAGTTTATCAGTTCTTTCATGTTCGTTTTGCGATCGAGGCTCCATATCCTGCCTTAAAGCTGGAAACCAGGGGCATTTTCCACACAGAGAGCTGGAATTCACTGAGCAATTTACATGCAACACCTATATTATGTTCACTTAAGTAAATCAACAACATCTGCAGATCGAATATGAGAAAAGCTACGTTAATATGGTATAAGAAGTCAGTTCCTGAACTAACTCTCTAAGATCAGTTGAAAATTAACTACAAAAGAGGGATGGAGGTCCCCAGAAAGACAAGAAACAAAAAAAAATTAAACGTATCGTAGTTAGAATAGAAGCATGATTGACCTTAATAACACACTAAAACCAATAGGATTTGAAGACAATAAATAGATAGATTTCTTGGTCAGGAAGGACAATGGTAATCTGATCAGTTCAGAATCTTCCTCCATGCTCCACGTTCATTATTGGTCTTTCAAGTCAAGTTTTGTACGTGGCCCAATTGTATATACCCTTTTATTCCCCGTCCTTGAATCATACCAAACTATATTGCTTCAAGAATTTTTTCCTTTGGGTCATGTATTTCTCGTCACTCTTCAAAAGTATGTTTCGATGAACGATAGAGATCATAGGGAGCCCAAAGATGATCGACGGTGCACGGTTTCCTAGAATCCAACCTCAGCCATGGCTTACCCTTACCACTCCAATGCAGTAAACTAATTGGACCAGGGTGGAGACTCCTACATTTTCCTTCAATGTTGTCACCACCCAAACCATGTTGGTTCCATCTATGATCAATCGCCTTGATGTTTCCCGCCAAAACAAGCAAAAATGGTGGCAAAGAGCCCAAATGGTATATCCTCTTCTGCTTCTGCACCACCATCCACTCCTCAACCTTCTGAGTGTAACCCCCTTGCCTCCATCTCTCCGCGTCCACCACCATAACTCCCGTGTTGAAATAACAAGGATTTCTGCCATCAAACGTTTTCGCCAGACTCTTATCGGACCAAAATGCCTCTGTGAAGTACTGTGTGAAATTTGCATGGCAGTATTGAGGCGCAGCGATTACCTTATCACCCAAGTCAACTTCCCACAGCTTGGCGATATCGTCCACCATCACAAGGTCAGAATCAAGGTAAATAACGCGTTTGACCGAGGTTGGGATGATGTCAGCGAGGTAGACACGCGCGTAATTCAAGGGTTGGTCTAGTGCTTGGCGGATGGACTTGGATATCTTGCCACGGACCCGGTTGGCGTCGAACCGGTACACCTTGAAGTTGAGGTAAGGGAAGGTAGACTTGATGCTGGAATGGATGTCGGGCTCGAACCGGGACCAGAGGAAGTGGAAGACGAGGCTCTCGGGGCAGGTGGAGTGTTGGAGGATGGACAGCACGGCCGCCATGGTGCCTCTCAGGTAATTTGCATCGAGGGTCATGGCCACGTGAATTTGATGATCCTTGGCGGGGGAACCGCATGTCTCGCCGTTGCGGAATGCGGGTGCTTCGCGAAAGATGGGGACATTGTCCGGCGAGGGCTTCCGGATGATGCCGAGGCGGATGGGGGTGGTGGTGACGGGGGCGGCAGAGGTGGTGGTGATGGTGGTGAGTAGGAAGAGAGACAGGAGGCCAAGGAGTGGAAGAGATGGGGAGCTCCAAAAGGCCATCCTGCCCTTTGCATTTATTAAGAATGGAAATAATAAGTTTTTAGGGGGAAAGAGGTGAAGCAGCCATTGGAGGCTGGTTAAGAGAAGGTTTAGGGGAGGTTAGAAACTAATGAGTGATTACAAAAGGAAGGAGAGAGGTTGGTGGGATTGTGGGGAAGGGAAGAAAGCTCGGAGCTATGTCCTATTAAGGACCCCTACGTCCTCCTATATTTTTAAGACCAATAAAATTAAGTAGTACCATTAATATTTTTCTCTCCCAAATTAAGTTTTCATATATTATATATGTAGAAAAATACATTTTACCATAATCTACAAAAATTTGGTTGAAAGCATGAAGATTAATTTGAAACGATTTGGTCACATGATCACAACTGATGTACAAATTTGCAAGACCACCTTCCTTACGACGAGAGTTCTAAAAGGTGAATTAAGTCTGATGGAAAAAGATATGTTCCGCTCTATATGTACTCTTGTAATGGGTTCTTTCTGATTGTTAGTGCAAATGTTTTGTTTGCTGAATTTTAGCAGAGTTGTACGCATCTGTATGTGATGCCTTGATACACCAGCTTCACCTATACTCCAACTCAATCCTCCAATATTAGCAGTTAATCTCGGGTGCATGGAAGTTATTAGGCAAACTGAACAAAAAGACAACCAATCAACATAAATTCTGGCCAAACATGAAAACCTCGAGGAGGGCATATTGGTATTAGACCAGTTGGTATCCTTTATATTCAGAAAAGAAAGGAAAGTTTCTCCAGGTAGAGCTTCTTGTTCTTTTAATACAAAGAAGATCGTAACAACCACCAAACAAGCTGCTTCTCCGAATTTGAGCTTTCCAACTCCAGATACAATCATACAACTCGGTGGATTTGCTTTTTCACAAGAAAATAGTAAGACTACCAAACTTTACAGGTAAATCTAATGTCCAGTTAAAGCTCGTCTTTCAAAAGTGTTTGATGATAACATTCTTTGTCCCAATAGTATGGGAATCTCAATTTGGCCGCTGTGTGTGGCATGGTCCAGTCCTCATATGTGAACCTGAAAACGAAAGCAACCTTTGACTCAGTAACCCTCCCATTTCCAGAAAATTCTGTAACCAAGCATTGCAAACAATGAGAGGAGGGGCGCGAATAAAGAAGGAAAAAACACAGTTCTGTTGTAGATGCTCTCTATCTAGGAAAGCTCAGGTCCTTCGACTCCCATATTATTGCAACTTCACTGTTTGGCATGGAGATGATAACAACTTTGCTTGGCTATAAACTCTGAAGGAGCTTTAGAAACATTACTTCACAGTATTCTGGGCGGCTAGAGATAACCATTTTCCACATAGAGGTGAGGCTTGAACTTAAAAACGACGCGCGGGCGCCGTGTGGGGGGGGGGAGGACTAAACTTGCTCTTTTTTGCTGATTTTTTTAGTTTTAACTTGATCACACTTATCATAATTCATTTTAGGGTAAATTAGACACGACACTCCTGAAATTTGTCATAAACTACACTCTGCACCTACAAACTTTATTTATTACACTCCGTTCCCTGACGTTCAATTTCTCTGACGGTCTTAACAGTGTGACGCAAAAAGACATTATTGCCCTCATTTATTACATACAGAATGCCCCCTAATTGAAGCCCTAATTTTAGGACCTAAAGTTAGGACCCCCAAATTGAAGCCCTAATTGGAAGCTTTAATTGAAGCCCTAATTGACACCCTCTAATTCGAACTCATAGTTGAAACCCACACTTGAATCCCTAATTGGAGCCCTACTCTGAATCCATACTAGAAACCCTAATTCTAATCCCTAACGGGAGCCCTATTCCAGATCTGCAATTGAGACCCTAAATCAACCCTAATTTTAGTACCTAAATTCACGACCCCCAAATTGAAGACGTAATTGGAAGCTTTTATTGAAGCCCTAATCCCAATCCAAAATTGTTAACCTAATTGGTGCCCTAATCCGAATCATTCTTTGAACCCTAATTTAAACAAAAATTTTGGACCTAAATTCGGGACCCCCAAATTGAATGTAACATCCGGTACTTTTGGAGCTGTTTAAAATAATTATCTGTGACCCGAAAAATAAACGGGCGATAATTTTGATTAATGCTCGGAGATTAGTAGAGTAAGGAAGTTTAAAATGATTTTGGGGTCAAAATGTAATTTTAAAAACTTTTGGGGTCATTTTGTAATTTTGGGCAAGTTTGGGGTCTATTTTGCAAATTTTAAAAAAAATGGCATGTGCCAAATTTTGGAGAATTGGTCACAGTATGGAGCCACCTCCTACTTGGTTTTATGATGACTAATGAAATTCAATCATAAACTAATGGTCTATTTATTGTTTAGAAAATTAATTGAAAAGAAATAAATAAAAAGAAATTCGGGAGAAAGAAGAAACAGGAACAGAAAAGTAAACAAGAAAAAGAAAGAAACAGAGCAGTGAAGGAGCAGCAAAATAAAGGAGGAGCACTGTGCTCGGTGGAAATCAGAGAGGAAATCTGAGAGAGAGATTCGTGAGAATCTCCAAGGTATTTCCTACCTTTAGTGTGTGTTGTGTGTGTGCAGCATGTGTTTACAGTGTGTGTGTGTGTGTGTGTTCTTGTGTATTTGAGTTTGTGTTTTCAGTAGGTATCGGTGTATATATGTGTTGTTAGGGGTGTAATTGTGTCGCTCATGTGTGTATGCATAAATTAGTGAAGGGGAAAGGGGCGTGGGGAGCAGCAACATGGCTACTGTTGTGTGAACTGTGCGTGTGTTTTGGGACTGTGAGTGAATCGAGTGTGACCTGTGTGTGTGAGCAGGTTGTGTGTGTTTGTTGGTCTATTGTGTGTGAAATTGTTTGTGTAAAGGGGTAAGGGATATGGGTAGCAGGTAGGTGAGGTTGTAGGTGTTCTCAGTGTGTTGCCCCGGGGGGGGGGGGGGGTTCTAGTGTGAAACAATGGGTGTTTGTGTAACAGTGTGTGATTCGGGTGTGTATATGTGTGTGATTTCTATATAATAGGGTGTTAGTGTGTGTGTTTTAGGTAGTATAATGTGTTTCCAGTGTTATAGTGTATGTTTGGTAGTGTATCAGTGTGTGTGAATTTTTGTGTGTGTGTGTTTAGGTGAAATAGTGTGTGTTGATTTAAATACTGACTTGTAATTGTGACTAAAGATAGGGGATTTTTAGGCAGTTTATTCCATGAATTTTTAAAAATAGTTATGCTTAGATTTTGACAAAGTCCAAAACAGTAACCCCCTATTATTTTTACGAGACATACGCTGTGAAAAATTTTAAAATTTTTCTTTGTCGGCGAAGGACGCTAAATTAGAGTATCGATTGAAAGGTTCTCGAATTATTTGACATAGCAAATCAAGCTATTTTAATTTGAAAATTTTAGTAAAACCTTATATTACTGATATGTTTCAGTATCTAAAATTTTGTGCCATTCCGAGGCCGATAACTGTTTTTGGCTGAACCGGCTTCTGAGCACTCGGTCCGGAAACCGGTTCGGGATTTTCGGGCCAAAATTCCCTGAGGCACTTTTTAGCCCAAAATAACTTTAAGGTACTTAAAATAGTGTTTTAATGTGTTTTCGAGATTTTTCCGGTGCGGGAATCCCCAGGGGGTATTTTGGTAATTTGCTACCCAGAGGAGGTATTTTGGTAATTTTACCTATAAAAGGTATTTTTGGGTAAATTCACTTACGATAAGGATATTTTAGTGATTCTACTTACGGAAAGGCTATTTTGGTGATTTAAGTATGAAATGAGTGTTTTTGGTAATTTTACACATAAGGGGCATTTTAGTAATTTTACATACCCGGTGAGGGGGGCCATTCTGGGAGTATGCGTGAGTCAGTATTGAGTTTACTGTATTCTGATCATTTGATTATTCGATTTACGTTAAAGCAAAAGACTTCCCGGTTAGGCTAATTTAGCTTCGGATCCAAATAAGGGTTTCTATCTGAACCCTGGGTAACGATTCCAAACCCTAATTTCGATAACTTGTGTTCGTAAATATCCTTTCGATTCGCTTACGGTTATTGTCAAACACTTCGATATGCATTGATATCAACATGCCATTACCAAGCAACCCCTAACATTGAACTTGAATCGGTTAATTGAAAATCTTATTGATGCTCGCCTTTTATCACATCCTGAGCAAATTCGATAATTGTGTGCATTCTTTCTTCTGAATTGTTGTGCCTAAATTCGATAACGGTTCGTATTTGTTTGTGACTATTCTTAGATTATGAGTGATGAATTAATGTCAGCATATTTAATTGTCATTGAAACCCTAATTGACATCGGCTATTTGAATTTCTTGTTGATTCCATGATTGTTGTCTTTTGTGTTGGGGGTCTGTTCTGAGGGGAGGCGTTATAAGGATGGTGTGTTCCTGCTTCCTACGGGGAACACAGGCTAGTCCCTTGAACGATGGAAAGGGCTAGTTATCGTACATCATGTATGTGTACACTGCATTGTTTGAATGACATTGCCTTTGCCCAGGATCAATATCTTTTGAATTTACTTACATTGTATCTTACAATGATTGTTTTGAAAATGACAGGACATGAATGCCTTGATATATGATTGAAGGGGATTGAGTTGAAACTCTTCCCATATTGTGATCAAACTTGTTTGTGATTATCTAAAACCCTTCCCCCTATTGCCCTTTAAAATATCGATGCTCGTTTTAAAACCCTTTGAAAAATCATCATTGCATTTCAAAATAATGGCTTTGAAAATGATCTTCAAATGATCGTCTTGGTACCTGTTTATGATTGCTTATCATCGTTTTGGAAAAATTATCAAATTGTTTATGATTGTTTGAAATGTTCAGAAAATTATCATCGTATAGACTCCTGAATCTTTTGTAATTCCTTCGTTTGTACTTGAACCACCTTACTGAACTCTCAAAAGCTCACCCTTCGTTTGATTCCTTCATGCAGGTAATGATCAGCTATAGAATGCTCGGGAATGAGTTTAGAGTTAGTGTAAAATTCCGGAAAGCCCACCACTACTTGAGTGATAGGACCCCTACGTGGGTCAACATTGTTAGCTTATCGTCCTGTAAAGAACTTAAGTTTGAGTTTTGGAAGTTTTAAGTTGTAAAACTAGTTTAAGTTGAACTTTTTTTTAGACTGTGTATCTTGAAGGATTTGAAATCATGTCTATTTAGAACCTCTAGAGTTCGTATCGAAACAAAATCTGATTTGGTATCATGTGGTAGATTAACGCTCCGGGAGTTCAGGGTGGTCGAGCTTCGGATTTCCGGATCGTTACATTGAAGCCCTAGTTGACAACTTAATTAAATCCCTAATCTCAATCAATAATTGAAAACCTAATTGGTGCCCTAATTTGCCCTCTTTCTACACCAACTCCTCATGTAATTAAACCTCAGATCCAACCATTCCTCACTATTTCCTGACCTAGACATTTTTCTATTAGAATCTATTAGAAGGGGAAGAATGAAGGGGACGAAAGGGAAGGAAGGAAGGAAGGAAGGAAGAAGGGAAGAGGAAGAAGAATAACCCAAAAGGAAAAGCTTGATTTTGAATCAACAAATGGAGGGTACTTTGGCTATAAAAAAAAGCATAAAGTGGTTTGTTAGGGAACTCCAAACGGAGTTAGCCTTCCCGTCATATTTGTGTAGCTCCGTGAAATGCGGCCACAAACGTCAGGGAGCGGAGTGTAACAAAAAAAGTTAGTGTCTTGTATAGTTTATGGCAAACCTCAGGAGTGCCGTGTGTAATTTACCCTTCATTTTATAATAATAGAGAGTTAAAAAGTCATTAATTGATAAGTAAAAGGAGGGTAAAACACTGAGGCTCCATTTGGTAACGTTTATTTTTTTAGTTTTTTCTCCAGTTTTGTAAACTCGAGAAAATAGACGTGTTTGGCACACAGTTTTTGTTTTTTTTTTCTTCAGTTTTGAAAATCAGTTTTTAAAACAGGGCTGTTTTTTAAAACTCCAAAAAGTAACTTTCGGTTTTCAGTTTTGGTTTTTATTTTGAGACCACCATCGTCGGCCACCGCCATGCCCCACCACAACCACCGCAAACCACCACCAAAGAAAAAATTCAAAATAAAAACTGGGTAATCAAACACCCAAAAGAAAAAACTCAAAATAAAAACTGGGTAATCAAACACCCATTTGTTTTTGTAAAAAAAAAAATTTTAACTAGTTTTTGTTCTTGTTTTTTTGGAAATAGAAAACCAAAACTGGAAGTGTTACCAAACGCTACCTGAGTAAGGTCAAATGTTCACTTCTATGTTGAAAGTAGAACTAAAACAAGAAGTAACCAACACTATTTGACAAAAAAGGGCAGAATCTTGATAATTACATAAATATATCATGTCATACTTTTATTCCTAGACTAGAAAGCATAAAGCAAGCACAAAGAGATTTTTGTTATTTGTCCTTTCTGTCCTTCATTATACTATGATGAATGAGAAATGGCATCTCAAAGGGCAAATTGATAAGCAAAAGAGGTGCAAAATATGAAGTATGAACTAAGCTCCAAATTTCAAAGAAAAGAAAATTATGATTTAGTACAAGCCATATATTTCTTATCCCAAATCAAATGCGGGGCAACTGGCCTTGCACGAAAGATTCTTTCGTGCAATGAATTAGACAGAAAGAGTGTTTTTCACATTATGGAAAACTGATTTCAAATCAATGATATTGTGAAAATATTTGGGCAACAATTAGTTAGCGAATGGCAATTGTGACCCTAAAAGTGGTTATGCTTTTGCTCCAAGATATTTTGGTCAACATGGTTTTGCCTTCTAAGAGAAACACATCCGCAGTTACTTTTGCTCAATGGTAGAGAAGTGTGCTAAAATTCAAAAGCAGTTCAAGTTGCCCCCAGCAATTAATACTGGTGCCAAACGCAAGTACAACGGACCCTAAATGTAATACGAGTACTGGTGCTAATAGAGCTCCCTCCGTGATTCACTCCAAAAGGATTAGCTAAGCTATGATTATGCTTCATACAAGAGAGTAAGAGAAGTGATTATTCCATATATAGTTAACTGCTCAGCTACTGCGTCCCCCAAATTTTTGTACTGCTAAAACTGGTTGCATTTGTTTCAACGTTTTGAAAGATGAACAACAACTGAACTTATGTCCATATACTTATTCTCTTGTCACTTTAGTTAAAACCTCGAAGAACAAAATGAAGAGTCAACAAAATGTCGCGCATCAGAAAAATATTTCACTGTTACCCTAACGCACTAATAACTGGAAATCTATTAATGTACTCGGGCATATGCGCCTTCACATATATTAGTTCTGGCAAGAAAAGCTATACTAAATCTAGCAAAGAAAAACAATGCATGCATACATGTCTTCAAGCTTAATCTGGACCATGTAATAGGATGGAGAAGGTAACTACTTACACTTTCACTGGTGGACGAGATATGACAACCAGCAATTGCAAATCCTCATTTTCATTTGTATTCCTGATCTGTGAAGAGAATAAGAGAAAAAAACCATCAAAAGAATAAAAGGAAACCAACAATAATGCACTACCATAAGGTAGGACATCGGCTAAACCAAACAAAGCAGGTAAACCAGTCTTTGGAGAGGAATAGCACAGGAACTAATACTTATTCTAGGGCAACTTTGCAGCACAAAAAATGTTGCCATATCCTTAATGTACATATCAAGAATTTCTTTGAAACTATCCAGTAGTTGATAGCTATTTCGAATGGATGCCGGATGTGTAAGAAGCTAGAGGGCTCAGTAGACCATCTCTCCTACAAAGAGACTTGCCAGATGGTATAGGGTGCATGGTATATGGCTTCCTCTTTTCGATCTCACTTCAGTTTTATGTTGGAATGTTTAGATAAGGCCAACAATAGGAGAAATGTTTGGTTATGCGGCTAACTTGGAAAGAGAAATAGGAAGGATTTCGAAAAGCTTGAGCTACAAATGCATAGCTCAAATCTCAATATTTAGTATGATATACCTATGTTTCATCTGAAAATAAGGAGCATAGAGAGTTTTGTAGAATTTAACCCTGAGTTCTCTCATGGGTAGGGATAACTGCTTTGTTTCGATGTACGCCTTCTCATTCCTTTTGTAAACCTCCATTGGACTTGGCTTATGCCAATTTCAACATAGTGGTATACTTCATTTACTTGGCGTTTTGCTTCCTTTTTGTAAATCTCCTTTACATCGCTTATGCCAATTTCGACATATTGGTATAATTCGTTTATTTATCAGCAAGAAAGACAGATATGGTTGCTGGAGCTCAGGGCAAAGTTGCTTTCCTGACCATTGAGAAAGGCAGCCCCTGTTGCCAAAACGATGAGGCGTTTGCCAAAGCAACTTGTAAACTCCTAAGTTGTAATGGACATAAACACCCTTCTTGGTCAGCTGTCCTTCGTCTTCTCTCTCTTCTTCTCCGTCTGGCCAAAACCGCATTTCCTTCACCATTTGATGCCACTACCCAGACAGATCAAGGCGAGCAGGGAAATCACAAGGGGTCGCAAGAGGGAACTATGCAGAGCGGGAGAGAAATCACAGAAGGGGTCGCAAGAGAGAACTATGCGGCTTGGGGACCTTTTCTTTCTTGCTTTCTCCGCTTCTCTCGTCTTCAACTTTTTGGACAGCGCAGCAAAAAATGGCTGCTAGGGTCAGAACAACCATGGCAACCTTCAGTATTTTTCTTTTCGGTTGGTCTCGCCATGCTGATGCTGAAATATCTACTCTTCATACTCTCGCTCTCTGATCTCTATCTATTTCTCTCTCAGCTTTCACTCACCCAATCTCCGCACATACACCAGCCGCTAGCAGCCAAACTATGAACCTCTTGCCAAAACAGCTGAACCAGGTTCCTTTCTTTTCTTGGTGTTTGTTTTGCCTACTTATAATTTGCTCAGTTCCGCAGTTTGGCAAAAACAAAAATCTCTCCATTATACGTCAAGAGAGAGAACTTAATGAGATGACCTCAGCAACCCGGTCTGATGGGAAATGGACATATCCGAAAGGGATTGGATTGCCAGATTGAAAATATATTTAGGATTTCATTTAATCTGATTTAGACTTAAGTATTTAGTTCTTTCGTCAAGGTACCTTAGGAATTTGTCACTTCAAGATTTACGTCTATGATCTAGGAATCTTAGGAAAGTGAATCCTTGATTGACAAATCCCTTAATCAGATTTCATTTGATTACGTTTCCATTTTAGTTTAGTTTTGTTCTATAAAAGTACCTTTAAAAGGAATTTAATTGCAGCATGATGAATTAGGTATAAGTAGTGCTACTCTTCCCAAATTTAGACTTCAAGGTGATGTGGCAAACTCCGAGCCAAGTATTTTCAAACAGAAAATATTGGAAGTACTTGGCTTACAGTTTGCCACGTCACTTGGGAGTCAAAACTTGGGATACAAATTCAGGAAGCATAGCATTACTCATTGTATGTTCGAAATTAAAAAATTTCCTCCTCTCTAGTTATTCCTCAATCCCCCTATCCTTAGGGTTTCTCTCTCTCCTTTGCTTTCTTCTTCCCTTTAGATTGAGAGTCTAATCTTTCCCCTTTCACTTCTACCAACTCTATCTATGTAATCTCTATAGCTAAATCCCCTTACTGGTGCTACATCACAATCAAATCCACATCCGCAAAGGACAAACCCATGTGATGATGCATCAAGATTTCATTTGAACTTAATTATCTTTCCAGGTTTAGTTTAAAAGAACATTGGATGAAATGCAATTGCAGCTTGGTGATTTAGACATGAGTAGTGCTACTCTTCCCAAATTTTTATCCCAAATTACTCCAAAATGATATGACACGTTTGGGTTCTTTCATCTAAAACAACGGGTCACTTTGGGAGTCAAAATTTGAGATACAAATTTAGGAAGCTTAGCACTACTCATTAAATATTTGGTATTGAAAACTTCTTCCTCATTAGTTATTCCTCAATCCTCCTATTTTTAGGGCTTATATCTCTCCTTTGATTTCTTCTTCACTCTAAATTGAGAGTCTAATCTCTCGCCTTGCCCCCTTCACCTCTATCCATTATCTACTCTCTCCATATCTTAATCCCCTTACTGGTGCTCCACCACGACCAAACCCATTATAGCAAAGGGCAAAACCATACAATGATCTCGAGTGGCATGGTCTCTGGTGATGGTTGACGGCACAAACTGAGGGAAAGCAACTTGTGCTGCCATCTTCGTCGCGTATTGTTGGTGATCTGACAGTTGATTTTTCTCTTATCATGTTTCCCTCACTAAAATCTCTCTCCAGGTTGCTGAAGGAAGGTAGGGTTGTGGAGTCCAGTGGTAGTGAAAAAAGTTTTCTGCAAAGTGCTGAGAGAGGAGGATGAGACTGAAAAAGGACAATTTTGTCTATCATGATTTAGATTTCACTACTTGCTCTTGCAATAGGGGCTACCTTGAGAAAACAACCAGGCATAAATCTTCCGCATATCATATCCACCCCAGCGCCCAAACAGCAAGAAGAGCTTAACTTAATACATATCATGTGGTGCAACAACGCTTCCCAGGTGTCAGAATCACTTTACAGTACCAACCCTGCCTCCCTGTCACTGGGTAGCGATATGGTTCAGTCCCCCGCCCAAGAAAATATCTTTTCATATATGATTACAATCACAGCTTGCTGTAGTGGAATAATTTTGTTTTGAGTGAAGTTAATCATAGCTTTAATTAGAGTTCCGAATACCACCACCACGTTTTAGTTGCAGGCTTTACAGCCATTCTACCTGTCTGCCATTGCTGCGACTAAATGGAAAAATGCAAAAAATACATTTTCAGTGCATAAAATATAAGTAAAAGCAAAGTCCAGTCCCCATATATATCCAAAAGCGCCAAGAGAGAAAGATTACCTGGTGGACATCATTCACGGGGATATGAAACGTGCTATTTGAAAAAATCGGAAATCCTTCTGGCTTTCCAGGGAACTTTGAATGTGAATTTGACGCATGATATAGAACTCCACTGCCCTTTAGGACAACAAACACTTCTTCACAAGAATGCCTATGGATTGGCGTGCTTGATCCTGGCGCAAATGTTTGAAGCCATACCTCAACCTGTCAAGGAAAAACTAAGCGAAAATTTACTGAACAACGTAGACAAAATTCAGCTGGAGTATCCGCCACTGCATCGATAAGTACTCGTCTTTTGCCGTACTATTAGGGAAACTCCAGCTTACACTTGTTGGTTAATATATTTTTTTTCAAGTTATTTTCCTTTCCTTCGTATTGCTGCATTTAGTCAGATTACAGGCTTATGACATACTACATTTGTATGGGGGCTAGTCAGCACTCTTTTATACTTCCATCAACAACTTAGTTGCAAGTAATGTAGGAACGCTGGTGGTAGTAAACATTTAGCTTAGTAGTTACCACAGACTAAACTCTTTACGATCTCCACCTCAAAAGAAAATACAGCAGCAAGAAATAAAAGGCAAAATTTAGATACCAAAGGAGATGGTTCAACAGTTACCTCTCTCATCCCATGCAGGACTGATCCTGCAACAGTAATGTGCGACAACCCCGGCCTTCCATAGTTATCTTGTGGAAGCTCGCTGATATTCCTCACTAGTGGAATGCCTGCTTCACCAAGAAAAATCTAATGTTGGAAAAACACGAGATATTAGATTATTTATAAATATACTAAAACTTTTGAAGCAAACACATCAAATTGACGCATCACAGTCAGTACAACTGATATACATCAACTATCGAGCGCAAAGCATGGAATTTCTCAATAAGAATATTAAAACATCTAGCACCTTACTCCGTGTATTACTCCCTCTCTTTCATAATTTTGGAACCTCCGACCTTTTACAAGATTCCTAGGGCATCGTTTTTTTGCCAACATTACTTATTCGATCAATAGTTTTCTATCACTTGACTTCCATCCAATGTGCACATGCTGAAATTCAATCTAGAAATGCACACAAAGTAGTATGGAGGAAAAAAAATTATGAAGACGGGTGTGAGTTCCTGATATGAAGACGTTAAAAATGCAGGTAGGAACTGACCGTTGATCGAACAACGCGACTCTGCCGCAGTTGTAACGAACAAGAGGCCGACAAAGAAGATGAGCGCGTACCCGTCCATCATCCTCACGCATTTGAGTTTGCAATTAGGGTTCTCTCTCTCTCTCTCTCTCTCTCTGTGGTGGACAGTGCGGAAACCTCCAGTATATTCGACTCGTCTCGATTGCTTTGCCCAATCTCCACTCTAAAAAGAACCTGTTTGTGAATTTTTCTTATGAGATGATAATTGAAAAGAGAGGAAAATGATTCATTTTTTTTTTCTTTTGTTTTTTAAGGAGATAAAATAAGAGATAAGGGAGAAAAGTTTGACTTTTATTGTTTCTAAATGAAGAGAAATAAATCTATCATGAGATAATAAAAAGTAAATTTTTAATGACTTTTAGGTTTTAACAGGGCGGATCCATAAAGCCTGTTCGGGGGGTCAAAAAGTGATAAAAAAATTAATGTCTAGTATACAAAAATTTAGAAGATTTAAGTTCACACAAAACATGATTTATTTAGTCGTATATGTTTACTATTTATAGTGGTTGATTTAATTTGGTAAGGTTAATTGACAATAAATTACTAATATCGTACGAAAAAAGTTTATATGTACTTGTATGTGTATATGTCTTACTATTGTGATTATCAATTACACGAGGACAATATTGCATGTACTAGTTAACATATTATAAGAGTTTAAATAAAAAAAAATTTAACCTTGATGTATTCGTATTTCCTTGAGATTTGGATATGGAATTTAAAAGAATACTACGACGATCAGTGTAACAAGAAGTTAAAAACACTACAAAAATAAATATTAATATATTAATGTTACAATTAGTTATATTTTTGTAAATATTTTCAGATAATTTTTCAACACTTTAAGAACTAAAGAAATTTCCCAAAATACCCCCTGCCCCACCACCCCCCCCCCCGGCCCCCGCGGGGTCATGCGACTGGTCCGCCACTGGGTTTTAGGGTTTCTTACGAGAACTTACCATTTTACTTATAACATATGATTGTTTTAGATGTTAGATTTGACTCATTGTTTTGATTTGGTGTGACATTAATTATATTTGAATGTTGGGATATTTGTAATCAACTCATATATTGCTAATTTTTATTTTTTCAATTGTGACGTTAACTAGGAATATAAAGCTTATTACATTAGTATGATATGAACTTTGTATGATGTCATTGATGATTAATGTGTTTCCACATCAAAATTATTTTCGGTTTTAGGATCATACATTCATAATTTTGTGAGGATTATCAAAATGTAGTATAAGGGTATATACGTAGTCGAGTGTCTTTTCTTTTTTATCTGTTGAACTCACGAACAAAGAAAATAAATGATACTTTATTTTCTCTCTAAAACTTTTAAACAAGATGAATTGTCTTCCCTTCTCTTCCTTTCTCTCGTCTCAAAAGTTGGAAACATATTATACGTTTCAAACTAACTAACACAATGTTTAGAATTGATTAAAACTAATAATTTTTAGAATTAAAACACAAATAATTTTCAAGAAAAAGTTTTAACTAAATTAAATGGTAAAAGACAAAGTTGTAAAAACTAAGGCATTAAAGAGATAAATAAAGTTAAATGTTTAAAACGTCTAATATACTTTATATTTAATAAATAACCAACTTATTATGGTCAATTCTCTTATATTTTTATATCATCGTATCTCATGTAAATGGTTATAATAATTATTGATAAAAGAATTCAACTTAATAACAATTAAGTTTGAAAGAAGAGTAAAAAGTTAAAACAAAAAAGCGCAAGAAGGGTATTAAAAGGGCATTCAATATCCTCATGAAAATTACGTTAGATATTTTAGGTATTCTGATTTTAAACGTTCTTTCTGTTTTTCGTGGAGTATTTTAAACACTTCTTTTCTTCGTC
The DNA here is from genome assembly GCA_033065855.1 of Escallonia rubra. NCBI lineage: Eukaryota > Viridiplantae > Streptophyta > Magnoliopsida > Escalloniales > Escalloniaceae > Escallonia > Escallonia rubra. The sequence continues at coordinate 373,171 of JAVXUO010000638.1, forward strand.
GAGCACTCAGCAATTTTGTTTTAAACTGTTTAAGACATGTTTGACCTATTCGAAACCAATCTCAAATGCCATTTGTGTCCCTCCTACTTTCACGCTTTTTAAAATCAGTCCATGAAAACCTGTTTTCTTAAAATTAGTCCTTGTATTATGCCTCATCATTATTTTAGTCCATATTACGTCTTTCCTATTATGCTGGGGCTAGATTTGTCACTTCATACTTTTAAGGCAAAAATAACATATGCCATGCATGTGAACTCCTCGGATTAGTTTCTACTCCAATTCCCATCTTTCTCACGATACCATCGTATTAGTTTATACTCCAATTCCCACCTCTTCTCACGACACCATCTTCTGCCTCTGAGATGTCTTCACCATAGCCGACAAAGCCATCGCCCAGTACTACCGCACACCCATTCCCCCGAACAAGCCCACCAACCACCACACCATGACTCCCTCCACATATATCACCCTCTTCCCCATCCCAACCAACACTATCAACATCACCACCCATCACATCCTATTGCTACCATCACAATTACCAACACCACGTCTCCATACACCATTACCACCACCATTCACACATTTCTGTTGCCGCCGTGACCACCATTACCATTATTACTCCATTGCCACTACTACCACCACCACCGTCGCCAGTAACATGATTTTGGCACTATTTTTTTTTGTTGTATAAAGTGCATAAATAAATGCATTTTAAGTTATTTTTCAGTGAACTTTCAGTTACTTAAAGTTTCAGTTTTACGAATTCAGCACTTAAATTTTAGTTTTATCAAATAGTTCCTTGGTGAAGCGTTCTCATAAGCGGCTTTGCCTATTCATCACATTGTAAGCGTTCTCGTAAGCGTCCGTCACTGACACTACTGAAGTATAAAAACGTATGGGGTCAAAGTATAAATGTTCAAACTTATTTCGGGGGTTTGTGTGTAATACTCGACAATTTTGGAGCTCTTTTAGAAATAAACTTTAAGGAAGCCCTGATTAGATCGACCCATTCCCGCTGTCTTCCGAATTCTTCTTCTTGCGGCGTCAAGAGAAGATAACGAAGCGGACGACCCACCCAAACTGGTCGCCGGAGGATCTCGCCGCCGTCACCGGATTCCAGCAACAAGTACCTTCGTCTTTCTCTCTCATGTATTTATTTTTTCCTTCTTTACCGAGGTCTCATTCTTTCTCTCTCATCTCTCTCTCGTTTCGGTACATTCGAAGATGACACTATTGATGTAGATTGGGCCCTTGGTCGAAGGAAAGAGATAATAGTTGTGTGACTTTGTAAGATTTAAGTAGTGAAGTAATTTCTTATGACTTTGCTAGAGAGTTCCCTGTTTCTGTTTCTATCTGGGCGGTGAAGAGGAGGGCGCTTTCCCTGTTTCTGTTACCTGTTTGCGTGACTTAGTAAGAGTTGAGTAGTGAAGTACTTTGTTATGTTATGTACCATGTTTTTTTGTACTATATTGCATTTAAATTTTAAGTGTGACTTTTATTTGAGTTGCTTGTTTAGTGGTTATTGATTATTGTTTACTATTTTAGATGTAGAATGTATTTGATATTTAATGACTATATATATACATAAAGAAAATACGTAAAAAAATTCAGCGGTGTCCTGCGGTGTCCAAAATCTGGTTTTTTGGAAATTGCGGTGTCCCAGTCGGTGTCGGACGTGATGTCCGTGCTGTGCTACTTAGTTAGTAATGCAATGCTTATGGTGCATAGTGTTTGACTTTGCAGGGCCTGTAAAAAATGAAGATTATAAGCTCTGCTGGTTTTAGAAAACCTAGTTTTCTGCTTGTGCATAACGAGTTATCTGCCTTTACTCTCCGCAAACCACAGCCAGCTTATGCATCAAGTCTATGGATCTCGAGTGCTCATGAGAAGAGACTTGGGCTGGTAAGAAAATTGCAGTGCTCCGTCACCGCTAGACAGTATGCATCTACTTCTGTCCGCTCAACTCCCAAGCCAGAGAAAGCTCATTTGCGTAGGAAAGAAGGAGGTTCTTCATCGTTATATGGTCGCACTAGTTTACTGGAGATGAAGAACGAGAGGATGGAAAATCGCGCTCGTGTTTATGAGTTCTTGAAGGGAATTGGTGTTTCACCCGACGAGCTTGATGGCTTGGAGCTTCCTGTGACAGTTGAGGTCATGCAAGAGCGTGTAGACTTCCTTCACAAACTAGGGCTTACAGTTGAAGACATTAATAACTACCCTCTTGTTCTTGGCTGCAGTGTGAAGAAAAACATGATTCCCGTGCTTGATTACCTTGGGAAATTGGGTGTTCGGAAGTCTACTTTTACAGCATTCTTGCGGCATTATCCCCAAGTCCTTCACGCCAGCGTTGTAGTAGACCTTGCACCAGTTGTAACATATCTTCAAGGTATGGACATTAAGCCAAATGATATACCTCGGGTTCTAGAAAAGTATCCAGAAGTGTTGGGATTCAAGCTTGAGGGGACCATGAGTACATCTGTAGCTTATTTGGTTGGAATTGGAGTAGCAAGAAGAGAAATTGGTGGCATCTTAACTAGATACCCGGAGATATTGGGTATGCGTGTAGGGCGGATAATCAAACCTTTTGTGGAGTACTTAGAAAGCTTGGGAGTACCCAGATTGGCTGTGGCTAGACTGATTGAGAATCGGCCTCACATTCTCGGATTTGGACTTGAAGAAAGAGTGATACCAAACATCGCCTCCCTTTTGGAGTTTGAAGTTAGGGAAATGTCACTTGCTTCTATGATTGCACAATATCCTGACATGATAGGAATTGACCTGAAACCAAGGCTTCTCAGCCAGCGGAGCTTTCTCAATTCAGTTATTGATCTGGGTCCCGAAGAATTTGGTAGAGTTGTTGAGAAGATGCCACAGATTGTCAGCCTCAATCATTCGCCTGTAGTGAAGCATGTGGATTTTCTCATAGATTGTGGATTCTCCTTGGAACAAGTGAGGAAGATGGTTGTTGTGTGTCCCCAACTGCTTGCCTTGAATCTTGACATCATGAAACTCAATTTTGATTACTTCCAGAGCAAGATGGGAAGGGCCTTGGATGACTTGGTTACTTTTCCAGCTTTCTTTACTTATGGTTTGGAGTCTACTATAAAACCAAGGCACAAGATGGTTGCAGAAAAGGGGTTGAAATGCTCTCTCACGTGGCTTCTTAATTGCTCCGATGAGAAATTTGAGGAAAGAATGAGCTATGACACCATTGACGTGGAGGAGATGGAAATGGATTCGTCATTTGACATGAATACTCTAATGGAACCTAGAGGCGACGAATCAGCTTCTGACTACGACGACAGTGATGACGAATATGTATAGTCTGGTTGCTTGGTTCATGGCAAAGGCTGCTGCGTAGACTGTTGGTTTCTTCCTTATGAGCTTCCATCGAGAATTATGAGGTAAATTATAGTACTCTGAAGCTTGGGAGCTCTTTGTTACGGCGGAATTTTGGTTCTTAGTAGTTCACATAAAATTCATATTTTTTTGTCTTATAGTTAGACATATTTTTGTCATAGATAGGGAAGATTCATAAAACAAATCTAAAATTGTTAAACGAAGGAACTTGTGTGGAAAAACTTGAACGAAATGAAGAGTGATTGGCGCTCCTTTTTGGTATTGGTTTCTTACTGCTTGAACTATTGACACTTCGGAATGATGCACTTCTTGTCCTTGAGTAAACAAATATGGGCCGCAGCAACGTTGCATAGCTATGATACAGTATTATGCTTTTCTTATTTGTCCAGTTCAACGTGAGAATTTGATAGTTCTTCGGTGATTTACAGGAATTTTGTCAATACCTCTGCAACAAAGATATGCTGAACATGCCTCGTGAATAGACGCTGAGGTGACGGGAGAGTCCATGAGCAGCAACTATGCTTATTGTTGGGCAGTTGCCCAGTGCTATATGTGGCTTCTAATGTGGTCTTTGAGCTAAGATGCTCATCTACCGTAGGTTCTTGATTTCTTCCCCTTCAAGCCCTTCCTTTTCCTCCTATTTCCGCCTCTCTTTGGTACTACTGATAAGAACCATTCTCTAGCCATATATATGTACATACGAATACACAGTGTAAATTTGGCAGAAACCAAGATTAGTTTCCAGTTTTAGTCATTAAATTTTGATTCGAGAGAAACATTTCTGTATATGAACCATATCAGGGCCCATTCTTCTGTCTCCATGCTCACTTTTCTTGTCAGCTACTTGGCACCTGAGTCTTGAAGGGCAACTTTAAAGTAACGCCTTAATGCTGAATCAAAAATCCTTTTGCAAGAGAAGATGATTACTGATGAAACTCGCAGTACACGTTCTGATGCAATGGTTACTCTGAAATTTAAGAACTGTGTTCTTGCAGTAATGCCACCATCATCCTAACACAGAATGTACTGCTCCTGGACCTTGGACCTTGGACGTTTGCACACTTGAGACCATATTATGGTGTATAAATCCTTTTCTGGAATGGCTTTCAACTGTATCGTTGACAATTGCTTGTTCTTGGATGAGACAGTTTCTCTCTTGCATTGGAATGTTTATCGTACTTGCCACATCTCTCCACCTATTTATACGACGACTGTTTCAAGAGCGAACGAAAACAATTGCATCAGCACATGCTTGGTGAACACGGTTTTTAATTGATCATCACCGGAAGAGTGAGCATTCAGGCAAGCTCGGCAGGCAATGCTTGGGGACCCTTCGACTCCACAAGGGTTTCCCTTTACCTTCTGTATGCACCGGTAAATAATTTTGTCACTAATTATATGTCTCTAGTTAAATGCCACTAAATGACGTTAATTTTTATTAATATTTGTCAAAAGAAAATGGCGAAGGATTCAAATTAGGAAGTTATTTTCTAACTTCTGAAAATGTGTTCTTATTTGATAAGGGATAAGTGCAGTTGGTTACTTATTAGTGGTAGTTATTTTCAAAGTGATAGTAGTTATTTTTTAAATGGGTAATTTGTATTGTAGGGGATAGTTATTTTTTACAATCTAATCAGGACTATAAATATTAGGTCAAAGAAGGACAAAGGGTCGTCAAATTCACATATAAAACTTGACTTTTTAAAAACTCAAGTCTGGATGCAATCAGTCATACATTTCCTTGTCTTTGACAAAGTGTTTACATGATTTGTCTTATCGTACACATTTTCAGTGCATTATAAAATTACTCTTTGACTTTGTGGCCCATCGTTCGTAGACTTGTTAAGTATTTTATACTTGGTAAGTTTTCATTTTTAGTGAAGTTTTTAGGCCTGAGGAGGGGCAAAAATAGATCACATACTTTTAATCAATTGTGCCGCGGGAGTACAATTAAATTGATTGTGATTTTGCTCACTGCGCAAACACTTTCCAAAGTTATACTCACTCTTCCTTGCATAATCCAACAATAGCTTGTTATTGGAGTCAGCAATAAGGAAAAAAACGTTGCTCTTGTTAGAAAAATTTCGACCAAATCTCTTTTAAGCAACAAAAAATTAGGCGCTAATTTCAGAATAAGTAGCATTATTTTGTCGCTGAAAAGGAAGCCTAAGGAATCCACGTTGGAGCGAAACTTGCCCACATTAATATCTCATAAATTAGTTAAAGTAATCTTCCTTTTTACCATCATTTTATCCGTCTAAGGTGGCGTTCGAAGATCAACAAATAGCAAGTTGCTATAAATGAATGAAAAGTACGACTAATTACGGCAAGTTACGGCAGGGTTGCCGACCAAAGAGGCTTTTAACAGCAACCAACGGCTCTGGCCCAAGCTCTTTCTATGAACAAACCCCATTCATTGGTCAGGACTCGAACTCCAGATCGTTAAGACACAAAATCATCCCTAAATTTTTGTCACTTTTCAAACTCCATGACTGGTAGTTTTGTTACATAAACTGTCAATGTTTTTCTAACCGCAGGTTTATAAGAAACCCCAAGAAACACAAACCCCCCCGGGAAAATATCTTGATTTCTGTGACATGGGTTTTGTTCATCATCGCGGACCTTCAAAGCCCATTACGGATTATTTGGATTAAGTTCAGCGCAAGTAATGGGATTCAGTTGATACTGTTTTAATTTTATGCCGAAACAAGTGCGCTATGGAGAGTTTTCTTGGCGGGTTTCTGCTGCCTTCGCTGCTTTTAACAGGTATATATGTAATTAAATTTTGTCTTTGTATTTGCCGTTTGTTTCCTATTTTTCTGTAACAATTTCATTCATCTTTGTTGTTGCAAGATTTGCGAACGCTGGATAAAAAGTTACGGTAGTAGCTTATGATAGGGATTGATGAGTATGATCTGTAGATATGGGTGCAATAATAATTTATAAACGATTATGGTGATCGGAAACCCAAGTTACCTACGATTTCAACCCATATCGTATCTGTAGGAATTTCTTCGGTCCCAATTCTTCTTCTTTTTTCTTTTTTTTGGCTTTTTTTTTTTTCTCTGTGTTCTCAAAAAGGGTCCTCCATTAGGATCACAAGGTTGCAACGTGACTCCAATAGGCTAGCCCTTTTTGATGTATCTCATGTTGTACAGTGGCTAAAAGGATCTTCTGCATTGTTATACCCCTATTGGTGAAAGTTGTGGAAGCTTTCGATGCACCAAGTTTAAAGACAAATGCAAGTCCATTAGCTAGCTGCCACAAGAGCAACTTACACCACCCTGGAGTAACATTTGATCCCATCTATTAAGATGATTCAATCTTCACCCTACATCATAACTTAGCTAGAGTACCTGCTGACGCTCATGAACAGTACCATCACTATTGTGTGCTGTGAACAGTTCTGAGTGATACCGACATTGTAGTTCATTGAATTTTACTCCTACATCGTTCAGTTGTTGCATCTGTGTGTATAAATGAGCATCATTAGAGGTGGACACATTTAGCGTTTATATGTTTGCCGGGCAAGCATACTTTTAATGGATATGACTTGTTCCTTTACCCGGCTATTCTTGATCTTGTCTTTTGCAGCTTCCTTGCTGAACTGGAGTTTAATCTCTGTTGTTGATTTGGTAGCTTGTCTTCTCATCCTATATAATGCACCAAAAAGAGGTACGCTACAGAGGAGATTTACTTTTCCTGATTTTGACATTGAAGAAGAGCCGCTTTGACTGGTATTTGATTTCATGTAAATGCTTTTTTGGGTAAACAAACTTTCTTTTGCTATTTCTTTGGTTTTAGGCGCTCGGGGAAAGGGTTGGGGTGGGTGACTGGACTTTGTTTTACATGCACAAAGAAGTTCAAATTTAAGGAAACAATTGCAATCGCGGGTATCCTATAAAAGCACCAAATAACTCACCCGAAGTCACAAAGCCTTGGGTAAAAGTAGCACTGGATGCCACTGTGCAATGGAGTTGGACTCTCATGTCGATCCAAGCTGGGTCCGGATCTCCTGCGGAATGATTTGGATCCCAAGTACTTGGATCGGTAGAAAGTTCGATTCTATCTGAACTGTTGATTTAATGAGCAATGGGTGCAATGTTGTATTCTCCAGGGTTTCTTTAAGTAGAACAGAATTAAATAGACGAAGGAATAAACTATTTTCCATTAGGGTTTATATTTGAATGGATAAATTTGGAGAAATGCCTGCATTCTTAAAGTTACATAGTTTATTGTTGAATATTAACTCTTTCATATTTCCATGAGGTTTTGGTGCCTCATCTTAAAAAATGGTACATCAAGGTTCTCCATTAGCTCTGTTGTCTTGCTAGCTGAGCTGCCACATTCGTGATAAGCAAGCCAGAGAATTGTAAATTCTGTGGCGGGCATAAATGGGAGCACAAGATACCTTTTGAGTGAACTGTAGGAGTTTGATGTAGAACATTTAATGGGTCACTGTCTAACCTAGAGTGTATTTTTGTTGTCACATTTTGTAAAAGAGACGGCTTGGAATTCACTTTCTGATGCTATCAATCTAATTGCTAGGTTATTAACTATCTAATTGAACTTGGTCTGTCCTAATTCATGGTCATGTTTTGAAATGGAAATTTTAATTCATTCCTTATACCGCTTATCAATGTGATTACTCTCTCGCTTTTGTTTTTGTTTGGAGCAACTTTCTGAAATATTTGCTGGAAAACCTTCTGATTAAAACTTAAGATCTCAACTCTATTGTTATCTCGCATGTTAGATCATACTAAATGTCAGCCTTCACATTCCTTTAGTTGTTCCTCTGGGTTGCTGAATTCTTGAAGAATGTCCAACGTGCTCCTAATGAAATCTTTACCTAATTGAAAAAGTGTAAGGAGATCGCCAAGTCGTGTTCAAAGGGCATCTATTTTAAACAACCGCACTTGCTATGTGTGTAGATAGTAACGAGGCATTGCAACTGGTGTCTGCTACTTACAATGCATCTGAATCGGTGTTTATACAAATGAAGGTTACATGATTTTTTACTACCACAGACGACACCTTGGTCTTTTGCTTAGCATATGCGCTCAAGGGACATGTTAGCTGGATCCTACTTGTAATTAGCAGCCTTTTCTACAGAAAACTTACGTAATGTTTTATATCTATGTAGGATTTCGGTTCCGGAGGATTCTCTTACTGTGGTCTACTATTGTTTTTTCGCTTCTTGTTATTCTTTTGCAAGTGATCTTTCTTATAATATTGGTCACTAAGGGTGGTGAATGGAGGGTAGCAGATGCTTGGTGGGCAAAGCTAATTGGATTCATGAAGTAAGACTTGAGCTCAGTTTCCAAATTGATCTTTTGGTTTTTTTCTTTCGGGTTTACATAACTTATCCAATTCTCTTATTTCTGGTGGCACTTGTGCTACTTCGCTCCTTAATGTGGTATGCTTTTGCAGAGTCCGGTCCTGGAGGTCTCCTTCAGTAATTTATTTTTTGGTCTTACAACTATTAGTGGCTTCCATTGCGTCAATTGAAATTCATATGAACAAATTTGGTTCGGCTTCATGGGAGCATTCATGCTGGGGACATTTCTCATCTGCTATTGAACATTTAGGTTTGTAAATTTTGTAACTTATCTCTTTCATTACAAACTGCATATGTATATGAGTCCCTCTTTCATTGATCCGATGCAAATCCTTTAAGGTACATTTTTTTTAAGTAAATGACACCATCTAATAGATGCCAAATGGGTACAGAAACCCAATAAAAGGCACAGAGTTCCTCCTTGCAGGCCGGGTCGTGGTCAGGTAAAAGCTTGGAACAGATAAAAACCACCCTTTGTACCCACGCTGAACTAAACATTAGTTCTTATACAACCGTCTCAGAAGCACCGCAGACCAACTGCGACCACTAGGTGGAAGACAACACCGGGAGTTTTTCTAAGGAAACCTACACTAGAGATTAGAGAACCATGACCCGAGACCAAGTCCTTCTTGCTCTATAAGCTCCCACAGACCATGAATAACATCATGACAGAGTCACCTATATTACGCCAGCACAGTGACAGAGCCTTGATCTTTTGTTGGAGGAGACCGTAGTGAAACTCTTACAGGGTTTCCACACTTTTTGTCGCGAAAATTGCAGTTTAGTGAAATTGTTACCTTTTCTAGCGACCCAATAAGGCAGTGTAACGTATATTAGGAGTGAAAATAACATCTCCATCTACTATTTGGCAAGATAATGACGGGGACCATGAACAAATATGAAGCTAAAACTAATAGTGCAATACATAAAACACATGATACAACACAAGACTCAAAGCTTTTGGATGGGACCACGGCCGACCTTGTCCCTAGTCCGTCCCTGGGCCAGCAGAACAATTTTGATCCAAGACCACCAGACTCACACTGTGCCAACTACACTCAAAATTCCCCTAGAGGGTAGCGTAATAGTTGAGGGGTAAAAAGGGCTCAATGCCCTTAGAGAGTAGCGGTTTCATGTGAAGGGGAATGCTGTAGGAACACGTGTAACTTCAAGTCTCACATCTAAAGTTGACCGAACACTGGAGCACTCAATATATAAGTTGGCCTAGGTACCCTTTGGCTTAAGCTTTGGGTTATAAATCTAGGGTTCGAAATGGTATATCTCACCCCTCACTAAAGTATCCAATTATAGCAAATGCCCGAAGTCTCTTTGTGGGCTTTTCCTTTCAGGTATCCATAGCGAAGGGCTTGGAAATGTTAACTCTGACATAAGCAATATCATTTGTGCTGATGCTCAACTGAGTTTGAGGTTTGAATCAGCCCTTACACATGCCTCTTCTTATTATGCTTCTCTGTTTAACCGCGTGGCTCTTCAAGACCATAAATTAGATGGCAATTAGAGTCACTTATTAATAATCTCATTTCCTTTTATCACCGTTGAAGCTTGAGCATAAGGAAATAGCATTGTTTAGCATTCTTTGTGGACGAAAGAAATTACATCTTTTGGATTCAGTATTCAATTTCAGAAGTTGATGGAATTTCTTTTTCCTGTTCTCTACACGGAAGGTTCTCATTTCAGGGTTGCTTCGTGTTTGTTGTTGCCTGTCATCCAACTGGTTGTGGGAATTAGCAGTCCATCTTGGGTTTCTTTGCCCTTTTTTATCTGTAGCTGTGTTGGTCTTGTTGACTGGTCAATGACAAGCAACTTCCTAGGCCTTTTCAGGTATTATGGAGTCCTTGTTTCTTTCTATTTAATTGTAGATAAGTTTCTGTTGTTCATTAGTTGCTAATGCTTGTCTACATGTTTCTGAAGGTGGTGGAAGCCTCTGTGGCTATATGCTGGCTTCAAAATTTGCCTGCTTTATGTCTATCAACTCCCTATAAGGTTTCCAAAGATATTTTATACTGTAGGTGATTTCATCGGAATATACAAACTATCTGCAAGATCTGAGTGGCTGGAAATTTGTTCAGGTCTTTCCCTGATGATGTTCTACTTTATGGTATGCATCTTCTCTAAATTCCACGCATTCTGCCGTAGGTTTGAATGTGTGGTAGGTTTATTTGCATGAGGGCAAATGATTGACCACAAATATTTTAGAATTAAGAGTATGTGCACAAGGCCTGTCTTTTCTATCTGTGGTGAGATGTTTGCAATAGTACAGTCTTGTAATGCATGGATGCAATTGAGATTCATCTTTTGTAGACGTGAAAAAATGAAATTTTACTTTTTTTCCCCATGTTGTATACAATTGGATGGTGTTAGTGTTGATGAGCTGAAGCTTCGTAGGAGTTATTGGTTATGTTGTTGAAGCAGCATGGCATAGGTTGACTTCTGCTGCCATGTTGATGTATTGTAAACTTATAATGCATGCATGGGCCTATCCTATTCACGTGAAAGGCCTGTTGGTGATATCGTTACTTAAGCTGCACTCTTCCTATCAAATTTAACCTCTTAGAAGAGGGTGTTGAAGGTTCCCGCCACGAGAGTTTCAAATGCTGGAATTTCTTATTGACAACTGGGAGCTATGTGCTTTAGACCTAGAGATTTATAGTTTCTTTGGTTAATGTATTCAAGTAGAACATGTTCGAAATTATTAAACATCAGAGGAGGAAGCATATGAAAGACACTTCATCCATCACAAGGAGTTTTACAAGTTATAATTTTTCCTTTCCTTGTGATATAAGTCAGACATAAATCCTGTCATTTAGTTACTTTTGATAGGTTTTTGTAATCCACTAAAAAGTCCAAGAGCGGGTGCTGCTCATGTACATGCAAGGCAGTCACTATGATTCCTTTATCAACTTTTATCTTTCATGATAAATTAGCTAAAACATTACCCAAATCGTATTTCTTTCCCGTTTTGGATCATATCTATGGGATTCCTTGGTTCGGACCGAAAAAGTACGTCACTCGATCAGTATCAAACTGATTGCAATCTTTTCCTGTTCATGAGGATCCCACCATAGGGCCCTCTACATCTAATAGGCAATGAACTAGAACAAAATCATTCAGGGAAAACAAGAGTGAAGAGAGACAGATTAAGGTTAGATTTTAGGAAGTTTAACATATACTATTACTCTATAACATCTCACTCCAGTACTCCAACTTTCTTTCACGCTTATCCTGCTTACCATCAGCCGGTGATCTAGGGCTGACAGATTGAGCTTCTTAAGTGATTCTATGAAGAGGGTGTATTTTACAGACCATAGGTTATGATTTTCAACATCTATTTGGCACCTCTATACATGGAACGTTTTGATATTTAGTTTCGTACTCGTCAAGTAAATATGGTTGACCTAATGATTCTTGTTTTGAGTAGAAATTTAAAGCACCATATGAAATTTTTTCTCCCTTCCTCAAATTCACTAGGTCCAGTGTTTTCTATGAGAAGTTTCCTTTGGGCGTTCTTTTCTTTTACTTCTGTTCTAAAAAGATAATTAGTAGATCCATTGAGTCCTACAGAATGAGAGTGACATTTAGTACAGCTTCTCGGAGGTTTATCTATGCCGCTTACTGATGTCATGGTGTATCTTGGTTATCAAAAACTTGCAACCTTAAGTAAAAAAAGGGCTCAGAAAGGTAGCTGTTTATGATTCTGGATATTAGTACCTTTTGAATATTATTCAATTTTTATGGGGTCAAAAGGTAAGGGAACAATTAGGGTCGATAGAGATTCTCTTTGGTTTTGCGTTGTTTAAGCTAAGGGTTGTATTAAAGGCTGGCTATTTGTTGTTTAGATTTCTATGTCTGAAGGGAATAACATTATTTTTTAATTTGGGCTATATTTAAGAGTTATGGGCTTCTGTCATGATAATTAGGCTTAAGATTTTTGTGGATGGCAGGTTCTTGTTGGTGTGTTTCTAGGTCTGAAAGGAGTAGGCCTGGCTGAAGTATAGAAGTGCAGTAGTTAAAGGAATGAGTTACAGTTACAGGGCCTTTAATGCAATCAATACGTACCAATAATTTTTTGTTGGGCATGCCAGCTCAGGTTCTTGGTTATTGAGGCAACATGCAGCTTCTTGTGAAATGGTATTTTGGGGTTCAATGGTGTGTATGGATCCTATAGAAGGTTACGTGGGGGCTTACTGTTGGGGTTTTAAGTGCAGCCAAGTGCAGAACTGGTATGCAGTTTAGTTTAAGAACGAGACTCTGAAAAAATGCTCTATTTGTGCTTAGTTTGAACATTATGCGACTTAGGGTTGTTCGAAAATGGTTTGTGTATGGTAGTTCTCGTTGAAGGATCAATTTATTACAGCTCTGCATCCATGGGCCATCGACAAGATCTTTCCTCTCCCATTTGACTAATTTTGGCATGCGACGTCAATTTAAAAGCATTTTTTTCCTTTGAGGATTTACATGGAATGGTTCTTTTACATTCATTTGGTCATGTGAGTCTACTGGTAATGTGGATAATTGCACTATAGCTATTTTGTAAAGTGAATATGTTTTCTCCAAATGAAAATTGTTCGTTTTGGATTCTGACTATGATGAATTCCTAACTGATGAACTTACACAGTTGTCATCCGTCAAGTATGATTTGGAGGACATGGATTTTATTATGTCCAAGAGAGAAGGCCACTTGACTGAGCAGCTTCTTCCCTTAAAGCATTCCTTTTTTGTTCGCGAATCGAGGTAACATTGACCTGGAATATCTGATCAATTTAGTCATGGCGTGCTATTTTCCTTTGAGAATCTTGTCTTTGACTTGGAAATATTTCTGGTCATTCTATTTTTAAAAGGAAAGAAAAAAACAACTAAATGAAGTGTGTGTAGATAGAAACTCCTGTGGTTGGGGGAGTATAATAAAAGAAGCAGCCCTCAATTCCCCAGTTTCCCCTCAAGAGTGAACAAAAGAGTGAACATCAGACAGCCCTTTGCGTTTCCAGTTTCAACGAAAGAGCATCCCTGAAAATTAGTAGATACCAGGTTCGCCGGTTCATGATTCCAATCTCAAAAATCTTTTTGGAACCTCGGATTCCACATAAATACACTTCCCGAGAGGCTAACATGGATGTCCACATTACTCTCCCATTCCCCCACCTGAAAACGGAATCAGATTAGCGAACTGTGCTACTCGAAGCTTCAAGTCTAGTATTCTGAATGCTATCGGCTCTACAATGCAACTAATATTGATTTACGTTGAGTCAAGCCAAAAGTGAAGCTGTCATTCTTTTCATTTCTTTAACAATATGCTTCCTTTGCCGATTACTTTTTCTTTTCATTTCTCTTCAGCTCATTTACCTTTTGCCTGGCATGAAAATTTATTGCTTTGTAGGGCGGAAGTTACTTCTGTGATTGCCTTAGGGTTTAGGTACTTCTTGGTTATCACAACATATATTTATCTCAGAACTGCTAAACTGTTTGGGGATTTGCAGGTCTGGAGTAAGGCACACAAATGTTTTGATAAGAGGTGCAGTTTTCCGGACGTTTAGTATCAACTTTTTCACGTATGGCTTCCCGGTACATATCCTGAACTACATATTGTCAATATATCTGGATGCATCCCATTCATTCAGTTGTTTGGATTCCTTGAATTCTTAATTTCATTGTTGCCTATGAGATTCATCTCTCCGTTTATTTAGACATCATTTTTGGAGGTTTGTTAGAGCACAGCTACTGTCTATGCACTTTAGGTCTGAAATTGGCTCAAAAGTGTTTTGCAGATATGTCCGCGACTTGATTTCTATTCGAGTAAGCTTCATAGTTAAGCACACGAGCATGTGACAAAGGTAGGAGGACACTCGAGAAAGCTTTTAGCAAAATGTGTGACAAAAGTAATGGACTGGCCACAAATACAGGCATATTACTACCTGCAGATTAAAAGGGCCGTGCATGATCTAGGAAGATGCAGTGCGTGGTTTGACCATGGAGCTAGGAAGGCGGTCAAACAGGGAGCGGTGGGTTAGAAAGGTTAGGGGACTTCGTATTGGTTGGGCTTCTTTTTCCTGTCTTTGGTTGAGCACAGGAGCAGTTGCAGTGACTGGTGGCGTCCAGTGGTGGTTGGGGTTGGACTCTTTGCCAATCAAGATGGTTGCCCATGGCTTCAAAACCATGGAGAGTTTCAGAGGGAATGAGGTCGGTTTCTAGTCATTAAGTGTCGGGTGGAGCTGCTGGGGTGGTTGGAGTTGGGTTCCATGGCTGGGGTAACTGGGCAAGGGGTGAGGGGTGTCAGTTCTGCTGAGAAGGGTCGCGATTGTGGCTGGAGTGGGGCTGTCTGCTGTAGAGGTTATCGATGATACTGTTTCTTGAATCTGGTGGCACTTTGGGTTGAGGCCTCCAGGCATTGCTGTGATGGGATGTGTTGCAGCGATCTATGGTTTCTGGTGTGTCACTCATGAAGCGTGTCTTCTCACGTGTGCTGAGAGTGGAGTTGATCTCGTCTGTTTTTTCCTCTTTTGTTCTGGCGGCAAGAAGAGAGAGCACTGTTTGGGTTTGGGCTGGAGCTTTCCAGAACAACTTGTGTCTTTCACTCTTCTGTGTCGGGCCATGGGCTGTCCCCAAGCCCAGTGGAATTCTGCAAATAGTTCTTCTTCCACACTTCTCATTTGCTGGGGCGTTTATAGCCAGGTTGGATCCCTTTTGGCACATAGTAGTATAAGTAGTCTATACAGTTGCTCGCTTGGATCATCACCAGGCTTGCAACACTAATTGACGGAGCTAATCAGATGCTTTCTTTGAAGGCCTAAAGTTGACGTTGGTGGGCCTAAGATTGATGGCTCAGGCAAACTGCACATATACCTCAGTTGTTTTCTGTTGCTGTTGTTGACTTAAAGAATAGGAATAAAGTGTTCAGGACTTAGAGTTGCCCAGATACCGTGTAACGGGCCGCGGGGGGGGGGGGAGGGGGGGTGTTGTGGGACAGTCACCTGCACACACAAACACAAAAATGGATCAGAGAGTAGAGCAGAGAGGCATAATAGGACCGGCTTTTAACTGGATCTGTAATTTATTCCCAGGGAATACAAAAGGATGATAATCTCTTAAGACTCAAGCACCTTCTATGACTTGATACTCCTTGGCTTGCACTTTAACTAGAATCACAATATTGAGATTCTATTGTCATTATTTGTTATCTTCAGCTTATGAAGTAAAGTTGCACTGGTGAAATTGACAGGTCTCCTTGTTTGCCCTTTCGTTCTGGAGTTTCCATTTTGCAAGTGTTTGTGCATTTGGATTACTCGTTTACGTCGGCTATGTCATATATGCTTTCCCGTCTTTGTTCCGTTTGCATCGATTAAATGGGCTGCTTCTGGTGTTCATTCTCTTGTGGGCTGTTGGTACATATATTTTCAACGTGGCATTTCCGTTTTTCAACTGGAAACTTGGGAAGGTAGCCTCTGGTCATCTAATTTTCTTCCAGATATATATGAAGATAGTCAAAGCAGGATAATTTTGTTTCTTTTGCTCGATTATGCATACAGGATATGGAGATCTGGGAGATGGTTGGTTTGTGGCATTATCCTATACCTGGATTTTTTCTACTTGCACAGTTTTGTCTAGGAATTCTGGTTGCTCTTGGTAATCTAGTGAACAACTCTGTATTCTGGTACATGTCTGAGGAGAACAGACTACCTTCAAATGGAAATTCTACTGAGGAAGGTAATTAGCTTTTTTTAGTTTACATTAATCCTCTTTCTTGATTAATCTTTTCTGACACATGCGAATTGTACTTGCACTGCAGTTCTTGATCTAACCTTTTCAAATTAAATAACACGAGACACTGTGTGTTGCTGTGTCATTGGATGAAACTTATCTTCTACGTGTGTGCACTTTTATGATTGTGCAGATTTGATAATATTGGACTTCTTTCCGCTGACATGGTTAGTGTGATCAGAGACACCTTATTCACCCTATACCCCACGACCCTAAAATTGGTTCTCTGACGTGTGGGTTTTTTAAGGCTGGCAAACCAAAAACTGGGTACCAAATTTTCATCTTCTGTTTAATTTAGTATGAACGACCAGATAAACACTGCTTAGAAATTGCTGGATTTAGTATACTCCTGTTAGTCAGATGTTTGTTATACCTTTGCTACGGTGAAACTTGAATCTGTAGTAGTTCTGTTAGACTTTTGTTAGTGTCGTTTCTTATGGATGGTTTGTGAGGATTTGTTCATGGATCTTTCTGCTATTTGTGAGCGATTGGCTAGTTGGGGCATCTCCTAACAGCTCAGGATATGCCCCTTTGAAACAAGTACGTTTTGTCTTTCTTTTATACAAATGCTAAATTACCGGTAAGGAAAATGTGAACTCTCTCTTTCTTGGCAAGCACTTTGATGTAAACACATCTATCTATATTGAGGTACATCCTACTATGTGTATATCCTGCTGAAAGGAAGCAAAGAGCGATTGTAACTTAACTGCGACCCAAATAGTGGAGATTACTACTAGACCTCCGCCCCACATCCTGCTTACGCATATCGACGCACCATTTGACTGTACTCATACTGCAGTGAACCAGGAACCAGATCATACTGAGTGTGATTGACCTTTGGGAATTAGTACCTAGGAGCATGTCCATATATACACCCAAATTTTGGACCTTTTAAAAAAAAAGGATGAAATGGACTCTATAGACTGGTACCTGGCACCCGTACTTGGCTCCATGCAAGATAGGCCTCCCTTAGCCATCACCTTTGTCAACTCTGTTACGTGTGGGCTACCTTTTAATTTTTTTATGTGATTTCCCTTGGGATGTGCCACATTGATCATGCTTCAATTCCTTCTTCTTAGAGCAAGTATCTTAATCAAGAAGCAAGTACTAGCTATCTTCATGTGCTTTTTCAACTAATTAAACATTTTCCAGTTGGGGGCTGGTTTGAGTCGTAAGACGAGCAATTATCTTCCAGGTTTTGCACATCCTACCAGCGATTCTCTGCCTAATCATGTTTCTGATATGTAGTTTTTTTTAGAAGAATCTTGGCTTTTTGGCTTTCATTTATGTGATTGTCATCCCTTATCTTGGATTGCAGTGAAAGAAGAGACCACGGTGTTAATTGTGGCTACTATTGCTTGGGGACTGCGTAAATGCTCTCGAGCTATCATGTTGGTGCTCATATTCCTCATTGCAATGAAACCTGGTTTCATCCATGCTGTATATAGTATGTTAAGTTAGCTGGTATTATTTACTTATTTATTCATGAGTTTCATACATAGCAAGATTTGTGGACATAAAACTAATTCAGGGAAATCGAACGACTAACTCATTATACAAGATAATTCTGCGACAGTGTTTGATTGGTGCCTCATTTTGATTTGTGCTTCAGTCATATTCTTTTTGATGTATCTCTTGAGTCACCACATCAGCAAAATGACACGGCAGGCCCTGATTCTTCTGTGTGAGACTCATTTCGTATTGTTGTACGCTCTTCAGCTCAATCTGGTTTCTAGAGCTTTGGAGCATGAAGGTTCTTTAAGTATGAATATTCTATCTCAGTTAGGTATGTTTGTTCTATGTATGATTCAAGCTCAATAATTCTCTTGGAAAGACCAGTGGTGGTTCTCATTGCTGGGAATTTATTTACTAAATAATGCTTACCTTGAGTTTCTGTAGGTCTTCTTGAACGTGATAGTTCTTGGGATTTTCTGGAAATCGCTCTGCTAGCATGCTTCTGTGCCATTCATAACCATGGTTTTGAAATGTTGTTCTCGTTCTCAGCAATTGTGCAACACACACCTTGCACTCCAGTCGGTTTTAGCATTCTGAGAGCTGGTTTGAACAAATCAGTTCTGTTGTCAGTGTATGCCTCCCCGACCATCAGAAATAGCTACGGAAATCTATCTCATGGTATAATTATATTAAAGGTCAACTGCATTTCAGATTACTGTTATTATCATCTCTGGCAAAGGCCAGATAAAAATAAAATAGTTAGCACTGGATTCCTGTTGTTGCCATATAGATCCAAATTTCTGGCTGAATATCTATCCTCGTGCGGAGTTCAGGAGATTAGGAGTAGGCTGACCAGTAATTGAGTATTTGATGCAGCTTATGTACTAGTATTGTTTAAGTTCCTTTTGTATCATCATGTATTTCTGCTTATGAGTATGCACTCATTGTTGTCTAATTTCTTTCAGAGAGGAAGATAGCTTCATACCTCGGTGCAATCGGCCAGAAAGTTCTATCTGTGTACCGCTCATTTGGAACATACATTGCTTTTATAACTATTCTTATCGCGGTGTATCTGGTGAGACCTAATTATGTATCATTTGGGTACATGTTCCTTCTGCTCATCTGGATTACTGGAAGGCAACTTGTTGAGAGGACAAAACGACGCCTATGGTTCCCATTAAAAGCCTATGCAGTCCTGGTGTTTATCTTCATCTACATTCTGAGCATTTTCCCCAGTTTTGAAAGTTGGGTTGCCAGAAAGTTAGATCTTTATCCCAACTTTGGCTATAACCCTGAAGCCTCGTTGTTGGAAAATGTTTGGGAGTCTCTAGCAATCTTGATAGTTATGCAACTTTATAGCTACGAGAGGAGAAAAAGCAAGTCTGTAAGGTCTGAGAAGTCAAGCCAAATGCAATATGGAATTGTTGGGTTTCTCAGACGGCTTCTGATTTGGCACAGTCAAAAGATTCTGTTTATTGCGCTTTTGTATGCATCATTGTCTCCAATAAGCGCGTTTGGTCTTTTTTATCTTTTTGGCCTTGTTATTTGTTCAACTTTACCTAAAACGTCCCGGGTCCCGTCCAAGTTATTCTTAGTTTACACAGGATTTTTGGTAACAGCTGAGTATCTATTTCAGATGTGGGGTAAACAAGCTGGGATGTTTCCCGGCCAAAAGCACTATAATTTATCTTGTCTCCTGGGTTTCCAGTTATATAAGCCTGGATTTTGGGGTCTAGAAGTATGCTTGAGGGGAAAAATTTTGGTGATTGCAGCATGTACCCTTCAGTATAATGTTTTCCATTGGTTGGAGGATATGTCCAGTTCTCTTGTGGACGTAAATAGATGGGAAGAACCTTGCCCATTGTTTGTCTCGACAGAAGAGGGGTTACCGATTGTGATTTCTGATGGGGAAAAGAATCAGGCATCTGATTCAAGCACGTTATCTGCAAAGAGGATGGGGGTGACAAACAATTCATGGCCGTCTCTGAGCCATGGTTTGCACCAATCATCTTATGATGTGCCTGGTGAAACAGGAGCCTCTGAGAGTTATAGAAGTAGAAAATATTCATTTGGGTACATCTGGGGAAGCACGAAGGAAAGCCATAAATGGAACAAGAAGCGGATTCTTGCTTTAAGAAAAGAGAGATTTGAGACGCAGAAGACTGCCTTAAAAATATATTTGAAGTTTTGGATGGAGAACATGTTCAGCCTCTTTGGCCTTGAGATCAACATGATTGCATTGCTTCTTGCCAGTTTTGCACTGCTGAATGCCGTTTCTTTGCTATATATTGCGTCACTTGCTGCTTGTGTTTTGTTAGATCGACGGATGATACGTAAATTGTGGCCGATGTTTGTTTTCTTGTTTGCTTCCATTCTTGTCATTGAATACTTCGCAATCTGGAAAAGCGTCATGCCGTTACATCAAGATGCCAGAAGTGAAACTAGTGTGAGTTGCCGTGATTGCTGGAGAAGCTCATATACAACCTTCCATTATTGCATAAACTGTTGGCTAGGTATTGCTCTTCAACAATGGTGGTACTGCTGCTTAATAGAGATGCCTCCTAGTTTTTTTTTTTGTGGGTATGCTGATTAGATTAGCTCGATCTTGGTTTGTACTATCACTTCGTCTTCTTTATTATAACAAAATAAGTACATCCAAAGTGGACAACTATTATGGGACATCTTTCAAAGGAATTTTCGGACAAGAATTGGGATAAGGGGAGTGATACGAAAGTAGGCAAAAGCGGTTACTTTTCCATTTATGTTGAGTAATTAGCTCCGAAACTCCCTTCTTCACTACATATGTCATCTCCGATTCTTCCCCTGTGAAGGGGTTGCACCAACTTTTCCTTTTGCTTTAAGTGCAATTCTAGTAATTTAAAAAGCTTACGGATTGTGCTTGATGAGGTGTGGACAATGCTCGCACTATGAACTCCTTTGTCATGTCAGCCATTCCCTGCTACTACATGTAAACTTGAGTCTCTAGGTCTACTTATGATGAGTTGGACAGAATTAATAGAAACTCCGTACAGGGTTTCACTGGTAAAAGAATGTAACACCCATCTCGTGACAGGGTTACTTAACCTAGGAAGATGGTTTTTTCCTCAAGAAAGCCAAGTATAGAAACCCTGCTTCTCTGGTTTAGCCAGATTTTCCTGTCATTGGGAGTTAAAGTAGTGCCTGGGCAAAAACTCTTTACGGCCTGTATATTATGTAGTAGTTCAGGAAGCTTACAGAGGGGCTTTTGACCTTTTTTTGGCTTTTTATGGATGAAAGTCTTACGTGTGTGGGTGTATATTCCCATCTTATCCCATAACTTACATTTCGTCATATTTTTTTTGTTTTGTAGGATTTACTGTTGATGATCCTCGAATGTTGATCAGCTATTGTGTGGTCTTCATGTTTGCTTGCTTTAAACTTCGCGCTGATCGCTTCTCCAGTTTCTCAGGTTCATTTACATATCGGCAAATGATTTCGCAGCGTAAGATTGCATTTGTTTGGCGAGATCTCTCTTTCGAAACAAAAGGCATGTGGACTTTTCTTGACTATCTGAGGCTCTACTGCTACTGCCATCTGTTGGATCTTGTGCTTGCTTTGATCTTGATCACAGGAACCCTTGAGTACGACATTCTGCATCTTGGGTATCTTGGTTTTGCTTTAACTTTCTTTCGAATGAGACTTACAATATTGAAGAAGAAGAACAAGATTTTCAGTTTATTGCGCATATACAATTTTGCTGTCATTGTTCTCTCTCTTGCATATCAATCGCCCTTCGTGGGTGATTCTAATGCCGGAAAATGTGAGACAATAGATTACATTTATGGAGTGATTGGATTTTATAAGTACGACTATGGGTTTCGAATAACCTCACGATCTGCTTTGGTTGAGATCGTCATTTTTGTTCTTGTATCGCTGCAGTCATACATGTTCTCCTCTCGGGAGTTCGATTATGTGTTTCGATATCTTGAAGCCGAGCAAATTGGCGCTGTTGTACGTGAGCAAGAAAAGAAAGCTGCATGGAAGACTGCACAGTTAAAGCATATTCGTGAATCTGAGGAGAACAAGCGCCAGCGTAACCTGCAAGTGGAGAAGATGAAATCTGAGATGCTCAACCTACAAACGCAGCTGCACAGTATGAACACTGCTACTGCTTGCGGTGACAGTTCTCCTATCAGCGAAGGCTTAAGACGGAGGAGGGCTACTTCTCTTAACCTGGATAGCAAGACTGGAGATCCGGACAGAGAGGAAGGTATTCTCAGGAAACAAGAGAATCCTCATGTGGACCCCCTACTCCCATTTGAATTGCACGAATCTCCTACTAGTTCAAAAACAGAAAGTCCCTTGGCACTGGATTCTACTAAGCATTCAATGGGTTCTCCTCTTTTCGAAATCACTGAACTCGGAGAGGATGCTGTAGCGGGTGACTTTGTCGATCTAGACAAGGAAATGAAACGTAAAGGTCAAGCGAAAGGAAACCCGTTAGTTTCTGCTGCACAGTTGGTAGGTGATGGTGTTTCTCAAGTACAGTCCTTTGGCAATCAAGCGGTTGTCAACCTTGTGAACTTCTTGAATATTGCTCATGATGATGCTGGGTCTGATGAGCCCTCACCTAATGAGGATGAGATACATAATGAGGTAGAAAGCCGGAACAAGAGGTTTACGTTTATGGACCGCTCATCGTCCCTGCAGTCTGATAAGAGTAGAACTATGTCTGATACTGCAAGTCTACATATTGGAAGAATCTTCTGTCATGTATGGGCGCAGATGCGAGCCAATAATGATATCGTTTGTTATTGTTGTTTCGTTCTTGTCTTTCTTTGGAATTTCAGCTTGCTTTCGATGGTGTACCTTGCGGCTCTTTTCTTGTATGCTTTGTGTGTTAATACCGGGCCAAGCTACATCTTCTGGGTTGCCATGTTAATATACACAGAGATTTATATCTTGCTTCAGTATGTGTATCAGATTTTTATCCAACACTGTGGTTTGAGCATCCAGTCAACTCTGCTTTTTGAATTGGGATTTCCTACAAAACGCATAAAGTCATCCTTTGTTATCAGTTTATTACCTCTTTTCTTTATCTACCTCTTTACCCTCATTCAGAGCTCTATTACTGCAAAAGATAGTGAATGGATTTCCTGGACGGGATTTAACACTTTTAAGGGGACTGTCGACATTGAGAGAGTTGTAGCGAGTCCTAGCTGGAGTGAGAGGACATGGAAGCTGCTTCAACCTATAGCAGACCTGTTGAGAATGGTAATAAGAAACTGTTCTCGGTACTGGAAGTCACTGACACGGGAAGCAGAATCTCCACCGTACTTTTTGCAGCTGTCTCTGGATGTCCACTTGTGGCCAGAGGATGGGATTCAACCTGAGCGAATTGAATCTGGAATAAACCAATTGCTCAAGATCGTGCACGATGAGAGATGCAAAGAAGCAAATCCTATTGATTGCCCTTGTGCTAGTAAGGTTCAAGTTCAAAGCATCGAAAAGAGCACAGAAAATCCAAATATGGCCTTGGCTGTCTTTGAAGTGGTATATGCCTCCCCATGGACGGAATGTACGCTAACTGAAAGATACAAGTCGCTAACCCCAGCTGCCGATGTGGCAAAGGAGATTCTCAAAGCCCAATCTGCTGGTCTTGTCGAAGAAGTTGGATTTCCATACTCCATAATCTCCGTTATTGGAGGAGGCAGAAGAGAACTTGATCTGTATGCCTATGTATTTGGTGCAGATTTGTCTGTCTTCTTTTTAGTTGCCATTTTCTACCAGTCTGTTATTAAGAACAAAAGCGAGTTTCTTGATGTTTATCAGCTTGAAGATCAGTTCCCCAAAGAATTCGTCTTTGTGTTGATGGTAAGCCATTGTTTCTTTTATTTTGTGATTGACGCCAAATATTTCGAAGAGTTAACATCGAGATCCAAGAAAATTTCAAACGCTATTCTGGACGTCTTATCAAACCCATCTCTTGAACTTTTATGAAGAGCAATATATGAACTGCATATTGACTGGACAAAATTTGAACGGCATTTAGACTAAGCCAGATTGGTTTCTTTGCTGGCTTGTAGTGATCTATATTTGGAATGGTGCATGAGGATTAACATATTTTACCTCTCATATGTGAAAGGTGTCAAAATTGCAGTTTCAAGTCACTGATAGTGGTAGTTGAGCTAGAATACCTGTTCTTTGGCAACTTTACATGCCAATCCATTCCCTAACTAGTTTCATTTTACTCTTTGTGCAGATTATCTTCTTCTTGATTGTGCTAGATCGCTTTATATACCTTTGTTCATTCGCCACAGCAAAAGTCATCTTCTACGTTTTCAACCTTGTCCTTTATACATACTCCGTCACGGAATATGCCTGGAATATGGACTTTTCAAAGCAACATGCTGCAGGATTGGCACTTCGTGCCATTTATCTAACAAAAACCATTTCTCTGGCACTGCAAGCTATACAAATTCGATATGGGGTTCCTCACAGAAGCACTCTGTATCAGCAGTTTCTTACCAGCAGCGTATCTCGAGTTAATTATTTAGGGTACCGTCTATACCGTGCCCTACCATTTCTATATGAATTGCGATGCGTCCTGGATTGGTCATGCACCACGACATCTTTGACGATGTATGACTGGCTAAAGGTTGATTTCTCATTTTCTATCTGAATTTTTGAGCCCAAATTAGTCCTGCTTCACCGGTTGTAACATTTGGAAACTATGGGGAAAACAAAAATCTTTTTCTTCCATCACCCATCTTCTGTTTTTAGTATACCGGCAAAGAGATACTAAACTTGAAAAGCATATAGCACTGGATAATCGTAGTCAGCCTTTAGCTTCCAGCTCTTAATGACAATGTGATACAGTTTATACTCTCTTTTACATATATGTTGTCAACCATCAGTTCTTATGTGAAGTGTTCAACTGTTGCTTGAATAGTTTCCTTCAATACCTTATATATGGGGTGTGCTTTCAGTTGGAGGACATAAATGCAAGCTTGTACCTCGTCAAAAGTGACACGGTTTTAAATAGAGCCGCGCACAAACAAGGAGAGAAGCAGACAAAAGTCACTAAGTTTTGCAGCGGAATATGCTTGTTCTTCATATTAATCTGTGTCATATGGGCTCCTATGCTGGTAAGAAAACTACGAGCTGTTTCCTGCATCATTGGCGTTATTATTTTCTCGCTTTTGATTTTTTTTCTTTTTCCCCTTTATGGGTACCACAGCCTTACCATATTCACGTATCAATAAGAACTTTCTGATGAGATCTGCTTTTTATCATTAGTATTCTACAGCTTCCCCGTTATTTTGCTTTATTACTGGACTATTGTTCTTTTCCCAGTAAGCTGGTTTGTGTTCAAAAGGCGTCAGAGGTTGCCGAAGGCCAGGTTTTACTTTTTAGGTGTATTCTCTGATTGCACTGATGTGGATGGGTAAGAGTGATTAATGAAAAACTCAAGATATAGAAAGGAACTGTACTTCAGATCTGAACTAGGACATCATCTTCAACTACTATGGATAGGACTTTTCTCGACCTTTACCTTTCTCCTACGGCATTAATAATTGCAATAGTTTTAGACTTTGAAACATGTCCCAAACTGAATAGATCAGGACATGAGATACAACTCCCCACTAAATAGATATTTCCCAGGCATGATAATTGTAGTTGTGATTCAGAGTCTTCTGTTCTAATCCTCTTTTTCTTCAGTCTTCCGAAGATGCTAGACGTACTAATTGTGGTTGTGATTCACATCTTCGCTTGAGATAAAATGTGAAGGTTATTTATTCTAAGCATAAAAGTAGACTAGTTTAATAAGGTTCAAAGCAGATACTTAACCATCTTACTTTGAAAATGCCTGGATGATGACCGACCTTGAGTTGTAATCTAGTGACCAAGTCTTGACATTCACGCGCTTGTATATTACATTACCCATACTTGACTAAACATTTTGATTTCACAATGAAGTGTCCAAAGGAGGGCAGAATGACATAAATACTATGAACAGAGAAACTGAGCCACCGGCTACCTGGGACTGTAGAGAAATAATAGAATCCAGGGTATGGAGAAATCAAAACAAAAAGTAGGACAACCAAAAAATAGAGCTCTCAGGCAAAATATATTTAATTTTAATCCTGGAAACTCTTGTTTAAGCCAGGGGAAAAAAAAGGCACGCTCAAGTATAAGTGGCTCAGTCGTATAAACGTGTTTTCTGGTCAACACTCTCATGTCAGCTTCTGTTAAGTTCCTTCCAAGTGGTCCATATCAACCAACAAAGCACCAAAGGGGGGACACTGCACTGGTGCATCAGTTGTGGGCTCATATGAAGTTTGAGAGCTGCTACATGGGGCTGACATTTGTTGTTCAAGCTAACTTGAAATGAAGTTCTGTGCTTGTTTTCTCGATATATGTTATATGAGCTTTATGACTGGGGCTGACTAGGCACAACACAAGTGCTAAGGAGAGAGGTAATCGCTTGGTTCAGAAAAGGAAAAAAATGGTGCACTTGAAAATTGTTTATCGTCTTTGAGATGAATTCTAGGACAGCACCTAGTCATAATATGTGAAACCTCATCTAAGTCGTTGACTTTTGAAATACACATGTACTTGTCTTGAAAAGGACATAGTGGCCCATCTTAACACTTTCTCTTACAGATTTACAGCAGTGGTAACCCCACAAACATTGCAAACCCCATTAACGATGCCAGTGTTCAGTTTGACATCAACACGGAGGGTGGAAGGTTGACAATATACCAGACAACTCTTTGCAAAAGACTCGCGTGGGATCAGCTACATAGTGTTGTCAATCTTGATCCCCAAGGTTATCTAGATGCATATAATGAGGCTGATATTCAATTAATATGCTGTCAAGCCGATGCAAGTGTGTTGTGGCTTGTGCCTGATGTTGTACAGGAAAGATTTATTCAATCCCTTAATGATGATATGAGTGGTAGGTTCTCTTGGGTACTTACCAGGGCCCGGCCAAAAGGGAAGGAAGTTGTGAAATATGAAATAACTATTGACCTTCCAGATCTTCCACAGCCATTGGAGATTGAGGAAGTTTTTAATGGTTCCATCAACAGCTTTAGAATATATAACCTCTATCCAAGATATTTTCGAGTCACTGGTTCTGGTGATGTCAGGCCTCTCGAACAGAAGGTATGCTTCCTCAGGATCTGATAATTCAGTCTCACACACACACGCAATAAGAAGAAATGGAAATGCAAATCTCTGAATTAGTAATAATGAAGTGCATTAATGACCAAGGTCTTAAACATTATACAGGTCAATGATGTCAGTGCAGATCTTTATTTAAACCGTGGAAATACCAATTGGTGGTCCTTCTATGACACTAGTTTGTTCAATGTAAGTGAATGTAGAGGTTTAAAAGGGCCAATGGCCATCATCATATCAGAGGAAACACCACGTGAGTTCTTCTTTTTCATTTGCTGTACTCAAAATTTGATTTGATAGAATGGTCAACAATTTGTTTGCGCTATTGTATAACGGTAATCTTCAAAATCGATGACAGAGGGATTTCTCGGTGAGACTCTAAGCAAATTCAGTATCTGGGGACTGTACATTACATTTGTGCTAGCAGTTGGTCGGTTTATTAGACTTCAGTGCTCAGATTTGAGGATGAGAATTCCATATGAGAATCTTCCTTCTTGTGACAGGTAGCACCACGGTCAATGTTCTTGGTTATTTTTTTTTTGCATCACATTAACATTGAGAAAATGAGTTTGTTTTTTTTGTGGGCCTAATGGGCAATAAGATTTTCTTTATAAGTTGTGTTCAGTTCAGTTCAGTTCAACTTTGTAAAATGAAAACGTTTCCTGCAGACTACGGGGCTTTTTTCCTTAGAAGTGTGGCTTTCACTGCATTTGTCTAGTGAACTGTGATGGTAAAAAGTATACTACATTAATGAGCATTTAGTCAGAAGTCATTGTTCGGTGTGGCATCTAATGGTACCTACTAACTGTTTGCCGAGTAAGATGTGGCTTACCCCAACTGGTGTTAGCTGATTTTTGAGCGGTGTTTAGGAATTTTTCTTTGGTTTAGGAATTTAACGGAAGCAAAAGAATTCCACCACAATAATATTAGGCTTTTAATTCTACTGCTTAACATCTTGCGTGCTTCTCCTCGCCAGGCTTGTATTGTTTCCTGCAATATCCTTGTAACTACACATGGGTACACACAGACATTAACAATTGATATGCTACTATTGCTTCGATTTGATCTCTGAATAAGATTTTTGTTAGAGATTTTATGTTTTATAAAATACCACCCATTTCTGAAATATTGCATTGGAAATCATACTCAGTTTCTATTTCTCCACTGGAAATCATACTCAAATTTTCTTTCTCCATCATGTAGAGAATATGGGGGATTATGGTATTCCTTTAAGCTTCTGCATGCATACTAAGATCAATTAGCCGTAGCTTTCAAATATCATTCTGAACCTTGACGTATCAAGATTTAAAACTATGTGGTTTTGTGCAGGTTGATAGCAATCTGTGAGGATATCTATGCTGCAAGAGCAGAGGGTGAGCTTGGAGTTGAGGAGGTCTTGTACTGGACTCTGGTAAAGATTTACAGGTCACCTCACATGTTGCTCGAGTACACCAAGCCTGACTAGATTGCGCTAATGGAATGCCACCTACTTTATTATAGCTGACATCCTTAGGTTCAACTAACATCGGTTATATGAAAAAATACTAGCCCGTGGTTATTCATATTGGTTTTCCAGATAGTCTTGCCATTGTACATATTAACTCGCAGTAGAACTCCAAGAGGTGATACTGAGTCTCATTCCAAGTGTCACAATTTCTATTCTGATTTGTTCCAAAATGTATGTCAGGTCAACATATTGAATGTAAATAGTTATAGGCTTATTTGATGACGTTCTCTAAACCTTGTGCTTCTAACTGCAACTTTGAAAGAGTGGTTTAATGGCATTTCCTTTGGTTTCTGAAATACGGCTATCCTTTTGGCATGTTGATACTGTAACCTGATCTGACCGAGAACATTGAAGTTCGCCTTGTATTCATGCTAACCGCTATAGCAGTTATACTTTGATGCGAGACAAAAACAGCAAAATTTGTCGCTATAGATTAGCGGCGAATAGTGCAAATTTTTTGCAGCTAAAAGAGCACCCTACTGCTATAGTGACGAAACCTCTGAGAGGAGGGATCCATTTTTGTATCATCAAGCTACTAAGCGATCAAAGGCCGCAGAATTTGTTCGTATAATCAATTGTATTCTAGATTAACAAAGGGAAACTCTTTACCTGTTTGAGTATGCTTTTATATTCATGTGCATCAAAGATACAAGGATCCTCCGGTATTTCTTTTGTAATATAAAAGTCAAAAACCTTTTTAACTCAATTTTATGTCACTAAAATTGTAACAGCAGATAACATGTTGTAGATGATCCTTATCCACATATAAGATGGATGTAGACACAAAAATGTGATCGGATTCCGTGTCAATTTTTTATTTTTTTTATAAAAACAAGTGAGTTTTTGATAACTCAGTTTTTTTTTTGAGTTTTTTTTTTTTTGTGTTTGATTTCCCAGTTTTTTTTTTTTTGTGGTGGTTTGTGGTGGCTGTGGTGGGGCATGGTGGCCGTCGGTGGTGGTGGTCTCCAAAAAAAAAACCAAAATTGAAAACCGAAACTCATTTTTGAAATTTTAAAAAACAGTCTTGGTTTAAAAACTGATTTTTTAAACTGAAGAAAAAAAAACGAAAAATGGTTACCAAACGCGTTTATTTTTTCCAGTTTCCAAAACTGAAAAAAAAAAATCCTGTCAAACGGGGCCTTCAAAACTTCGTATGCCTTCTTAAATCTGAAGGCATAGAGGAGAACGTGTGAAGTGGATAGAAATGATCTCTCTTCAACTCATTCAATCTCTTCATTCCACATTTCCCCTCCTTGTTTTATCACGTTTAAGCCCCTGCATATTTTCTTCTCCATGGCTTTTCCAAGCAATAGCCTAACACATCATTTGCTTACAATTATTGAACAAATAGTCACTTCAATGGTGTAGAAAATATTACATGGTCCAGGACCAATGATGATAGAATGAGCATGTATAAAGGTCATGCAAGGTAATATCTACCAATATATCTACCGATATATATATATATATATATATATATATTTATATATATATATATGCTCGTGATTCATTGCTTGCGCTACAAATAGCGCTGTCCGTCCGCTATATAATGTAGCGGACGATAATTCACCGTCCGCTACATTATATAGCGGACGGTGTATAAAGGTCATGCAAGGTATATATATATATATATATATATATATATAAAACTAATTTTCTTTGCCAGAAGCAACAAAATAAAATCAAACTTTCAAGTTATATTTCTCAGGGTCAAGGTAGTTCCACAACAACAAATGTTTATGTGGACGCAAAGGTGTTCCAGTTACTGATTACTAGAAGAGCAAAACCTTTCACAGTTGAATACTGCTCAGGTCAAAACACTAGAACAATAGTTATGCGAAAGAGTTGCGGGCACAATTTAATCTATGGGAACTTGCCTTCCAGGATTTCTCAAGCCTCATCCGTCTTCCTTGATTTCATTTGTTTGCTGCCACTCCCTGAACCCTTTCTGTCAATATGCTCAGGAATAGTGTCCTCCATTATCTTTGGAGGTGCAAAACTGAAGTCAGAAGTAGTCAAGCCATATTCTGGATTTTCTTCAACGAACGATTCTATTCCAGGAGCTGATCTTACTTTGTTCCCAGCGGGAGTTATGTAGTGGGTATCCAATTTAGAAAAATCTTTTCTCAGATATAACCCTCTTTGGAAACCTGCTGGAGTTTTTGGAATGTTTGGCTTGTCGGCAAGCCAGATTCGAGACGAATCATACTCAATATCAGCGGGGTCCTCACATGAGACATTAGGTTTTTTGTTGCAGAAAAATGGATCCTGTGCAAACTTACTTCTGATGTCCTCAAACTGTTCTTGTGTCGGCAACACCCTCCACTTGAAACATTTTCCACACTGTACGGCATATACATCTACCGGGTTGCCCCCCGCCTGTAAATTCTGTCATCCGAGATCCAATCTCGATAAAGCATACAGAAGAGAAAACATCGAACATCGAAAACAAATAGAAAATGCTATTTCCACCCTGTAATATATTTTGTCACCCTTTTTGTAGTAAAAAATACATTTCAGCAAAATAAAAAAATCTTTTTAGCGAGAAATGAGGGCTGGAATAGCACATTAGGGGTTGGAAATCGCCCCTTCCAAAACAAAAAATAAAAAGCGAAAGAAAAAAGATCGAGGGAATTCTCTTTTTAAGACTTCAGGTTGTATTCACTAAATAAAACATCTGCTTCAGGGCTTTAAATTAAACCTAACGAGGAATATGGAATTAACAAGATATTCTGGATTCGACAAAGAAAGCTGAATAGAAATTCTACCTCTTATTTATTCTCTTTCTGGTTGTGTGTGTGGGTAGAGAGAAGGGAGGGAGGGGGAGGGGGGGAGCATATCGGATAAATGACTATAAGTCAGTCGTGAATGGATTTAGAAATGATCGTGTAGTAGACAACCCTCATATATGCCCCCCAAGAAAAGATAAAAAGAAAATATCCAGCATAGGGTAGCAAATCCCAAAGGGATTAAAACCAAAACCTAATCTACACCTCACCCCACTCAACTAGGCTTTGGGCTTCATGTCACTGAATGCTTTCCTACATTCACCTGACTCTGCGAAACATAGTAACTGGCTGACATAAAGTGCATCTGTTAGTCAAGTGATGGGATCCATACGAAACAAAGTCCTCGCAACAGCTTATTTAGGCTTGGTCTTACACATACGCACGCACGCACGCACACAGACATAGGGGGTGATCCACTTCTAGCGCTGGAAAAATTCACCTGGGGCCATCCATGGCCCACGCACCAAGTCGGAGGTCCAGATCTCTTGTGAAAACAACAAGGACCCCAACTGCTACTATTCCTATCGGTTTGGTATCCTTTTACCAAAATACAATAATGCTCTTGTTACCAAATCAACCTGAGGCTTTGTGGATTAATGTTTGATGGCTTTGTTGATTCGATCTAGAAAAATCCCAGAGTAAATTAGATGGTTCTGATTGTTTCTTCCGCTGGATATGATATATAATTTAGGTTGACTAATAATGATCTTTCATATAGAAAACTGACGTAAATTTTCTAGGGTTCACAGTCCAACGCAACAAAACTTCCCGGTCAATTCCAGCAAGATCGAGTCAGCCGTAACGGAAATCAGATAGTCCTAAATTTCAAGAGTAGAATGTGTAAACTTTTATGGCTTGGTTATTCCTGATTTGTCTAAATTACATTCACAAAAGCAAATGCATGGAAGAACACGACTCTGGATTTGTAATGAATCCAGATCTAGGAACGAACCTCAACAACAGATGGCCGTAAAGTCCGGCGATGAAGCTTGAGATGTAATCGGACCCGCGAAACTCTGAAACCTTGACCCATGATCGGTTTTGCTTCCCTACAATTAATAGGAGCCGATGGAGGTATGCTAAAGGTGAAGTTGACGGCAGCACAAGGGGATGACGATGGTGTCTGTGATGGTGGTGGTGATTGAGTCTGGGTACAGGGGGATCTGGTAGGTAGAGAGAAGAATTATATAAATGACAGGTAAGAGACGAGAGAGAGATAAGAGTTGCTGCAGCGCTTTTCTCAGCCACTGCTCTTTTTAGTAGTTGGGCCTAATTTTGATTAAAAAGGGACTAGAAAGGACATTCCGGGAACAAATGCCAACCGCCACAAAGTATAGAAGTTGGGCTCCGTCAGATAGGATCTGGGCCATCCAATCATGGACAACAGCCTAGCTGCGGATAAGGAAATACTTCATTAACGTTACTCTCTTCAAATCAAAAGCCACAAGAATCAAGTTTATCTATTGTAGCTCTGATTTTTCATCAATCTATACCACCACTAACCACAAGTCCACAACCACCAAAACGTGAAAAGTTACAGCCTTGGCACCACAACCATCACAAGAAAGTGACCCAACACTAAAAGTCCAGTCATCACTGCCTCTACGTCCAGCAAAATTACCAATCACCACCATGAAATCCCCATCAACAACCACAAAGGAAATCACCATAGGACCCCTAAATTAGTTGTTATGTCAATGTTTGATTTCCAGACTGAGGTAACAAGTGATTCGCACAAATGAGATCAGGTCAAAAAGTAGTATAAGTGGCCTTAAATCTGGAGATCTGGTGTTGTCCTCTTTTCTTTTGTCCTTTTCTTCGTTTGATGTGTCCAAACTGAAATCAAAATGTCCCAAAAGGTTGCATTTGCAACAAAAACTCAAGAACAAACCCTGTCAGGTTAATGATCATGGTGGGTAGCATCACACGTTATGGACGGCTACACAAAGAAGAACAAAGGTTCACACCCTATAGGGAATGGAATAAAAACAACTGCTGAAAATGGCGTAGGTAAGAGGGCATCTTAGATGCCTTATACAAGAAGCCTTGTTGTAATCACTTCCCCATCTACATGTATAATTTGCTGTTGGATCTAAATCAACTTACTCGCATGGTATTGTTTACGAATCTAGTTATGGAAAGCTATAATTTAGGTTTCTTAAAGGATTGCACCCCTCCAACCTTCTTTACTAATCCACCAGGAGAATGCAAAACAGTCATGATGATAAAAAGCCACAAGATATCCACCATGGCGCGTCGATCCATGATTAAGTTATGCAATGTATAGTTTCCCATGGAAGCACTGCATATATAGGCGTCAAGATATAAAGAAATTAATACATAGTTAGGCCCATATGTGGCAAATTGCAAAACACTCGTGATGTTCATCGTATTTAAGCAAACAAGAAGATAGCCAACTGACAAAAGCACATGCATTTAGGCACTGACGATCATTTCTTCCAATTCTTTAATTAGAGTAATTAGGGGAGATGTTCAACGATGTGTCACAACATATGTATAGTAACAAGAAAGTGAGAAAAAGTGATTTGGGATGATGAACAAAGATTCCATTTTTCTTCCCGTGCCTATTGGCCATCAATTGGCTATTCACCTGAATGAATGAAGAAGGTACTATACCTGCAACATTTTTTTTGTTTCCTTAATTTTCGGTTTCTTATATTAGCTTTTTATCTATAGAATTTTGCTTATGTTATAAGTATCTACATCAGTTGGCAACTGCGTCATTAGATTTGGATCTAACAGCCATTATACAAGGTGTGCATCGTGGGCTGGGGTACAAGGTAAATACCATCCCGCTGCCTAAATGTATGTTTGTGTGCGTGTGTGTGCATGTATTCCTTCTAATAAAACGTCAATTCTTCTTCTTCTACTTTCTTGTTGATATGTTTATATGAGGGTCTCTGTCCATTCTAGCGAGTAGCCTACAATTAAGGTAAAATCTAGCACACGGGAACAAACTAAAATGAACTCCCAAATACTTAATTTTCTACTTTTTATTGAAATGGGTATCTCGATTTCTCCCAATCCAACTTCCGCGCCCTATCTTTTCACTAGGTTTTTCAAACAGGGTGGTTAATGAACTGAAGCAATTAATTACCAAAATCATAAGAATAATGAAAGCTAAATCATGAGCCAAAGATATAATCAAATGATGACATGCAGCAGATCATAAGAATAAAAGTCCTGCATATATACGAATCTAACAAGAGAAAAAAATCGAATTCATGTTCGACCAAAGTTACTGCAAATGCATGTCGTTTAAAACCCTCAAGTTCCATAAATAAGCCATTAAACCCTAAAAAATATCGAAGAAAGATTGCATACCTTTGCAGTGTTTGGACGGCCTCTCGTCATTTGCGCCATTTCTCATGCACTGCTCAGGATATTCCCTCTCAATCTCTCTCTCGGACACGCACACACTGAGTCACTCACTCTCGGAGCTTATATACCCCGGTATTCATGTTTGTGCTTCATTTTTTTCATATTTATTTAAGCTTTATTTGTTGTTTTAGCGACACATTGCAGGTATAAAACATATTTATTTAGTGCTAAAAGTGGAGACCGCTTATCGTTTCTCCCGTCTAACGACCCTTAATTATCTTGCAGAAAGTTGCCAAAGAGATTTGCAGCGTATACAAAACCAAACAAAAATTGGTACGAGTACTCAGCACGAGCAATTTCAATAACACGAGTACTGACTTCGACACCAATTGATAGGTCTTTGGTGTTGTTAGTTATATCCATGACTACTTTTGGTATTGTTTTCACTGGTTCGACTGCAGATTTTACAGTCGTAATAATGCACTCTCGAGAGTTTATCGTTAATAGGTCTGACCTTGCCAATTCATGTGTCATTACCCTCGACAAATCTAGGATAATGGTAGTACTGCGCTATTTTATTTTTAGTCCTTCCAATTATTGAGAACTCTACTAATGGAAAGAGTTAATATTTCCTTTTGACATTTCACCATAGTACCGTATGGACGGCTAATCTTATGTCGTTGCCATCTGTAGCACTGGCTGAGCATTGCATGTATAGACAACTTGTGTTAACCCCGTTGTCAAGCCAACTACAATTTTGAGTAACTTCAACAACGAGAGTAATGACTTTAGTGGCAGCTGGTAGGTCTTTTGCACAGTTAATTGTATCCATGACTCCTTTAGCTAAACCTCGGCTGCAAAGTTTGCAGTCCCGATATGCTTCCCTAGCATTTTATCGTCGCTGGATGTTGTATCGCTAGTGCATGTGTCACGTACTTCTACAAACCCAGTATGTTTTGATCTAATTGAGCTCTCATTTGTTCGTTGAGGCAAAAACTCATTCGGTGGATTCTAGTGATGCTTGATACTAGTGATAAATCAATTTTGTACGCATAGCCTTCTAAATATTACATGAAGGGCTTGTAATTTAGGAAAATAAGCAATGCAATGAGTTTTACTGTTCTACGTAAGAAATAACTATAGAATTGATTTTCCTTATTTTCCATAGCAATTATTCCATGTTCCCACCCGAGCACTGCTGGCACGTGATGATATATTCACTTAGTTGTGAGCGAGATTTTCTTCTCCTCCCTTTAGATTATTAGAATCCGTCAAACACACATTTTTCACCTATATAATTATTGTATAGAAAAATGGTTTCAGTGTGTCACGCCTCTGAATCTCTCGACTGAAGGAACGGAGGGTGCTTGCTCGCTAAGAAGCGTTCTTAGTTCTATATGGTTGTAGAGATGGTAAGAGCATGAGTATCCGATTCACAAATTATAGCAAATGATGCATTGTCATTCAAGCGATAATAAGATGATTTCTCTCCTAACCGTACTACCATTAGAATGGTTATTACTCCTACCTTAGAAATTATCTTCGTGGGTTGTAGTAGAGGCAATTGAAAACTTAAATCTTTGTTCTAAAATTACATCAATGACCGAAGTTAAACATCAAATCACAGTACATGATCGTAAAGATTTCTATTCCCATCGAATAGCACGACATGTGTTGTAAATCTTATTTATTGAAACCTTCTGACTTATATAGAAGAAATCTGTTTACATACTCAAACAACATGAATTATATAACGACACGAATATCTCAGAGTTTTTGTGCGAACGAAAGTAAAAACTTTTCTTATATTGTGCCACGTTGTTATATTTACTTTATTAAATCTCCTCCGTTACTCTATGTTTGATTAGCTTCATCATTAATTTTATTTTTGAATCCTAAAATAGCAAATATATATCTCCCTTTATTGTTATTCTTTACAGGACGAGGACGACATGAAGGGTGTTTGTAATCTTCTACTTCTGAAGAACTCGAACTTAAGCCCTCGAAATGCGAAATTTAAGGTATTTCATATATAGCTGTTGTGATCTCTTAAATTTCTTTAAAGCTATTATTTTTGTTTTAACTTATTTAAGCATGTGTTTGTGTGCATAAGTAAACCAAATATGCCAGTTTGCTCGATTATTTCGTGGATCTCAATTATCGTTATGCTACTTTGATAAAACTTATAAATCATGGAATACTGTAAACTGATATGCACAATATTATCGATCTAAGTAAAATCGCGGTATTTTAGGAGGTGTCTATAGGTTGGAATTTCTTGAAAATGGAACATGCTGCCTCTAGAAAGTTGATTAACTCAATTTAACTAGGGCTTATTACAAGTTAATTAACTCAATTATCAACTTCAAAGGGCTTATCATAGTTCATACTTCATACAAACTAGGTTGGGCTTGAGTTTGAGGCCGTGTAGGCTAAATAGTCCTATTCTAGAGGTTAGGCCGAGTTTGCCCAGCCTACCAAACAGCCCTCTAGGTTTATGGGGCCGGGTAGAATGAATCACAATATTGTCCCATATTTAACTAATTATTTGTCCAAAAAAGAGAAAAACTAATTCTTTGTCCAACATGCACCATTTTTGTGCTCAATAATCAATAGAGAAAATTGATGAAATCAAGATCAACTTATGGTAATCACGGGTGTCATCTATCGGTAGGTTTAGTAAATCCATGACATAATATCGTTTAACTACGTTATCCTGCTGCTGATACTTAATCTTGAGCGGCATTTTTTACAACACAAGATGCAGTATGGTTGATGTTTGCTGTTATTCATACTTCGTATCAAATTCCAGCCAAAGCGGCTTTTTATAATTATCCATGAAATCAAAATGAAATTACGGTAACATAACAGGGTGTCATGGATTGAATAAACCTATCGAGAGATTACACCATTGATTACCATAATCTGATTTTGTCATTAAGATAACATCCTAAGATTATATCCTAGAAAGTAACCAAATAATCAGAATAATTGTGATACATTTAATTTGCTACAATGTTCGGTTTAGTCCATGTTTCAAGAGGTTAGGTTAATTAATGAGCCAACAACACATATAACAGTGTTATAAATGCTTAAGAGCCATTTTGAGTAGGTTAGTTCAAACCAGGAGGAACGAGATTATCATCTTCTAGAGATATAAACATTAACTAACATATACGTTCACAAAAGTGTCATACCCTTCAAGATTGGTTGCAATTGACATTGGTTTGGAATCAGAAGGACTATCATTTCGGGATTAAGTTTAGGGAATCCACATTCTAAACTTATCATTCATGGATCGCAAGGGAGAAAGATTGGTTGCAATTGACATTGGTTTAGAATCAGAAGGACTATCATATCGAGATTAAGTTTAGGGAATCCACATTCTAAGCTTATCATTAATGGACCGTAAGGGAGAAAGATTGGAAGAAATAGAGCCAACATGGGTGCTACCCCTTTCAATTACACTAAATCCCTAACGTTCACTTTTGTCGGAAAAAAATATAAAAGATTCAGACGATATTGAACATGAACACATAAAGTGTAGAGTAATTGTAGTCGGAATAAACCGAAAAGTAATAAGAGTAGAGTTGTATTATCATTTTTTTCTATTAGTTCATTCAAAAAAATACATTTGCCAACCCAAGCTTGGGCTCAAGGTTTCCAAATTCCAAGCATAGGGCTGGGTTTGTGTCTGACCAGAGTAATAAGCCCTATAATGCAAGTAAATCACCTTTATTGCCCCCATAATCTGTTGGTAAAATGTCCAACTTATCCTTTGCACAAACAGGTGGCTTCCTGCCATTGGCTAGCGCACAATACCATAACCCCCTGCACTATTTTTGTGCTCAAATTAGCAAAGAATTCAAGAAATCCAAAGAATCAAATTGTGGCGACATGGTGTAATCTCTTTAGTGAATCCCTAAAATATTACTCTTTACTGGGCCTTAACCATGGTTAGTCACACTTACCACACTGGTTAATGCTCCGTATATAAGGAGTCCAACCACACTGCGAGAGAGCAGCGACAGCAGCAGCAGCAGCAGCAGCAGCAGCGAGAGAGCTCGCACAGTGGTGTTACATACACAACAATGGAGGCCTAATAAGTACCCTTTTGTGTCTATTAAACCCTACTGTAAGACCCTCTTTTGTCGATACCAAACTGTTTGCTGCACTCTTATTTACGTGTACGGCCTAATAGGAATCCTTTTTGTAGATAATGGGGGTTTTGTTCTAATGTCCGTTCTGATTTTTTTTGGGTGTATTTATAATATATTTTTGTTGGGTGTTTCGGTTTAGGTCTGATTGTGGAAATATTTTTGCTATAACTTGAAGTATGAGGAGTTTTTGGTATGGTGTTTTCTTGTGGTTTTATTAAATTGCTGAATGATTAGCCAGTTTAGCTTAGCGAGAGTTTTGTTTGAATCATTTTTCTGTTGAATTCCTTTTGTTGTTTTCAGTTTAGGCCCGATTGTATAACTTTATTTGCTATTGTGGAAGTGAAGGACTTTTTTTTGTAGCTTTTTCTTGGGGGGTTTATGATTATCCAGTTTAACTTAGTGAGTATTTTATCTAAACCAGTTTTGCTGTTGCATTTATATTCTGTGTTTCTCAGTTTTTGAACAATTGTAGCATTTTGTTTTGCTATTGTTGACGTAAACGATTTTTGGTATGAGGTTTTCTCGGGGTTTATTGCATTGTAACTATTGTTGAATGATAAGCCAATTTAGCTTGTGAGTGTTTTGTTTAAATTAGTTTTTCTGTTGAGTTTCTTTTCTGGGGTTTCAGTTTTGGCCTGGCTGTTAAGGATCTTTTGGTATACTCGAAGTAAAGGAATTCTTTTACATAATGTTTTGTTGGGGGTTTATTGCATTTCTGAATGATTAGGCAGTTTGCGTTAGTGGGAGTTTTGTTTAAATCAGTTTTCCCGTTGAGTTTCTTCTCCGGGTGGGGTCTTTCTTGATTGCTTTGAGGATTTTGTTGCAGGGTACTGATTCTTTGGCGGTTTTACCTTCTTATACTAGAAGTAGCAGAGGTATGGTCGTTTTTACCAGCATAATTCCTTATCTTGCCTTTTCTTCCTGTCACGAGTTTATTAACCAAGAAGTGTTCCACTATGCCATGTATGACTGTTTTCCCTTTCTTTTTCTTTTGGTAAATATGTCTGTCTGTCTGACTCTCTCTTTAATCTAATTTGCAGCATTTATACACTTAAATAATCATATGACATGTGGGACTGATGTCATTCATCTTACTTCCAATCATCTTAAGTATTTACATAATTATATCACATGAGTGACTGATATCATACTGCATTGGGCTTGTAGGTAGGAATTCGGGTGTTAAGGGCACAACAGGATTCATTTTCATTCGGCGAAAACTGGCAGAAATGACTGATTGTGGCAGTTCTGATGGTAGCAACCAAGGGTTTTCTTTTGGGGCAATACAAGAAAAAGGAAGTAGGAATAAGAGAAAGTACTTAGCTGATTTTTCTCTTGACGTTCCCATTGACACAACCTCCTCTTCACTGACGGAATTCCCTAGATATGAGTTGTTAGAAGAAAATATTAGGAAGAAACTGAGTGATCTTGAAACAATCGAGGCAATGGCTAATCAGCTTGATACAGAGGAAATAGAGGAAGACTGCCAATCAAATTGGGATGATCCTGTAGTAAGTCAGCTTGAGGAACTTTTGTCAACTAACTTGTCTGCAATTTTCCAAAGTGCTATTAAGAGGGTTGCTGAATGTGGGTACAGCAAGGAAATTGCTGAGTGGGTTGTTTTGAGGAGCGGCTTTGACTATGGTAGTAAAGACGTTGTGTCGGACATTGTTGATGGTGCTCTTCTTTACCTGACGAGAGAAAAGGAATTTGATACCTCAACACGACACACGTTTGAGGACTTACAGGATCTGGTAGAGTATACAGTGGTGGAAATGATATCTGTGCTTAGGGAAGTTAAACCATCTTTATCTGTTGCAGAAGCAATGTGGTGTCTGTTGATATGTGACTTAAACCTTTCACATGCTTGCGGTGTGGAAGAAGGGGAGTCCTCCTCTGTTTCTACAAATCCTGATTTAAAATCTGAGATTCAAAGTTCTGAAACCATTATTTCAAACCATGGAAAACCATCTATGTGCAGACCTTCTAACCCTTATCCTAATAATTCCCAGGCGGAAATACCCGTCACCGAGGAATCATGTAATTTGCGTAACCTCAAGACTTCCCTTGTTCGGGAAGTGTCCGCTGCTGGGAAAGAAAGTGTAATTTCACTCCCAGTCTCTGGGGGAAAATTGACATCCTTGAGCATTTCTAGGGATTACGTCAAGACTGTCTCCCAGACTACGATTGAAGAACAATATGGAGTTAGTAGAAAGGGGTGCTCAGGACATACCAAGAAGGACGTTCTTAAGCACAAGATGCTTCATTTTGAGAAAAACTACAAGGGTCGCATGTCAAAGGGGGCTTTCAAAGCAAAACTTGCTGGCTGGGGTGCTCTCGTGGACAAGAAACTGAAGTCACCAATTGATTCTTCTGGTGTAAATATGAAAAATTATGCTGCTCCATTGCCGAAAAAAGATGATGTTTCTGCATTACCTGCAGCAAGCACCAAACCTTCAGCTTTGGTGCCCTCAGAAACAAAAGCTACTCCCCAGCCTCAGAGCAGCACTGCTGTCTCCTCTAAGACTTCTGATTATTATGCTGGGATGTCTTATGATAAGTCTCAGGGAAAGTACGTCCCACAAGATGAGAAGGATGAAGCGATATTGGCACTGGTTCCTCGCCTGCAAGCTCTGGAGAAAGAGCTCCAAGGTTGGAGTGATTGGGCCAATGAGAAAGTTATGCAGGCTACTCGGAGGCTTAGCAAGGATCGAGCTGATCTGAAGACATTGAGGCAAGAGAAAGAGGAATCAGAAAAATTTAAAAAAGAGAAGCTAGTCTTGGAGGAGAACACAATTAAAAGGCTGTCTGAGATGGAGCATGCGCTGTGTAATGCTGCAGGCCAGATTGAGATGGCCAATTCAACTGTTTGCAGGCTTGAGGAGGAAAATACTGTGCTGAAGAAGGAGATGGGGGTTGCCAAGCTGGAAGCTGTAGAGTCGGCTGAGAATTTGCAGGAAGCTGTGCTAAGGGAACAGGAAACACTGAAGAAAGCTCAATCATGTGAGCCGCAGAAAGGTTTGTTGCAGGAGGAGCTCACAACTAAGAAGCGTGAGATGGCTGATTTGCAGCAGGCGATAGAAAAGGCTAAAGTCCTCCACAACCAAATCGAGGTATGAATCTTTAGTGGGTAAATAATCAACATCTGAAATGTACTAGTTTTAACCAATTACTGCTGGCATATGACACAAGAAGTAAAATGCTTCCGTTTCTAATCATTAAATGTAAGGAACTGCATCTAGATTGGAAATACTCTCCAATCAGTTTCAT
This sequence comes from Escallonia rubra, assembly GCA_033065855.1. Classification (NCBI taxonomy): domain Eukaryota; kingdom Viridiplantae; phylum Streptophyta; class Magnoliopsida; order Escalloniales; family Escalloniaceae; genus Escallonia; species Escallonia rubra. The sequence goes on from JAVXUO010000638.1 coordinate 415,330, forward strand.
TTTCACATAGATGTCCACAAGTAGGAAAATTGTCATACATCTGGTTTCATATTTACCGACTCTAGTTATCCTTTGCTCTTAACAGTCACATGCTCCTTGCTCTTCCCAGTCATTTCCTTTCCAACCAAAAATATATCAAGTTTTTTTCGTATTCATTTTGCTTTCTCTGCTTATTTTCCACCTTGACTTGGATGATTATCTAATACCATTTTATTTGGACGGTATGCGTTTAGGCTAACCGAAAATATGAAGAAAGGGAGAAAGACAAACTTCTTATGCATGCTGCCACAATTAGAAAGGAAAGAGCGCGATTAGAAGCTCTGGCGGAAGCAGAGAAGGAGACGATCAGACAGAAGGCGGACAATGACATGCAGAAGTATAAAGATGGCATAAAAAAGCTTGAGAGCGAGATATCTAAATTAAGATTAGAGTCAGAATCTTCAAAAATAGAGGCACTTCGGAATGTGGGCTATGGTGGCTGCCTGGCAGAGGACAAGAGTACCCCAACTTTCCAGGGATACCAGGCTCCTAAAGTTTCCAAGAGGTTGGCAGTTTTTCGGGACAATTTTGGAGCTGCAAGTCTGAAACCAGAACGTGAGTGCGTCATGTGCCTGTCAGAGGAGAAGGCGGTGGTTTTCCTCCCGTGTGCGCATCAGGTTCTATGTCCAGATTGCAACGTGCTCCATGAGAAACAAGGAATGAATGATTGCCCTTCTTGCAGGAGTCCAATCCAGAGGCGTATCCATGCGCGTTTTACTAGGTCTTAAAGCATCTTGCAGAAAAATTGAAAGTGGGATTAGGGATAAAGTATTAAAATCATGTCTTTTTTGCCTTTAGTTCATACCCAGACTAGGAAAATGCAGGATAGGAAAGAGAGGAAGGTATAGTTCAAGTTGGCCGAGTCCACTTGTACATTTGAAGTAAAGCTTTTTAATGAAGTATTGACATCTGATTGCTCATCTTCTCTTACTTCTCATGGTTTCGGCTTCCAACTTGGAAAACAGGAATATACCGCGCATATCTTGGAAGTCAAGCACAATAGTTTGATTCATTCGGCAGGACACTTCTACCAAATGATTTGTTTGATCTAAACTGTACTCTTGAGTTCAAATTCTGCGGGGACATGCTGGAATATTAGGTCAGTTTGTACGGTATGTTGCACAATGGTTTTGCAAAGTGTCCTGCAAATCTACAAACTTCCTTCCCTTCCCTCTGTCTCGTGCTAATTTTTGGCCAAGCTTTGTTATTATGCAGAACTAGTGCCCCCAACAAGCCACTGCTATTTCATCTACACCATCATCAATTTTTCTTGCAACTTAGAATCGTGTATTTCATTGAAAAGTTGGCTGGCGTGCGCTTACATTGTCATTGAAATCCCAAAAAATGTTTCAAAGTTCTACCCACCTTGGCTGCCATTTTGTGGCCCAAAAACTGTTTGAACCACGCTTTTAACAAACTAAAAATAAGTAGTAGAGTAGATAAAAATGTGACACACTTATTAAACCTATATATGGCTAAACAAGCACCAATCTGGTCGATATGTCCGAGTGGTTAAGGAGACAGACTTGAAATCTGTTGGGCTTCGCCCGCGCAGGTTCGATCCCTGCTGTCGACGGCTGTTTCTGTGTTACATCTATTTTTTGCAAGTAAATGGATATTAATAACATTTATAAGGATTAAGGGGACACATCTTGAGGATGAAATATAATCATTCTCGTTAGCCATCAAACATTTAACCCAAAAGAGTGAAGAATGATAGATAGGAAGAACGTATTTTGGTTGTACCGTAAATACAAGAACGAAAGTTTATTTTCGGTTGTTGGGCGAGGCTTGAATAGAGTAAATTATTATAAATTACGAGCGATTTTTTATGATTCTTTTAGGATTCCTATAGTTATGCACAAGAACTAGTTTGAGAGATCGGTTTGTGCACTGTGAGCACTCGGCGCCTGAAAGACGATCAGAAGAAGAAAATCAAATATTTTACCTCCAAGTAATTAGAAGGATCAAAAGTGTTATCTACGTTATCGGCTGATTATATGGACCGTAGAGTTATCGTAGAGTTAGAGGCTGTTCATGATTAATTTTTAAAAGTAGATCTTAAATTAAATAAAAAATCAGTTCCTAAATTATATTTAATCTATTTCAAGCATAATAAATTAAAAGTTGCCGAAGGTGCTTAAATAAAAAGTGTTCAAAGTAGGTCTAGTAGAGCAAAATGACCAAGTAGTGTATTATGATTTGAAACGGGCATTTAATGTCTATCTCTGCGCGCGAGGAATTTATGGTAATTTCATTCTTAAACCTGATTCTCTAGAACTGTTTAAATCAGAAAACAAAAAAATGAGAATTCTGAATTTAATTAGCTTTGAACATTTTGTAGCAGATTTAATAAGTTCCCTATTTTTTGTCAAACAGTTCGATACCAAATTTAATATGAACTTAATCAAGTCTAATCATTCTAAAATAAATTCTACACACCCTCTTAATCCATATGCCGAACAAAAAACTGAATCCCAACAAAATAACTGGTTTCTGGTGAGTTGATTGAAGCAAGAGAAAGCTAGTAATGGAAATTGGAAAGTAAGATAAGGAACATTGAAAACCAAGCGCAGCTTCGACTTGTTCATCAATGTGCTATTCCTTTAGATTTGTGGTCCTGCTGGCCTATGCAGGAACTGGGCCTAGTTCATTATAACCTATAATGAACTGGCTTCTCACTTTCTGTGTAATAATGAGCCATATCGTCGCCATGTCACTTATGTTTCAGTATCTATCACCGTTTGAATTAAAGACTCACCGCTCAGCGTTAAGTCTCTGTTCAGGATGGCATACTCAACTACAACCTTCTATGGCTGTACTCTGTGACATGTAATGCCAACAAATCTATTCTCTTTCTGGATAACACAGGCTGGTGTTCCTTAACTTCTCAAATTTCATGTTTTCTGGCCGTTGGCTATTTCAGTTTTTAAGCTTTTGAAATCGCATCGAGAGATGTGAGCAGTGTCGGAAGCAAAAATTTTGTATAAGATGGGCACCGTGGTTTTGAAGGTGCCTTGACAGGTTCGATTAGAAAAGATATAAAGAGATGAAGCTTATAATGTTGGTATGAGAGATAAATTGCATTCTCTATTTTGTATTTATGTTCTACTTTAGACTCTAAAATCAATCGAGTATTCATAAACGGAATAAACGTTTACATTAAAAAAGAACCATAGCTTCAAAATTCATAAATTCTCAAGGAACACAAAAGTAACAAAACTATTGACATAATACATAAAAATAATAGTACCAAAAACAACTTCATGCTAAAGAGTAGGGGTGGGCACATGTCCTCTGTGCTCCCCCTTCCCTCCGCCCGCCATCATGATGCGAGATCGTTCCCACATTCGCACAAAGGACCGACTTGTTAAGGAAGGGAAAGGCCTACTCTTAGGGTTCGTTTGACAAAATTTTTTTTTTGGTTTTCAGTTTTTAAAGAGCAGCTTAATTTTTTTTTTATATAAAAACAAGTGGGTGTTTGATAACCCCTTTTTTTTTGAGGTTTTTTTTTTTGGTGTTTGGTAACCCTTTTTATTTTGACTTTTTTTTTTTGGTGGTTTGCGGTGGCGGTGGTGGGGTGCAGCGGTGGTGGCCGGTGGTGGTGGTGGTGGCCGGCGGCCGGAGGTGGCTGCCGGCAGTCGCCGGCGGTGGTGGCCGGCGGCCGGAGGTGGCTGCCGGCAGTCTCCAGCGGCCGGAGGTGGCAGCTGGCAGTCTCCGGCGGTGGTCGCCGGCCGGCGGCCGGAGGTGGCTGCCGGCGGCCGGAGGTGGCTGCCGGCAGTCTTCGACGGTGGTCGTCGGCGGCCGGCGGTGGTCGCCTGAGGTGGCTGCCGGCGGTGGGAGGGTGGGGGTGGTCTAAGCAAAAAAGCCCAAAAGTGAAAAAAAAAACCAGTTTCTGGTGTTATTTTCTATACTCTTTTTTACTCTTCAGTTTAAAAACTGGTTTTTAAACTGAAAAAAAAATGGTTACCAAACGCTCCTTTTTTTTTCAGTTTTTAAAAACTGAAAAAAAAAGAGGAAATTTTTTTTGTCAAACCTAGCCTTAGTCATGTAACTCAAGCACTTTGCCTGTGACGCTTTACACTTTCAGAATGTATATAAAGTGTGTCATTTATCTGTGTTTAGACGCGTGATCTGTCTCTAATTAGTAACGCTCGTATATTTGATACATATGAACGTCTTATAGATGTGCCTATCATGAGGATTTCTTTTAAATTTTTGTTGCAGAGATGATAATCAAACCCTACATGTAGACCTGGAAAATTTTGGCCCGTACCCACGGGTCCACCCAGGCCCGTTAAGAATTTGCGGGTACGGGCAGCCCAAAACACTACCCGTTGTAATTGGACCCGTACCCGGACCGGCCCGTTTTTCCAGTTCGACCAGGGCCGGGTATGGATTACCCGGGTTCTGGACTTGTGTTTAGGGTTTGTGACACTTCAGATACCATTTCTCATTCACTCTTTCTCCTCTCATCTCAACTCTCTGCCGCCTCCCTCTCTTTCTCTCTCACCCTCATTCACAAGGAAACAAGCAACGCCCACGCCGATCTCTCCCACCCTCACTCATTCAAGAACCACCACAGATCGACGGCCACGACGCCTCACCGCCACCTCTCTCTCTCACAAATCGATGGTCCCGACGCCTCACCGCCACCTCTCTCTCACAGGTCGACGGCCCTGACACCTCCACAGCCCCACATATCGATAGCCAAGGACCTCTCTGTCTCTCTATCCGTCATCGACACTGACGCCTCACAGATCGACGGCCGTTTCACGGTTTCAGCTCCGTTGTCCTAAATTTTTGTTGTTCGACAACATAATTAGGAAGGCATTCAGTGCGCAGATCGTTTGGATTAATTTTTTAATGTGATGTAATTTTTAATGTGATGAAAACTATATGTGATGTAGCTTTTAATGTATTTTTGGATCTGTGGTTATATCCATTCTTAAGTGTTTAGTTGAATTGCTGGTATTGATCAGCAGATTCAGGTGTCATATTATTTGGCTGGTTATTATTGTGTGCATTTTCTTTCTTTTTATTTTGATTTTTGTAAAATTAAAAATACTTTGAACAATAAGAAATGTGCTGAAAAAAAAAAGTATTTTTTAAACCTAACTATCAAAAAAATATATATATGTTAGCCCTATGGTTAAATAACCTAGGCTTACATCTTGTTTTGATGATAACTACACATTGTTTATTTTCTACTGCGTGCTTAGAGTATTCTTAGTAGGTATATACATGTACACTCATGAAAATACATTTGAGAAGTTGGATAGATGGATTAAAGCCAAAGAAGCTTAAAGCTATAGTAGACATGCTATGGAAGCTTCATCAAGTCCAATGTCGAAGAACAACAAAGAATGCATCGGCTAAGTTACTATCGATTATAATTGATCTTTCCTATTATGTAACTAGTCTTGGTTTGATGCTTGGATTGATGACTATGACCTAAAAAGACCTTAGGAAACCTTGTGCATTGCATGTGAGTTCATAACCATTCACACAAGTGCGGTTCTTGAAAATGAGTGAACTTTGGAGCTTACTCAGATTTTGTAAAAACTGTTTTTGGTGCTAATATTTTAATATCTTGATAAAACTTTTCATTATCTTTCCAACGTAAAAAACGGCACCTCAATCCGATTTTTCTAGAGAAAGTTATGTCCAAAATAGGAAATGAGGTTCTGTGAGACAGCCGATAGGCAGTAGGCTAATACACTCGACAGTAATTGAATACAGTCGAGTGCATTCCAATGCAGTCGACTGCATTGGTCAAAATTCAGTTCCAACAGCTATTTTCAAGGACAAAACTCCAACGGCTATTTTAGAGGGATTACAGTCGACTGCATTGGGAATACAGTCGACTGCAATGGCAGTTTTGCTCACTTTATGCCTATAACGGCTATATTTCATTTGCTCTCTATATAAATGATTTGGGGCTTCATTATACACCATGAAAACCACATTCTAAGCCTTCATTCATTAGAGAAACATCAAGGCTCATAGATTAAACTTTTCTCTCTTCATCTTCATGATTTTACATCATTAAAGAGAGCATCTTTGTGAGCAATTCTTTGATTGAGAGTGAGCATCCTTCAAGTCATCAATTCTCTCATCTCTCTATTGCACTAGAGCTTCATTTGTACTCATTTCCTTTCAAGAGGGTTTCTTGTGCACAGTTGATCTTGCTAAAATGATTGTGATCGAGGTTTGGGTTTGTCAAGTCTTGGGTGAGCTTTCTCGATTCAAGGCTTATGCTTGGTGTGGGGATATCACCAAGTGTTATAAGGATTTTGGTCTTGACACAAAAGAAGATTATTGCTAGTAAATTTTAGTGCTCTTGCAAGGACTTCCTTGAAGAGGTGGATGTAGGCTTGAGGGTATATCAAGCCGAACCATTTAAATCTCCTTGTCAAGTATCTCTAACTCAATCTCTTTACTTATTGCTCTTTAATTGTTTAGTTAGCATCTTCATTGAAGTATTACTTCATTTGTTTGAGATTTATGATTGTGCTTAGTTTAAATTCCCCATTATATTTCAAAAACCCTATTCACCCCCCTCTAGGGTTGTTTTATTGGTTTCAATATATATTCATATAAATGAATTTACCCGCGGGTATTACCCGGTCCGCCCGAGTAGAGTATGGGTATAGAAAAAAGCTACCCGAGAAAATTCGATATTTTTTACCTGAGCCGGTATTATTTGTACCTGACCGGTTATTATCTGTACCCGGCTGGTATACCCGTTTGTCAGATCTACTTACATGCAATAACAAGTTAAAAGAGATTATTTTCACTTTTTAATATGTCTACTCATTTTTCTGACAACTTAAGAGCAATAAGACATCTATAAATTTATGTAGGACTGGCACGATTGTTCAAGAAAAAAAACATTAAAGTAGGTTTTAAAAAGAATATGTGCAGTAATGCTGACAGAGATACGTAAAGGTGGCAGGTAGCAGAGATTCCCAGCAGGCGAATGGCTACAAGGCAAAAGGAGCTGGCGTTTAGTTGAGAATACCAAGTACATGCTGCAGGACTAAGAAGTAGCCTCCAGTTTGGCATCTTCCTTCCTTGACGAATCGACGCAGCAAATCCAGCTAACACCATCCTTAAACAACTCCACATGACTTGGTTATCACAACTCCACTCGTTATAGAATCAAACTTTACAAGTCAAAACACCATTTCCGTCAACTACTTTGGTCCTTGCTGCCCCATTTCCTACTCCGTTTAATTATTGATCCCGTTGCATAAGCAACCCTCTACCGGTTTTTGCATTTTTTAAGGGATAATTCCATTTTAGTTCCCTGAACTATCCTCGATTTTTTATTTTGATCCATGTACTTTAAAATTCGTTAAATCAGTCAATGTAATTTGTTCCGTCATCAAATAGAACCTTCCGTTTGGATTTTTCGTCAAAAATGACGGGCACGGGNGCGTTTTTTGAAGGGTATTTCCGGAAATGGACCGAGTCCCACCCAGTAATTATTCCCCCCCTTCTCTCTCTCTCTCTGCTTGTTTCTCTCCCTCTCCCTTTGAGTAACCCGGATCTCGAGAAAGTTGAGATCCTCAACTCGGAGGCGGCAACTGTGGAGGCTGTTGCTGTAGCTGAGTCGGCCGCTTCCGCTTCTTCTTCTCGTAGCTGACCCCCGGTACTTTGGACTGCGAATCGCGAATTTCGCGGAGGTAAAGCCGCGCGCCTCGAACGGGTTCGACTCTGGCTTGCCTCCGTTCTCCTCGAAGGCGACGTGGAGGCGGCTGATGAGGGCGTCGAGGTTACCCCAGACCTGGCGGAGGGGTCAGGGGGCGGGTGGGGAAGGGTGGCCGAAGAAAGGGCAAGGGTGGGCATTGACCACCGTCTTGTGGATTAAGCCGCGTGCCCCGAACGGTTGACGTAGAAGTGGTGACTACGATTGGGGGTTTGGGTTGGTTGGTAGTGGTGATTGAGGAGGGCTTGACAGGCTGATGACAGTGGTGACTACGATTGGTTGATGATGGTCGTTAAAGGTTTTGGTCGACGGGGATGCGGCGCCACGGGCCCGCTCCGGGTGGTGGCCGAGAAGGTGGTGGGGATCGATCTATGGACCACCAACTCGGCCGTGGGGGCCATGGAAGGCGGCAAGCCGGTGATTATCACCAACGCCGAGGGGTAGCGTACGACGCCGTTCGTGGTGGCGTGGACCAAGAACGGGGACCGGCTGGTTGGGCAGATTGCCAAGCGACAGGCGGTGGTCAACCCTGAGAATACCTTCTTCTCGGTGAAGAGGTTCATCGGCAGGAAGATGTCCGAGGTGGACGAGGAGTCCAAGCAGGTGTCTTACACAGTGGTTCGCGACGAGAACGGGAACGTTAAGCTGGAATGCCCTGCAATCGGCAAGCGGTTCGCTTGCCGTAAATACCCTTCAAAAAAGACCTCGTGCCTGTCACGTGGTCTTTTTTTACAGGAAATCCCAACGGAGGGATCTATTTGATGACGGCACAAAGTACAGAGACTGATTTAACGGATTTTAAAGTATATGGACCAAAATAAAAAAGCGGGAATAGTCCAGGGGACTAAAATGGTATTATCCCCTTTTTTTATTCTGACTTTCATGTTTCACATTAATTATATAGGATTCTAATCGATTTTTATATCTAATATGGACTACGATTCTCTTCTTTTTTATCATACTTTTGATTTAGACAAGTTTAATCTGGTATCAAAGTTAAGTCGTATCTATTTTTCATGTATAATCTTCATGTCCCTTTCTTGCTGCTTCTTAATTTCGTATTTATAGTCCATTTTGTTTGGCTCGAGTTTTGGAATCACCTTAGATTACACGTTATGCGTGAGGGCATGAATAAAGTCCCACGTCGACTACACACAAAGATTGGAAAATTTTCTTATACTTGAAGAGTGAGCTCTTCCTCCTAAGCATGCTTTAATTTGAGTTGCATATCAGACTTTGAGATGTTAGAAGATGAAGAGCTTTTGAGCCCTTCGTCTATGCTATATGGTGCTTGCACACGTAATAAACCACCCTCGCAACATTTAGATCAAAGCCTGCTTCATTTTTTTCGTAACAAATTCCGCATCGCAGCATTTAGATCAAAGCCTGCTTCATTTTTTCGTGACGAATTCCGGATGCGTTCAGCTTTGAAGGGGACCATCAATAGGTTCCGTTTTATGAAGACGCAAACGCAATGATTTCATTGGCTTTGATTAACAATCTTTAAGGTGAATTAGTGGCCTTGGTCCTTGGCCGGCTGGTGTCATATTGTTTTCCTGCTTGCGTGTGTGTATGGCCACATTGTTGCATGGGGCTCAAGATCGTGTTCCATGACGTCTCTGATTACCAAACTATTTTAACAATATTTCACTGTCACTACCCTCACCCTTTGGATGCATGGATAGCTCCTTCCATCTACTATATTGCAAACAAAAGGATTAGTTATTTTGATTGTTCAGCCCCACGTTGGCATGTTGGGGCTTAGTCAACTCGGATTTGAATATTCACATCCAAGAAAACAAAAAAGAACTTGGAACGAAAACATCAAAAATATTCAACAAGCCATAAGAGTTTATGATAGGCCGGGCCGAGATCTCTAGCGAAAACTTGAAACTTGTTTCGCATTATCTATTTCTTATTTTTTTGGTGCAAAAAAAGTTACCCTGATCCAAACAGTAAGAAATATTGCGCATCGAGATCCTACAAAGCGGTCACATACATCTGGACTCCCGATTCTCTCACCTATGTCGGGACTAAAGCGCACAGGTAACCCGTGCTTAGAGCAAATGTAGGACGAAAATGTAAGTTTGCCACCGACGTGAGCGACAGACTGGAGACTCGAACTCAGATGGTAAGCCTTGATTGGGACCCTGGAAACCGCCGCACCAACTCATAAGCCTCGATTGACATTATCTATTGGATGCTTGGTAATCTTGTACCTAAATAGTAAGAGTTGGGCATATATTTATTGCCCCCAGGAACTAAAATAAAGAAGAAAAGCTCTGAAAATTGATAAAAAAAAGAAAAAGAAAAAAATGGATGTTGAAGAAGAAGAAGGATCAGCTTCGTTTGACTGCATTGGAGTAGGCCACGCCGTGATTTGGGTGAAGTGGCGTCCAAGCCAGAGTCCTGCTGGACCTGGACTGAAGTGGGTTGTGACTTGGGAGTTGTTGGCTCTCTTCTTTCTTTGGTCCCTTTTATTTTTGGTCATTTCTGGATCAAGAGCTTAATTATGTGGACGTTTCTCTGCTGCACCCTCCCCCACCGCCTTCTTCCTCCTCCTCCTTGGAGCAGTTAGTCCACTTCGGCCCTCCCTAATTACATAGAAGCTTCTTAAATTATTGACCAATAATCTACTTAGTCACGGAGTATTTTTTATGGATGGTTGTCCTTTTTTCTTACATATACAAAGAACCTTCATAATGTAATGACAGAGGAGAAAAGTGCCCGCTGCATGATGTTAGCAGCTTTTGTCCATAAAGTTTGCAGACGGAATGCCTTTTTCTAAATTGCATTAGTTAAGAGCATTTTTGTTTTGTTTTTTACGATGAAATTTGTTTATCAATTTGAAGCATCGGTGTGGTACAGAAGAAGTTTAACGAATCGGAAACTTGTTCAAAAACCTATATATCTCCCCCATTGTTCATTTTTCTCATTCACCTTGTTTTTAAAATTCTAATTAAGCGACTCGAAAAGGGTATGAAAGCATAAATGTTAAGTTACCATCTACTTTAAGAACTTAAGCTGTTAGAAAATGACGTGCAAGCCCCCGATTACATGTGTAAAGACATATCAAAGTGCACCATCACTAAGTGTACAATTAAACTATGATACCATTTTAAGTTATCATTTACTCTAAAAGTTTAAACTGTTAAAGAATGAACTCAATAATATTATCATGCTTAACAATAAATAACTAGCAAGTTTTATGTCATTCGAAAATGCTATTGTTTAAGTAACAAAAACACCATTCAGAATGAGTACGAGAAACCATATTACCAAGCGGTATAAAAAATTCCATGCCTCTTATTTTTGCTTCTGCTTTGGAAAAAAAGAAAACAAAAAACAATGGAAGAGCTCAAAATTCTTAGTGCAGTATCATTGTTGAAACAAATTTTTTTTGGATAAAGAATATGTAGTAATTTGCCCACCGGGTTGCATGCCAAATGTCACAAGCCCTTTCCTAGAAGACTCCTCCCCCTTTTATACCTCTAATCCTTACTCAGCTAATCTGACCTCTTTGCTGTCATAATTCATTCATGAAACAATTTCAAGAAAAACACACACAAACACAAAAAGTGTTTGAGAAGAACATAACTTTTCAAGGAGGTTTGAGCCAAAGTTTCCAAACACAAGACCCACCTTTCTCCCTGCAATGCTTAAAATACTCAACATAAAGCTCAAGCGCCTCTGCGCCAGCCTGCAATGGCCAATCCGCCGCCGTTCCAGACCCAAAGTCGTCATCAGAAAGTTCGGCAAATCCAACTCCAAATCACACCCCGACCCTAATGGCCTTCCGGTGGAGACTCAACCGAACGGTCAACTGGCCGAGTCAAAGTCCCCGAAACCGATGCGTGTCGCTACCTTCAATGCTGCCCTGTTCTCCATGGCACCTGCTGTTCCCACCACCGAAAAGTCATTAAGTTTCCACTACGAAAATGATTACTATTCCACAAATCCCAGCCACCCAATTGATAGAAGCAAGTTAAGGGTGAAATCCATGAATGATCGGCCAAAGGGTATACTAAAGCAGTCTCCCCTGCATCCAAACTCCATGAACACCACTTCAGAGAGTCAAAGTCTCTCCATCCAGCAGAAGTTTGTCAAGTCCAAATTACGGGTTTCTATCAATTTACCAGATAATGAGATCTCATTGAAGAGAAGCGGGCAGTTAAGCTTTGTTGAAGGTGAAGAAGAGATTGGTTCTTCAAGAATTTTAAAAGGGAAAGCTCCTCTAACATCGGGGGTGACCATGAATGGTGGTAGAGAGGTACAGGGGTATAAAAGTGGAAGAACTGTTGTGGAAGTGTTGAGGGAGCTTGACGCTGATATACTGGCCTTGCAAGATGTGAAGGCAGAGGAAGAGAAGGGTATGAAGCCTTTGTCGGATTTGGCAGGTGCTTTGGGGATGAATTATGTGTTTGCTGAGAGTTGGGCGCCTGAATACGGCAATGCCATCCTTTCTAAGTGGCCGATTAAGCGGTGGAAGGTTCAGAAGATCTTCGATGATGCCGATTTCAGGTTCTTTTCACCATTTTCTTCTCCATTCTTAGTAATTTGGTCTTCAAAAAGTTTAGTTATTGCTCTGTTTTACCTTTGCAAAAGCCATCAATAATTCAAGACTTTGTCATGGAACTATTCGAGCATTGTTCATGTCTTTAGGAAGCATCAAAGAAATTGATTTTAACATGATGAATTCTGGTTTTTCAACTCTTATGTACGGTGAAAATACAAATGGTTAATGGCCATATTTGTTGGACTACCATAAGTAGTTTCGCTTACATTGCATACATTTTTTTTTGGTTGGACGGTAAGGGGTATTCTCGGGTCAGTTTTAGTGTCAACCGAGACTAAGTTCCCTCCTTGGGCGATCTTAAGGGCGCACCCCCACATCGACCTGGTTTATTCAGAGGAATTTTCCTCTGGGTGCTGGTCCCAAGGCTTGAACCCAGGAAGTCAAGGAGCTTCCTTTGGTTCCTTTTACACTGGAGTGGGTTGTCTACATCTGGAACAGCTGTATTCATGTTGTAGAACTGAAAGTTCTACCTACTTCCTTTAATTTTTAGATTACAGGCTGATTCTTCTCACATATGAAACAATCATATCCTTGTTATGGTAATGAATCTCTCGATTTGTTCCCAAAGTTGTTAACTTCTGTCTAAACTTAGGTATGCAGACTTGGACCACCTGTAATCAAATTTTATACATGTAAAAGTTTAATGGTTTTTGGAAGAGATTTTTTGGCCAAGTCTGAAGAATTCTCGTGTCAGTAGTGTTCTTGGATTTTGTGGGTGTATCCAGAGTAAGATAATGCATAAAATGTGCTAATATGGTTTACATGTCATAATCCTGTTCATTCTAAGAGGAAATAGTCCATTTTAGACTTGCTTCCATCAATTGCCTATATACCAGATAGTGGCTAGAAGCTTTGCTTCTGTAGATCTTACTTTTAGGTTGTTTGGACAAGAAAACATTGTGAGACAAGCATAAAAGATCAGAACTGGTTAGTTGTGTCTACTACTTTAGTTGTTAGCATTAGGTATCCCATATACAGGTAGGTGCATGCCACCGCAGAAACACACAAGAATGTATGTACCAAAACTGCGAAAGCAGCTACTTTCCTGCTATTGGCAATTGGGCATAAGCATTATGAGATGCCAAGAGCAAGATATTTTAGCAGTTGCGACATTGTCTGGGCTTTCCTTTTTCTTCACATTTTCTCTTTTGCATTCCATTCCCAATGAGGCAAGGTTGTAGAATGATTTTTGGAAGTTCCATCTGTCGGGAAATAGTATAGTGGCTCTTTACCTTGATGAGAACTTTCATGCTGTTAAAGTCCCATATCAAGCTTTAATGACCGTAGTAATTGCTTCACTCTAATACAAAGTTCTGTTTTGATACCCGGGAACTAGAAGATTTTGCTCTTTATTTGACTCCAGTTCGCTTAACAAATCGTTACAGGAATGTTCTGAGAGCCACAGTTGATGTTCCCCACACAGGAGAAGTCGATTTCCACTGCACTCACCTTGATCATCTAGACGAGAACTGGCGAATGAAACAGATAAATGCGATTATCCAATCCAGTAACGGACCACACATCTTAGCCGGAGGTCTCAATTCTCTTGATGAAACAGATTACTCACCAGAAAGATGGATGGACATCGTAAAGGTAGATGCTCCTTCTATGTACGTTATAGGGACTAAGTCCACAGCCTTGGCTGCTATAACAGTGTCCTGTATGTGTCTATAGGGTTCATTAGCAAGGGAAATTGAATCTCCAGCGACAAATAGGGTGTGGGTGTAGCACTTACAAGTGATCATACGAGTAGTACATAATTGACATGTTCATGATGTTTTTGTTCCAGTACTACGAAGAGATGGGAAAGCCAACACCAAAAGTTGAGGTGATGAAGTTCTTAAAGAGTAAGCAATATACAGATGCCAAGGACTTTGCAGGTGAATGCGAGTCCGTCGTCATAATCGCCAAGGGACAGAGTACGGACCATCTTATTCTCAGCTACTACTGAAGTACAGTAAACTAATTAACAGCCTTTCAAAGCCTTAATCTGGTATACATGCAGGTGTCCAGGGTACATGCAAGTACGGAACTCGGTTCGATTACATACTGGCGTCTCCAGACTCTCCATACGAGTTTGTTCCTGATTCCTACTCCGTTTTGTCTTCAAAAGGGACTTCTGATCATCACATTGTTAAAGTTGATGTACTGAAGGTAGATAAGAGTGCCCAACTGCATCTCAGTAGGAAGCGACGGCAACCCAAACAGAGAGTTGTAAAGATTACGAACTCATCAAAGGGTATATGGAGAACAAACACAAAACACGAGATAGATAGATAGATTGGCTCGTTCTTCCAACTTAGATCTGGTATGTTTCTGTTTATGTGGAAGAGGGGAAATCTGCTTCTTTCTCCCATGTTTGTAAATGTATATTTGTTAAAGAAATATGAGACGTACATGTCTTTCCTTGGCTGTCACAGTTCAATTTTTTTTTATCTAAACCATCTTGGCGACTTCGCAAGATTTCTTTCTCTCTTCGTGTTTTGGAAATGGTATTTTATATATTTCACAAAGTTCCATTTGTAAAATTAGAGTGTAATTCTACCGTTTATTCATCTTCTAAACACCACAACTCGTGACTTTCTATTCTTTTCATTATAATTCAATGATATCTCTATCTACTTTTTATCGCTGGAATCCTTGTAAGTGTCGCTCCGTAATCATTTTGACGCTAAAAAATGAAGCTCAAATAAATAAAAAAATATAATGCAGATATCAATTCTCTATCTTTACTAATAAAAAAAAGTTAAAATAGCTGTGAATCCAAATGGCAATTCAATTTTCAACTGCCCGAAGAGAATTACGCTCTGACCAGTGACTTTGCCGCCCAAAACTCTTCCGGCAGCTCAACGAGTCCGCTAATTTGCACTGTAAGTGCATTTTCTGTATCCTACGCACCAATTCTCGACGGCGTCGTCTTCGTCCGACCCCTTAGCATATGATGACAGACGAGAAGAGATCATCAACTAGTTCGATGACATCGCCAAGGATGCCGCGCGCCACCAGCTCGAGACCACTCAGTCCATTCTCGGCCACGACGCCGTCGTAAGCTATCTCCTGACCCACCTCGGAGGCTGTCGTGAGCCATCCGACGCCTACCACATCCATCGAACGGCCGAAGGCTTTAGACGATCGGCCTCTCCTCTCCGTCGATCCTCTACTCTGTTTCTTCTACAGGTATTACTATCACTCATCTCGCTTCGATTACTGTTCAAAAAACTATAGTATCTTTGACATTTTAGCAAACTTCCAGGTTAGAATTTAGAACATTTAAACGGAGTAAAAAAATTGGATAAGCATTATTTGACGAGTCAAAAATAAAAAAAGAGTGAGGTCAATCTTCACGTGATCACTTTCAAACTTCAATACTAGAACTTTGCTAAAATATCAATTAACGACTCTAATTTTGGAACAAAAGAGTAATATAGAGTGAGAGAACGGATACAGATGTCCACTAAGCTCAACGATTGTTTGGATTTGGCAAAAGTTAAGTAGATTTACCGAAAAGCTAGCAGGTACCTAAATTTTATCACAACCCAACAGATTAAGGAGAGACGCGAGACATTATTTTGGTTTACAACATTCAATTGCTTGACTCTTAGTGCTTTGAACATGATGGTGTTAGCAGCACGGGGACGAGGCGAAAATTGATTCCTTGCTTCGATTCAACATCCTTGAAAGCCATCCCTTGGCCCGCCAGGGCAGTGCTGCCATTCTTCAAAAGTATGATTCATTCTTTTCGTTTGAGTAGTATGGCTGAAGTTTTGGCAGAGTAAGGCTGTCTTTGAGTTGTTACGCATGTTGGTTCCTCCCTGACCCTTAGTCAACGAGGTGTTACGGTTCTTTGATGCCGGAAATGTTACAAAGATGAGCGGGGGATTCAAAGCTATGGCTTCAACTGCTTGTTGTTTCCACGGCAGTAATTCTAACACATCCCACATTCTCCCCATGTGTGTTAGCCCAAAGAAGTCATTCTTGTATCAGATTTTCAGCAGCAAAAGAATTGTCACCTCCTCTGCGGTCTTGGGCACTGCGATTTAGTTGATGGACCCGAGCACCATATGCTGTTGCCTTAACTAAGGCGTTCAACCTTCTAGAATCCAAGTGGAAGTGGATGTTTAACGATCTCGAGAATGGGTTCTCTTGTGAGGAAGTTAGTGATGTTTCAATGAGGGATTCTAAGTCTGAGGTTCTTGGCAGACCTAAGTAGATCTTTCAAAGAGGATTCAATCAGTTTGAGGAGAAAGGAACTGGAGAGGGATTTTAGGTAAAATACGGCCAAATGTTTGGTATGCTAAATATGTTAATACTGGAAGTATGGAACACTAAATTTCAAGACTTGAGCACTATGCCGGAGATATAACTCTGCTAGGTGGAGACTTTTGCATCAGTGTGTGGGCATTAACTTAGACATCATGCAGCCTCCTGCACTCACTCGATTTGTAGTGCTACCAAATCCAGCCTACAGTTTATTCCTTCCAATTTGTATAATACCCGTGTTACTGATGAAGAAACTGTTGTATTATCTGGTCTTGAGCTGATAAAACGTTTGAGGTGGTTGTGACTACTTATGGAGGTTTGTACCGATACTGACTGGGTGACACTGTGAAGGTCGTTGGTTTCTGTAACTCATCGCTGCAAGTTGATCTTGCAATGGGGAGCTCCTAAAACTTCTACTGATCCATTTACCAAAAGGGACCTGATGTGTGCCATTGCAAATTTCCAAGATTTTTTAGAAGTTAGAGAAGGATGCACGTTAATGCAGGCGAGGAAGTTGAAGGACTCAGATCTAGTTTAAAAAAAGGTTGATGCCAAGGAAGTGGGTTCACGGGTATACGTGGAGGTGCCACAAAGAATGCAACCCGAGTCAGAAGCCAAGTGTGCAAGCGTGGGACAGAGTACGGACGGATTAAGGGCAAGGACTAAGGCTTCCTAGATAAAGCCTAAGGAGTGGTAGTACTGCTAGGGCTAGGGCTGGGTGAATACACGATTATAGTCGAGAGTGCAAACTAAGGTCCAGATGTCAAGGTTGAGAGTTAAGGTCGATTGCTCAGGGTCCGAAGTCCAGGGGGTTTCTCTCTCTAGAATTCTCTAGCTATGGAGTTCTACAGTGCGAAAGTCAAATGTTTAAATGAGTTCTACTCATCCAAAATGAGTTTCAAAGTCCAGTATTATAGGGGTTGGAAAAGGGATGTCATCAGGCGACACATTGCGCTCCCTAGGAGTGACTTCACCGAAGGGGGTCACAAATGTTGGTGCTCCATGGATTAGCGGATTGCATATTCACTCGGCCTGCCACCTACAGCTTCCCTCTGTCGGTCTAGAAAAACTAGCTCCCACAGCGCCAGTGTGGCCAGATGACGCCCTTGATCTAGCCACCCGTCCAAAGCCTAAGGGGGTGTCCAGAGGCGAAAAGAACCTGATAGCCCAATGGGACCCCTGACGCCCAACTGCCAGTTAGACTAGGTGTGATGCCCTCCGGAAACTTGCTTCCCTCTCGGAGTGACCTGGGGGTCATGGTTCCTTGCAGTGCCGATTAAGAGCCCTTAGTGTCGGAGCACATAGACTAGTCATGCAAACACTCTGGCAGAGATAGCGTCCCGGAGGATTCGCCTATCTGCGATAAGTCCTTGTCTCGGAGCACCCGGGAGTGCGCCAAGGTAGTGTCCTAGAGGAGTCACCTACCTGAGGTGCCGATATGGCTTTTCGGAAGACTCACCTACCTGGTGGGATGAGAGTCTTCATGCCAAAGCATTCAAAGCTCCGCGGCGGAGATAGTGTCCTAGGTTCGCCACGAGTACATGTGTAGGAGCACTCAGAGCGCTCCAAAGTAGTGTTATGGAGGAGTAGCCTACCTAATGGACTGAGGTAGTGTGTCAGAGCAATTGCCTACCCTGAGGGATGTTGCACACTCCGGAGAGTGGGTCGAAGCATTTACCCCGACCTAGGCGAAGTGCGCATGGTGTGGTGAAGAGATGGACAAACATCGTGGACGTGGTAGTATGACTAGGTGTCGAGGTGCGCGACTGTATAAGTGGCATGGCTCATGACCGCGTGGGGTGCATGTGGTGCCAAGGGCACCCTTATTGGAGATGGCACAGGGCGTGGCGATAGTGCCTGGTCGCGGTCGAGGGAAGCAGTGCCAGGGACGTATAATAAGAGGCGGCATTGGGGCGCGGTCTTGCAGCGCAGCGCAGCGCTCAAGCACATCATCTGGTGCGTGTACCAAGGGCATGTAGCGCAGAGATAACGCTTGGGCACAGTCGGGTGCGGCGAAGGAGGTCATAGGAAAAGGAGCCCCCAAGGAGAGGAGAGAGCAAGGGGCAAGTCAAGGAGCCCCCAAGAAGAGGAGAAACCAAGGGACAAGGAGAGGTAGCCGCCAAGGAGAGGCTCTAGCCGACCTCCCCATCGAAGTGATGGCCACGGCCGACCCTGAAGGGGAAGGTCTCGAGCCGGGCCGATGCCAACACTTAGAATGTTTTTGGTGACAAAGGCCCGAAATGTGACTTGGAGTGTGCACTACGGGTTGACCAGATTGGTAGCGTTAAACTTAGGTAGCGTTTGATAACACTTCAGTTTTGGTTTTCTGTTTCCAAAAAAACAAAAACCAAAACCAGTTAAATTTTTTTTTTTATAAAAACAAATGGGTGTTTGATTACCCAGTTTTTATTTTGAGTTTTTTCTTTGGTGGTGGTTTGTGGTGGCAGTGGTGGGGGTGGCAGTGGCGGGGCATGGCGGTGGCTGCTGGCGGTGGGAGGGTGGTCTCAAAATAAAAACCGAAAACTCCTTTTTAGAGTTTTAAAAAACAACCCTATTTTAAAAACTGGTTTTTAAAACTGAAGGAAAAAAAATTGAAAACTGTGTGCCAAACATGTTTATTTTCTCTACTTTACAAAACTGGAAAAATAATGGTTACCAAACGGAGCCTTAGACCGTTAACTATTTCTTGACGTGTCACGAATAGTGGGCCCAAAGAGCGGTCTAAGAGTGTGGCCTAGACGAGCTAGCAACAAAGGTGTTGCTTCTTTCTCGAGGATAGTTTTGGAGATCTATTTAACGTGATGAAGGCAAGAGGTGAAGTTGGCCCTTCGTTAATACCCATTCTGGATCCTTCAAATAGGCATCAAAGAGGGGCACCATAACTCAATAGAAACCCCCGAAAATTATAAGTAAACCATTCAATTGTAGATGTTATGAAAATTTCTACAGCATTGACTGTATGCTGGAATTCCTTAGATGGTTAAATGCTTTTGGAGTCTCTATCTGAGGAAACCTGTTACCATCAGAAGTCCAGAGATTAATGAGTACTGCCTGGTGATCGGAACACATCATATTTCCACAAAATGTTCATACAGCCAAGAATAAAGTGTCGTCCATGTTTGATCCTGGTAGAAACAAACTAACGGGTGAAACTGCAGTTCATAATGAGGCGATTAGACATTTTAAGGATTTCTTGGGGACCCCTCATCTTGTTCCACAATTAGGACCAACGGACTGCTTTCTGCAATATTATAGGCATGACTGTAGGTCAGTTTCCAGTCAAGTACCTAGGAGTTCCCTTGTAACTTCAAAACTTTCTGACTCTTATTGCAAGATTTTGATTGATTAAAACCCAACTCTTCTCCAAAGTTGGACAGCTCGGCATCTATCTTACGCCAGAAGAATGCAACTGGATTCTGTACTAAATAGCATTCAAGTATACTGGTGCTCTTTTATCATCCCCAAAAAAATCATGAAGACACATGAAGTCAAAAACTTGGCCTGTATATGGACTGGAAATGACCTAGAAAGTACCGATGCTGAAGTGGCTTGGCAAGAGGTGTGTTTACCAAAAAGGAAGGAGGATTGGATATCTAAAGTATGCATGAATGGAACAAAGCTGCCATGAGAAAATATCTCTGGGATATTGCACATGAAAAGGATTCCATGTGGGTCTAATGGTGTCATGTCTACATTCTCCGAGGAGCTAGTTTGTGGACCTTTAAACCCCCTTGCGATCTGCCTTGCATGTGGTGCAAACTCTTGAAACTCAAGAGACTTTGTCCGATATTATGTTGGGCGAAATATAGGGAATGGCCAAAACACCGACTTCTGGGTGGACAATTGGCTTCCAGATGGTTCAATACTCCAAATGTATGGCCCTCGGATCATCTATGGTGCAGCTAATTAATTGCATGCTAAAATGGCTGCTATCATTACTAGGGGACATTAGAGCTTACTACCTCCTCGATCCCTTGCATTAAGGGATCTTCAAGATGCATTTCCCTCCGACCTTCTCCCCGAAATGGCCCTTGATGACCGAATTATATGGACCCTGAACCCCTCTGGCAAATTTACTATTGCTTCTGCAAGGAAGGCAATTAGGAAATCCGCTGCACCTGTTGCTTGGTACAAGATAGTATGGTTCAAAGGTCACATTCTAAGATGTACAAAGGTAGACTCTGACCAAAAATAGATTTTGGACACGGAACATTATCTGCAATGGTGCCTGCCCTCTTTGTTTACATCAAAAGGAAACTCAAAACCATCTTTCTTTGAATCTACGTATCTAAAAAGTATTTGGATTGGTTCTCTACAAAAGTGTCACATAGAAAGACCTGCACTGTCTTGGACAGAAGAACTGCAATATGCCATTTTACATTTGGGAGGGAACACTTCTCAGCAACAGCTGTGAAACTGGTGCTAGCCACTACAGTGTATAGTGTCTGGCTTGAAAGGAACAATAGATTGTTTGGCGGTGTGAAGGCTCAATCGGGACTATAGTTCAATTCGTGATGGAGCTGGTGCAAACTAGAGTTAGAGGATGGAAGAAATACTTAAGGGCTTCTGATAATTGGCAATTTTGCTTTGATTTGGGACTACATGAGTAGTATCAAGCTGAATATTATGAGTTATTGAGCAATAAAAAAACGGACCTTCTAACAAAAAGAAAAGAAAAACAGAAATCTGGTTCTTCGAGCTTTGGTATTTTCCCAGTGAAAAAGTTCGCTATCCACCTGATGGAATCAGGAATACCTTGAGCTTCAGAGGAAGGTAAAACCTTCGACAATCATATCTTCTACTTATAATATGGATTGTCTAAGTAAGACTTCTGCATTCTGGTTGTTATGATATGACTTCATTAGTATGTATGATGTGGCGATATGTGTAATCTTTAAACTTAACATATATAAAAAACAAAGTGTAAAAACTGATAAAGTATCTAAGAGGCATAAAAGGAAAGTCAAGATGCCGCTTCTCTCCTATAGAAACATTAGCTGTGCAAACAAGCCCGTCCAACAACTTCTAGAAGTTTCCATAAGCTCTATAAGCTGGAAACCTGGGGAGTAAGGTTCATTTTCCAGGAGTGAGTTTCTAGTGGTTAATACTAGAGAATTAAGTCATTGAAATGACAAAATTATATGTACGAAAATCATAGGGTGTTATTATGTTGCCTCACCCGAAATTCTTCGCTTGTTTTCCGCACCTCTCTCTCTCTCTCTCTCAACCTTTTTCTTCCCTTGCTGTTTTCTGCCTCTTTTGATTGAAAATGCTTCTCCGTATTTATATGGTAGTTTACGTACATAATTTTGTTGTTGAAAATGTTTGAATGATTATTGATAAAGAAATTTCAGTAGTCTGTTTTTCTCCAAAATTAATAGATATCGCGGCTTCGCACCTTTTTGCATTTCTCATGTAGTAAGTGGGCTTGTAAAATCTTGATAAAAGCCTCTCTGATTACGAACCATTAATGGCGGCTTGTATTTGTTCCAAAGTTCTTCCTTTTGTCTCCGGCACCACCATGACCACGAAAACAATAGCAATTGCATTAACTGTGGCATAAAGAACGAAGGTTCCTGAAACATAGCAAACAAGAAAGTGTAGAGCTCTTACATTTCAGGGAAATAGTACCAAAGCATTGAGTTAGATTGGTCATTTTTGTTTTCCTTTTTTCACTGTGCCAAAAAGGTGACATTTATGTTTGAAGTGTTCATCTTCTTTAAAGAATGTTCACTGGAATTTGTCGGACATATGTGTTGTTGGTTACTCATCCTTTTGTTAAATCATTTATGCGCAAATAATTTTCCTCTTAGTGAGAAGAAGTGGTGTATTCTTCATATGCTTACCATAAGAACTCCAGCTCATGAGAAAATTGAAAGTGTAGGAAACTGCCCATGCACCAAATCAGTTCACTAATGTTGCTAGGCTTCCCGCAACTCCTTTAATATTGATAGGATATATCTGTTGACAAAAGGTAATATTCAGATTGGTGATTTATAAAACTGCATGTCAAAGGAAAATTAAACAGAGTGGCAGAGTGCACACACCTCCGACATTACAACCCATGGAACTGCCCCCATTCCTGCTGAGAAGGATCCTATATACAACTGTTTTTGAACAGACCATGAACAGAAGTTAAAATCAAAAGGTAAGAGAGTTCAAAAGTCATCTATGGAGAAACGAGTCTTGTTAAATTCTATGGTTTGCAAAGTTGGTAAAGAGTAATTTTACCAGTATGCCGGTTACAGCAAGTGCTGGTGCTGCCTTGAGTGCTATTTCATAGGTCTGGTCCACAAAATTACAAATGCCATATAAAATAAAAGAACGAAACAAAATGATGGAGGAAAAGCTCTAAGGTTTTGATTATTACCTTCAGATAAAAGGAAACGGCGGTTAATAAACAACCCAGGACCAATCCTGACGCAGAAATCTAGCGAAAGAAATTGAATGCATCAAGTAGGAACAGTGATAGCATATTATGAAGCTAATGATATTATAGTTGAGATTTCACCAGCAAAAGGGGTTTTCTTCCTGCTCTGTCTATTAAAAGTGCCCCAAGCGCAGTAATTACAACCTGAAATATGTATATATGCATGAAAGCATCCAGCATAAACCAATCCGATCAATATGTTGTAGAGACCAGAACATAGACTACTAGGGATTGGATGTAGAGAGAGTTGATAACCTGAAGACATGCATAAACTATAGTTCCAAAATTGGAAGGAAATCCTGCACAAATAGATCAATTGTAATTGTACTTCACACTGCAATTAAGTACTCTCCTTACTGTCCAAAAGATGGGAACTTTTCTTTGTGAACTTATGAAGGGATCAGAATTTGTTGCTAGAAGCGATAACATAAGGTGAATTGATGCAAAATTGTTTGGTTTAAATTTCCATAACTTGTTCATCTTGGTTTCCATGAAACCATTCTTGTTCTTGTTTTCAAGGGAAGGGCTGCATCACGCCACCTGTATCTTTTTCTGGTGAGAAAGATCATGAATCTCCCTACCTACTGACTCAAATATGCTGCTGACGTAGAAACAGATTCCGCTGATTCCCCCAAACTGTTGAAAGACCATCAGTCCAACTCCTATCTGGTCAGAAGTAACCATCAATGGAAAATAAGTTAAAAGTTTGTTGTCAGGCTGTATGACTGTTCAGTCTTCTGAAGAGCAATCAGCTTGACTAGTAAGTAAATTATTTGAGATGAGAAGACACTTATACAATGACTGAGCGCAAGTATCTTCTTTGAAACAAATCTAGTAGTTTGGCTTTCGGTAGCTGTTGAAGAGCTTCTATGTAGTCCTGCCACATTGAAATCCAGCATGTCATCTCTTAATGCTCTAAAACATTAGTGGCATTTGGGGTTTAGAAGTATGAACCTGGATTTCAGCTGCCTCCTCAGATGTATCAGTATCTTTTCCACGTAGTCTCCCAAGTGCAAATTCAAATTGTTTTTCACGTCCTGTCTTTGCCTGCAAACATATTTCACATCTGTAGCTTTCTTTCTATTATGCGTGACCGTTGGAACATCAATTTTTTTTTTCTTACCAGCCATCTAGGAGACTCTGGAATTATAAACAGACCCAGAAGTAGAACACCACATGGAATTAGTCCTGCAATATATGCCCTTTTTTACATTAGGAGAAGTCATTTTTACGTTATCAACAATTTATGTTTTATGAGTAACTGGATCCTCAATCAGGTTGAATACCTGTTAATGCTAAGGTCCTCCATGTTAGCACCGTCCCTATAATGAAAGCAACAGAGACTCCCGTGCAAATCATGAGCTGAAGCAAAGGTTGGAAAAATTCATGCATTAAGATCGTCGTTTCAGATCTGCTTTACTTTTCATAAGTAATCACTATCTTGTTTTTCCTTCTTCTACTGTAAGTAGAGCTAAACATATAAATGTTGTTATCTCTACCTATGCTATTTAGATGTTTCTCACGTTAGCTCATGCACATCTTTGTACCTGATTTGTGGTTGTCAGAGCTCCTCGTAAATTCTTGGGTGCGATCTCAGCAATAAACACTGGCACCTTATCATCCAAATTCGAAGGATGTCAAACTTTTAAAGTGATTCTTTGTAAACTTCTCTCTACAGTTGATTGTATTGAGATGAAAATGTCGTCAGTGAAAAGATTTACCACATAGGAAAAGACGCCAATTCCATATCCTGTTGCTAGTCTTCCAATGTCTAGCGGCAGCGGCCCCTTTGTAGTAATAGAGGAAATTATCAGGTGACATTTATATAATATGAATTTTCCCACTTAGGAGTAACTTGAGAGTAGACTGAAAACCTGAGCAAAGTAAATTGCTAGCCACCCTGCAGCACAGAAGCCGCTTGACATTCTCATAGCCTGTTTACATTTGCTTAAGTTATTTGTTGTGCGATCTCAGAGAAGAAGAATTTGGCAGACTAGTTGTTTGTAATGTAGGATCCCTGATTATACACCCACCCCCCCCACGAAAAAAAAACACGATAAAAAAGGACGCAAGAGAACAAAATTACCCCTTTGCGACCAATGAAATCAGCAATAGGCCCGCTTGTGATTGCACCAACCATTGCGCCAAAAGTCAATATAGAGCCAAACAGTGAATACTATACAGAACAGGGAGAATGGTTCAACAAAACAGTTTGAAGTTAGTAGTAATGAGGCTATTGTCGTGGGAACTGCTTGAGACCTTCTACTGAGCTCTTATGCATGTAATACATAAAACATTTATTTGCAATCATCGAAGTTCTACGGCCTATGGTACTACCATTATATGTAAAAGTTTTATTTCATCTAGTAGCTATGCTTCTTTTAACTATTTGTCTAGATTTCTGATATTTATAAGCCCTATGCTAATGATTTATAGATAAAAGCAGTTCATTTGAAAAAAGCCAAATGGTGAAACAAACCAACTGGGGAGTGCTAAGGGAGTTGCTTTGGACTTGAACCATTGGCTGGTGAACTACCATGCCATGTGAAAGCTGACTACTGCCTGGCACCTTCACAGATGTTGTAAGTTTTTGTTGTTATCAATCCTTTCATCTGCATTCTGTTTTGTGATTTAATTTCTCTTCATAGGATTCTTGAGTTAGCTTTCAAACTTCTAGTAGTGAAAGCCAGCCAAGATAAACTAATCCATAGTTGTAATTATACACGTCTAGGTTGTGCTTCACAAGTCAAACGATACATGTTCTACCAACCTCTGCTAGAGATAAATTTAGATCTTGCCTGATGGCAGTCTGAGTAGGTGAAGAAAAACCTGCCTGAAAAGTGAAAAGCAAACAGATTTAGAGTACAAAACACAACCAAGATTTGCTCATGAAAAGCGGGTTTCTGGTGTGCAATTTCTTAGTTGTATCTTTCAGTTACAATGAAAAGTTCAAAGTCGATAAAAACCAGCACTTACGCATGATCTTAAGCAAAAGAACCACAAATTGCAACCAATGTGCTAAGGTAGAGCATCCATGCATTCCCCTTGCTACCTTCAGAGGTCTGATTTTCAGCAAAAAAGTCAACTCTATTGCCGCTAGTTTTCTTTTGTGGCAGAAGTGGTGCCTTTATCTCTTCTTGCACCCTGTTCCCAGCTTTCTCTATATCCTGTTGGATGGCCATGTCTCCTCTGGAATCACTTGTAGAGCGTGGGTATATCCAAATAAGCCAACTAGAAATATACTTTTCTGAGATGAACTGAAAGCCAGTTATTATGGCGGAAGAAGGAAGAGAGACTGTTGGTGGCACCTTATAATCTGTTCCCTTATTCTTCTTTTATTTTATTTAGAGATGGAGAGGAAGAGGGAAGTTGTTATTTTCTTAGTTGATCGTATTTATTTGCTAACATGTCTAAGTTGGGCATAGCTGGTATTTAGAACCTGACATCTTTTCTGAGGGACGTGTGTTTTTGGCATCTCTAGGAGATCAACTGATCATTTATTATTGTTGAGCTTTCTGTAGTTTAACCATTTGTTATTGATCTGAAGTACGTATTACTATTATTACATAAGGAAATTGACTAACATAATATCTACTTCTGGAATAGACAAGCCGAAACGGAATGTCGTTCTTGTGATACATCGCCTGTAACACAAGTTTTTTCTGAGAACTTATTTTGTTGCGCGGCTCCTGCTTCCGTATGCTTGTTCTTTGACAGTGGTAACTTTTGCAGTTCTTGCATGGATGCCAATTTCATGCCCGGATTTAAGGCAGCAAGGATATTAGATGCTCTTTTTATCAATATTTCTACTTCATCTACGTCCATGTCATTGTTGCCAAACATCATCAATCCATTTTGCAGATTTGACTCTGGTGCATATTGTTTCCTTGAATTAGTGCTTCTCTTTTGCAATCTCTAGCACTAATATCTCGACCCGTACATGCCAACCTAAAAAAGAACATGAGTTGGTATCTATGCTTTCAAGCTGGGGACTTGAGTGCAGTTAACCAGAACGAAGCTAACATGGTAGATTAGTAATCTATTTGTAATTTTGTCTTGGTATGGACAGGACAGGAATACAGATGTGGAGACTTTTTAAATTGGAGGCTTATGTTGGCTTTTAGCTGCTTCCTGATCGTATGCGTCAGTGTAAGCACTTATGTATTGATCTTCCTTTGGAATTATCTCTGCTGACATGCCTTTGACGAGTTACATTGCCGTGAATCTGCATCTGAGGAGGTTTCGAAAAAAGTTCTGGATTTCCTCCAAGTTGACATATAATAAGTTGATAGTAGCTGGAGATGTAATTTAGGCACACATTTCAGTAATCAACAGAAGCTTAATGTAAATTGGCAGCCGAATTTTTGTTCTCTTGCTTGATGTTTCTTTTTAGATAACTCTTTGGGTTGGTCATAAGTAAGAAAAACTCTGGACAACTAAGGCCCCGTTTGACGGAGTTTTTTTTTCCAGTTTTGGAAATTGGAAAAAAAAAGTCGCGTTTGGTAACCATTTTTTTTTCCTTCTTCAGTTTAGAAGAAAAAGAAAACTCCAAAAATGAGTTTTTTTTCATCTTTGGTTTTTTTTTTTGAGACCACCACCACTACCCTCCCACCGCCGGCAGCCACCACCGGTGACCACCGCCGGCCGACAGCCACCTCAGACGACCACCTCAGGCAACCACCGTTGGCCACCGCCACAGCAAAACACCACAAAAAAAAAACTCAAAATAAAAATTGGGTTATCAAATACCCACTTATTTTTGTAAAAAAAAAAATTTTAAGCTGCTCTTTAATTTTTTTTCTTCCAAAAACTGAAAATAAAAAAAAAAAAAAGTCAAACAGAACCTAACTTTACCTGGTAGGCATTGTACCGTACATATTGGTAAGCAGATGCAAATGTTTTGAAAAATCAGAAACATGAGACGCACAAATAATGAGGCTGATTGAAGCGGTAACCCCCATATAAAAGAAAAAAGAAGGAAACGAGACCTTTTTGTGATTAAAGATCAAAGTGCATTAGAAAACAGAGACTTTAAAATGAAATATGCACAGAAAGATTTGGTCGTTGGAATTATATAGTGAAATATGAAGGCTGAATTGCTGTGAGCTTTTAACAAAATGGCAACCCATAAAGGGCGAGATCAGCTCATGATCAGGGCACATGCAGTAAGAGGAAGAGGTTAGTGTGAATTTTGTAAGCGCGAGTGATAAGACTCTACTTTATGATACTTACCTCAATGGAATTCTTTGGCTTAAAGCTTTAAACTTCAAGCATGCTTGCCTCTATACTTATCATACTTACCTTACTTCTCAGCTGCAGCTCCTTATGTCACTGGACCCCAAAAATACTGGATTGATGCATAATAATTTGCGCTAAAGAATATCACGTCTTCCATATATGCAAGAGAACAACAGGCCGGACGAAAATAGCCAAGGACAATGCAGGGAAGCCGCCTCAACAAGATATGCGCAAGACATCTAGGATTGACAGTGTATAGCTAGCCGTTTTTTGTTCCCAATGCAAATACTATTCTTACTTTCATTCAATCTGGTTGTATAACAATATATACTTATTGGTTTCCACGGAAAGTAGCATGTCTAGTCGTGTAACCGTCACCTGGTATAAAATTCTCCTACTTAACCAAAAAATACAAAACCACCTATGATATCGCATATCAACGAATCCTGCCCCAGATTTCATGGAGACATATAGGAAAATGAGATGCAGCAGCATGCACTAATGAATGCATGCATCTATACGCCAAGCAACTGGGTCATATCCGAGCTTCATCAGTGGATAAACCTCCACAAGTTGGTCTCATGCATATGCTTCAAGACAAAAATCTGGGTTTTTTTGCAAGTCCCCAAAGTTCAAAAATAAAAATTAGTATAAGGAGCTCAAACAATCTATCACGGCTACTATCAAAAGGGCAATGAACTAACTAATCCATAAGAGAATAAACGGGAAAAGAGTCGCCCACTACCAGACCTCAGAGAAGATGCAAAAGTCGTAAATATCCTTAATCCGGCCGTAATGGAGGTTCAAACGACAGCCCAAAGAATGCTTCCCCATGACATACACTCAAACCTTGGGCAATCCTAGTTCTCTAAAAGATCGGTAACATTCTCAGCAATTCAAACGTTGATACAAAAGAGAAGTTACCGTTAACATTCCATCAGCCTTTTAGGTTACAAAATCAGATATCTAGACAAAATATTCGCGCAAGCGGTTACAATGAAGATATCAGCTTCAAAGCAAGGAGGACAAGACCATGCTCTTAGGACAGATCACCTCCGTACGGGTGGCACGGCACCCCTACCAGGAGGAGCTCCACGCCCAGCAGCCTGAGCCTGCACAAGATAATTAAGCAGTCGGTTCAAGGCAATGTCCCTTTGGCCCAGCCATAAGTGGCTTTAGAGATGCCACATGACGAGTTAAAGACATTATGATAAACTTACTCTAGCTCGCATTGCAACAGCACGACCCCGGCCAACTCCAAGTGCTGAGCCCTTACCCTAAATAAATCGGACAAAGTAAAGCAGGTAAGATTTATATGCAAAAAGTAAAAATAGGTGCACTGAAACTGTACCTTGATTCTAGCTTCTAGACGTTTGAACATTGGAGCATTCTTAAGCATGTCCGGAATCACCATAAACCTAAAAGGACTAGAAGTTAGTTTCAAACAAAAGAGAATGGAAGCAAAGAAACCATCTCTAGAAACGAGCACATACCTCACTTTGCTGCCACGGATAAATACATGCTCAAGTTGTGAAATCTTCCCATCCTGCATAGGAACCGACAACCACCAATGCCACGCATTGAAAATTCATTGACAAAACATGATAAAAATGCAACATTACAAGAAATAAGCAACTCCCCCTCTTCCATTTTCCTCTTTGACTTTTTGAGAAAACCTTGGATAGCTTTTGGTACATCTAAGAATCGTATCAAACTCAAAAAGTGACTATAGATTAGTAAGTACAGTTTGGCACGTCAAGCTAGGATAGAAAAAAATGAGTAAATTCAACGTTTACACATACTAATCTATCATAGAAATTTGAAAAAAGCCAAAGGGGGGGAAATTCAATGGAATGGAGGGCATATCCTAATTGGGAAGAAGATGTTTCTGTCACTGGGCTGTGCTGCGGAGGAGACTAACTTCCCTACTTAGTTGAGTTGGAACTTTGGCAAGATTTGGGGGGTTACAAAGTGGATAAAACAGAAGTCAAACACCTGACCTCATTCATCCCGACAAAAAACATGTGCCAAAAACGGTGGAAAACTGTTTATCGTCCTAAACTGAGGAACTGACCTCAAAAACTCGAGAAAAGGCCAACCAAAAGTGTGCTTCTTGCATTCCCGTTCATACTCAAACAAACCTAGTACCAAAGTGTCTACTGAAGTTTTTAGCCAAGGTAGGCCAATTTATCTTGATAATTGGTTGAACAATATGCACCAAATGTGTAAAAGAATTTAACAAGGATGATAACTTGCAAAGATAGATAGGAGGATCTCATATGATCAGAAACACAAAATTACTTACCTTCAGCCATAATGCAAAGCACATAAAATACATGCTTGGAGTCGCAATAACCATCACGTAAGTGTCTATTTTTAAAGTCTTTTGGTATTTGGAAACCAAAAAACCATGCTCTTGGAGTCCAATTCAATACTTACATGATACTAAAATCTATTCAAAGAAAATGTAAAAAGCTAAAGGAGAAAATTCAATGAAATGTAGTAGTATTTTGGAAGGACAAGGCAGCCAAGCCCAAGCAAGGCCAAGGCAGCCACGGCCAAGCAAGGCCGAGGTTAAACGGTAATCCCTCTTTTCTTCCCATTCTAATGTTGAATATTAGACTTACTAAATTATTCTAAAATCAAACAAAAGAACTCAAAAATCTAAACAAGGGGTATTATTTGAATGACTATATGCTTTATCTTTCTAGGTTTGAACTTGGTAAGAAAAACCCTTAACTGTACGCACTTGCAATTTCTAATTCCTGAAACACACGGTCTAGAGTTCAAACAGTGAATGAATGCATACGATCTAAGGGTTTCACAACAAAAAACATCTAACTGTCAAACATAGTTCCAAAGCGATGGCTTTCAATTTCCCTCTTTTCTGCCCCTCCTAATTTTGAAGGTTTGGCTTTAAATCCCACTAAAAGTGAAGCACTGTCCCCCCAAACCCCATTTTCATTCGTCACCTTCTATAAACAACGACTTAAACCTTAAATAAAGGGTATTAAGCATATAATGCATACCATTGGTGTAAAGAACTTCACTACGTTTGAACTAGACAAAAAAAAAACCCTTGCTCTCTCACAGTTTCAAGTCCTCATTTCTCCGGAACCAGTGGATAATTGCACACGACCTAGGGTTCAATCAGTGGATAAATGCATACCATCTAAGGACTTTACAGTAAAAAACATCCCACTGGCAAACCAGTTTTGGAGATTTGTCTTTAATCACCAATAGAAGTAAAACACTGTCCCTCAAAATCCCACTTTCATTCTCACCAAATGATTCTACAACCACATAACTTAGAACCTTAAATAAGGAGTATTAAGCGAATGACGTATATGTTTTATCTAAAGAACTTCACTACGTTTGAACTCGACCAAAAGCCCTTGCTTGCTCACACTTTCAAGTCCTACATCTAATTTCTTGAGAACTAAACAGTGGGTAATTGCACACAATTTAGGGCTCAAATATCGGATGAATGCCCACAATCTGGAATTCAAAGACAGTACAAATTACAAGAAACCAAGAAACAGTTCCAATCAATAAAACTTCAGCTTCCTTCTTTTTCTTCCCCTTCCAATTTAGAATGTTTGGCATTAAACACTACTACTAGAAGTGAAGCAATTAGAAAAATTGCCCCTATACCCCAAAATTTCTTTCTGTAACAAGAAGTATTAAGCAAATAATGTACAAGTTTTTATCTCAACGTATGGACTTGACGAAAAACCCTTAATTGTTCACAGTTTCTTGAGTACAAGAACTGTCTATAGTTGCACACGATCTAGGGTTCAAACAAAGGACGAACGCCCACGATCTAGGGCTTCAAAACAGCATATATCACAAGAGACCAACAAACAAACAAAAAATCCAATCAACATAATTCGTATACCTTGGCAGTGTAAGTGATGCTTTCGAGCTGGCAATTCCAGTTGTCCTCGCACTCGATCATGCTCCCTCTGTAGAGCTCGCCGCTCTTCAATTCCACCGTCACCACGTGCCCCGCCGCCTCGTGCAGCAGCTTCACCGGTATCCCCAAGCTCCGGCTCATGGCTATTTCCCTTCTCCTCTTTCTCGCCCCTGTTTGCTCTTCGGTGTGGCTCTTTCTAAAACCCTAATCACCTTTTCACTGCGGTACTTGGATTTTAAAGCAAAGTCCCGGGGCCGTAATTTTGGAGAATGTACTTAGTACAAACACGTGTGGCGCGCGTGACTTTCTTTACTTCCTTTTTCTTTTTTTTTTTTCCCCCTCAAAACTTTCTTTACTTCCAACCGCAAGATCGCACGGTGTAATACAATTGTTCTTACCTCGCATATTTTTACTATTCATTTCATGAACGTTAAATCTATACAATATAGCACGGAATATTGGTAGCTCTAAGGGGAGCGTATCAGCCTGTTCAATTTGTGTTTCGAGTATGTATATGGTGTGTGGTAGTTGTAGCGGCTGAACCAGGATTTCAATTCAGAAAGTGCAAAAAACATATCGAAGTCTCTGCTACGGTTTCTAAAACTTTAAAACTAGAGTTGCAACAGCGAACAAAAGGGAGCATACCAACGTTGCAATAATTTGAAGCAATGACTAAATAAATTCCGGCTAAATAAATTAATCAATTTTTTTTTTTGGCTAGTAACAGTAAAAGTCTATTGAGCCTACATGTTGTACTTTTAGTGCTTCTATATCTGTCAAAACTGAATACCGAAGTTACGACCTCAAGTTGCCTATGCTACTACTTCTTGAAAATTTTTATTTAGTCTGCACTTTGTTAGTGTAAAAATATCAAATGAAAAAGGTTAGTGTAAAAATATCTTTTAGATGTAAAAAGTTCACACGAAAAGGTTATATATTCCTTTATTAAGTAAATATCACCAATTTCATAACTCCCACATATATTAAATACTTATAATCATAAATGTAAAACCAACGAACATTTTTTTTTTGAGAAACTATCAGTCAACCATCAAAGTTTCAACTAGCAAAAGACATTAACATATTGGTCCAATTATATGCAGTAGAATACTTGTGATGCGCTGGAAAAAAAAAAACGACGACCGAGTCATTTTGTTCTAATAGCAAGTATGTCTAGTATTGGCATGCCTCTATGTAGTAAGGCTTCCATCCGTGGTGGATGGGCGGTAAAAACCAAGAAAAGACTATTGCCTAGTTTGATTCTTTAAAACTAAAATATAACGAACATATATGTGCAATTCAAATGCAAAACTAATATGTATTACATGAGAGTATAGGTAATATAGAATAACCTAGAAAGATAAGATTCACCCAATCCACCAAATTACCCTTAAATCCTTCCTCAGTACCGAGAGGTTTCTGCCCAGTTGCCAACTCTATAAGCACAACCCTGATTCTATAAACATCCCATTTCAGAAAAGCAACCATCATGCTCGAGTACTCAGATTTGGAGCTACATAACTGAGATGAGTTTAACCTTAAGCTACACTAAACGACGGGAGGGAGCCAGCCGAGGTCCTCATCGTCGTCGCCGGCAAAGGGATGTTGGCTGGTGTCGTCGTCATCTCCGGTCAGTCCCTAGCCTCGCGTCGCCGGTCTTCTCTCCAATCTCTCAGTTGTCTTGATTGGAAAAGGGAGAGAAAGCCCGTCGGCCAGAGAGAGATGCGAGAGTGAGTGGATGTCTGGGTAAGAGAGTCGGGCAAAGAGAGAGGCGATGGAGTCATGGAGATTGCAGAGAGAGGAGATTGGTGGAAAGTTTTTTTTTTTTAAAAGTCTAGGGGGTACATCAGCCCCCCCCCCCCCCCTCGTCACCACGTGGTTCCGCCACTGGTGGTTGTACGAAAGGAGGGGGGGTGGTGCGGTGTTGGTTGTGCCGATGGTAGAAGAAAGGGTCTCGATGGTGCATGGCAAGGACAAAGCGGCCTTGTAGAGAGTAAGAGTGAGCACCAAACCATTTAACCGCTCAAATCGAACCAATTCAATCTGAACTGTCCAAAGATCTTAGCAGTTTGGTTTCGCATTTCTCAAACCAACCTTAGTTTGGGTCGGTTCACGGTTCATATTTTTTAAAACGATTCCAAACCGAACTGACTTATGATATGTTAATATATTTTTAGTAATATTCATTGATAGTTTCACATATATGATATTAAGCAAATCCAAATAAACAAATCTTGAAATTTTAAAAGAAAAAAAAAATGAGAACACTTCTAACACAAAAATTTCGTGACCAATAACTATTTAATATTTACGCATTCTTTCTCATACATCAAGAAACACTTATATATCAATTATAACAATATTATATGCAATTTAGAAAAAAACTATAACTTCAATTTTTAATTATTATTAGATCCAATATTAGTGTGCAAATGAACAACGTCTTTAAGTGAGCACAAATCATTTAAACCGATCAAACCGAACCGTTTAAACTGACCAAACCAAACCGTCAAAACCGATAGTGTTCGGTTTGATTCGGTTCACAATTTTTTCAAACTGAGGGATAACGGTTCGGTTTGCGGCTTGACCCCCAAACCGAACCGTGTTCACCCTTAGTAGAGAGCTCAATGATTATGATACTAAAAGACTATTGTTATGGTAGCAACTTATTTGATGGTACATAAATTACCTTTTTTAATCAACATTTTGAGACTTGAGTGTAGTGACTAAAAGGTCAAAGTTGGTCAATGATACAACATTAAAGTACCAAGAGTGCAAAATTTAATTTAGGAACTATTTAAACAACACGTTAATAGTGTAGGGACCATAAGAGATCGTAAGGGAGCTTCTGCTTTTTGATGATTGAGGAATGACTCTAATGCCCCTACGGTGGACCAGCGTTCGACAAAAACGGAGAAAATGACCGATACGACTAACGATTTTAAGATACAGGACTATAGCTTTGAAAAAATTAGTAGAGGGACTAATGTAGTCAAAAGGCTATATAATTCATGGACGGTACGAGCAATCTGTTTTTTATTATTCCGTTGTCAGATACTTAACACTTGTCATCTACTATAAGGATCAGCGAAATCTTGACAAAGAGTAGGTAGCTCTAGCATGAGCATGGCAAAAATAACTCTCAATTTCATCTTAGAAGATTAAAGCCTCTTTCCAATAACTAGTTTTGGCCATACACACACCCAAAAAAAAAGAGAAAAAAACGAAGAGAAAATATCAGTTGAAAAAGAAAAGGAAAAAGATCATTAATATAGTGGTATCTTTCCTTCTTTTGTTCAATACATGCTTTTCTAGTCACCACTTTTTCAGTTTCCCTACAAATAGTTGCTTTCAGTGATACGAATGCTATATGAATTTCAGCTCCATATGGTCCAATGATTCTGCAGATATGAACATCACAAAGTTCTTGCTGCGCGCAGTTCACCAGCTTCCACTTCTTTAGGAAGTAGGAGGAACTCGTCGAAATGTAAACTTTTCATACTATGAAGCATTAATGGCAGCTTGAATTTGTTCCAAAGTTCTTCCTTTTGTTTCAGGTACCACAACGATCACGAACAAAATAGCAAGAGCATTGATGGCTGCATAAAGAATGAAGGTACCTGAAATCACATGAACACAAGTCAGTGTACAGCTTTGATCGTTCAACGAAATCGTCACAATACTCATCGTAGAGTGACAGAGGTACTCAAAGAGAGAAAGCGTTGAGCTAGTCACAATACTTGAGTATGTTCTTGAGCAGATATACTATGTTTACGATACCCCCTGCCCTTTCTAAACATAGATAAACAAGTAAAATGAATAACGATGGTACTTGTTGCGTATATTTACCATAGGAACTCCAGCTCATGAGAAAGTTGAAAGTGTAGGAAACTGCCCATGCACCAAACCAATTCACAAGTGTTGCGAGGCTTCCAGCAACTCCTTTGACATTTATCGGGAATATCTACACCAGTAACTTGTTCTCAGAATGATGGCATCATAAGATGGTACAAGGAAATGATGAATACCACAAAGTTGGATACCTCGGACATAACAACCCATGGAACTGCTCCCATTCCTGCTGAGAAGGATCCTATGTACAACTACATTTTAACAAACTATGGTCAGCGATCACAAAAAGAAAGTTTAAAAGTCAGTATCGTGCAACGATGAATAGATTAGTCTTGCAGCGTTGGTAATATTACCAATATGCCGGTCACAGCAAGGGCGGGTGCTGCCTTGGGTGCAATGTCAAAAGACTGTTCCACAAGGTGATCTTTACAGGTTATAACATTCTAAAACAGAATATGGATATTGGAGAGAAGCTTCATGGATAATTAGCTTGAGTATTACCTTTAGATAAAAGGAAATCCCAGTTAGTACACAACCTGAGACCAATCCTGATGCAGAAACCTAGAAACAAAATTTTCTATAACGTTATAGCAAAAGAGGGGTTATGAATGCATTTATTAAAGCTAACGATGTTGTATACTAGCCAATTTTTTACCAGTAACAGGGGTTTTCTTCCAGCTCTGTCTATTAAGGTTGCACCTACTGCAGTAATCACTACCTGTGAGGTATATTTATTTAGTTGCAAACTAAACACCATTGCATAAAATTCAAGGAAAGGGCAGGGGGAGAAGTGATTACCTGAAGAATGGCGTAGATTATAGTTCCCAGGTCAGAAGGAAATCCTGGGAAATAATTAGGAGAACCAACCTCTTAGATTACGCCATGGAGGTCATTGTATTTGATAAAGTAGATGC
Organism: Escallonia rubra; assembly: GCA_033065855.1. NCBI lineage: Eukaryota > Viridiplantae > Streptophyta > Magnoliopsida > Escalloniales > Escalloniaceae > Escallonia > Escallonia rubra. The sequence continues at coordinate 452,269 of JAVXUO010000638.1, forward strand.
AAAATTAGATTTTTTTTGTTGTTTTCTTCCTTATGCTATTCTAAAGAAATGTCTTGCACTGTAATTCCAGTATCTTTCTGGTCAGAAGGATCTATCATAAAAGGAGCCTCTCTACCTGCTGACTCGAAAATGCTACTGACGTAGAAACAGATTCCATTGATTCCTCCAAACTGTTGAAAGACCATTAGCCCAACGCCTATCTGATTATGAAAAATCGATAATGAAGGGTTAGAGAAAACAGGAAAATATGCTAGAGCTCGTACTAGACTTCGCTCTTATTCCTCTCTCCGTGTGAGCGTGTGTGGGGGGGAGTCGGGGAGGGGGGGTGGGGGGTGTTTACGATGTTATTGACAAGACAAAAAATCAAACATAATGAAATAATTACAGTGACTGATCGTAAGTATCTTCTTTGAAACAAGTCCAGCAGCTTGGCTTTTGGGAGCTTTTGAAGAGTTTCAATGTAGTCCTGTCAATAGATGATATAACACTGAGTCATCTTCTAAACTCCTGTAGACATGGTTAAAGAAGAGTGGCAATTGGAGTTTAAAAGTACGAACTTGGATTTCTGCTGCCTCCTCAGCTATATCAGCATCTTTGCCTCGAAGCCTCCTTAGTGCAGCTTCAAAGTCCTTTTGACGTCCTATCTTTGCCTGGCAACATGAGAAGAACATTACTTTAACTGTGCCCTTCTTTTTACGTTTAAATTGACTTGAACTTATTTATTACCAGCCACCTCGGAGACTCTGGAATGATAAAAAGACCTATAAGCAGAACACCGCAAGGAATTATTCCTGCAAGCACTTGGAAGTTAGCCACAAATTGGAAGATAAATCAAATTATTGTTTCCTAGTAGCCTGCTTAACAAACACATAACTAGGCTGAGTACCTGTTAGCGCTAAAGTCCTCCATGTTAGCACTGTCCCTATTATGAAGGCAACAGACACTCCGGTGCAGATCATGAGCTGTATCAGGATAAATGTAGGCATTCAGAGTGGCTATTGACATCATTTAATGCTTCAAATTACATAAGCAGCTCGATTACCTCGAGACATTTCCTATTTAGTTCCCTTAATGTACATATTGTCAACCAGATACTTGCAAGTGTTAAATATTGTAGGGATCTGAAATGCAGATCTCTATACCTGGTTCGTTGTTGTCAATGCTCCTCGTAAGTTCTTGGGTGCAATTTCAGCTATAAAAACTGGCACCTTACCATCCAACAAAAGAGAGAGTTGATTACATTGTAGAAGTACTTTCTATAACTCGTGTGAATAGATTATCACAATTACTGCTGGTCAGAGATAGAAGTCTACCACATAGGAAAAGACTCCCATTCCATATCCTGTTGCTAATCTTCCAATGTCCAGAGGTATCGGCCCCTGTCGTGGTTAAAAAGAATACAACAACAAGTCACTTCTTTGTGACAAAAAGTTTTTCATGTAGGAGTAAAAGTGGAAACAAACTCAGGAGCATTTCAACCTCAGCAAAGTAGATCGCAAGCCACCCGGCAGTACAAAAACCACTTGATATTCGCATTGCCTGTTTATATTCCGTGTTCACTGGATTAGTCATCCCCCATGAAACTCAGAGAAGTTGAGAGTTGTAAAATGTAACGATCGATGAGCAACTGATGGGACCCCCTAGCTTACCCCTTTGCGGCCAAAGAAATCGGCAATGGGACCACTTGTAATTGCGCCGATCATTGCGCCAAAAGTTAATATGGAGCCGAACAATGAATACTACATGCCAAGAAATGGAAGAGGAGAGTTCAATAGAACAGCTTTTTAGTTACCATTCGTGTAGCATCTAAGAAAAGAAGTGAACCAGTTACGTTTGAAGGACTGCAGGATTTAGCTATCCTAGATCAACTGGTAGAAAATTTAGCAGACTTTCTGCGAAGCTCTGATGGCATAAAAGTTTCATTGCTCTTTTCCAGCTTACGTAGACATACCTCCAGCATTTTCTGATTCAAGTCTTATAGTAGGACTCATGAGTCAATTGGTCTTTGCATCTGACCTTATCTAATCCAAACATGTGGTAGCCATGCATTCAGATAAGAGCTTCTCAAAATAGAGGATAGATCTTCATCGACTAACCTCTGCTAAAGATAGATTCAACTCTTCCCTGATGGCTGACTGAGTAGGCGATGAATAACCTGCCTGGAAAGTGAAAAAGGCCAAACAAAAACTGTTATATAGCACAGCTAAGATTTTCTTGTCAGAAGGTTGCAGCTATCTCAGAATTTCATTGATTTTCATTGAGAATCTTTCCTTATCTGTCAAGATCAAGGGACAGATTTATTAAAAGTCAGGACTTACGCATGATCCGAATGCATAAGAACCACAAACTGCAACAAAAGTGCTCAAGTAAACCATCCATTCATGCCCCTTGCTGCCTTTTTGGGTCTGATCCTCAGCACCATAGCCATCCTCATCAGCTTCAGTTTTCTCTCTTGGTACAAGCGGCTCTCTAATCTCTTCTTGCACGCTCTGCTCAGCTTTCTGTATATCCTGTCTGAAGGCCATCTCTCCTCTCTGTATGTTACCTGTACAGCTACACAGGAAGTATAAATGTACCAAATGGAAGCTGAGATGAACTCAAAAGCAAGGAGATGTGTGCCCAAGAGAAACAAAAAAGTTTGTAAATGGCATTTTATAGCACAACAGGTCCAAACTTTAGAGCTTATCTACACTGTCACTAACTGTTCAGTAACTTGGCCAAGTAGAATAACATAGATTCGATTAACTGTGCTGTGTTTTCCTGGACCTACCTGGTCAAGTCTGCTGGGATTGCAAATCAAGTTTTAATGATTATTGGACTGAAAAAGCAAGCTGTTAGGTAAAAATATTTGTCACTTTCATCTTCTACCAACAAAAAAAAAATTAAAATACTGTCCCTACCATAATGGAATATCTACAAGCTCCCGACGTTGAGTAAAATCAAGTCCTTTTGATGATTCTGTAGCAAGTCCTGACAGGTATGATGTGGTCCTTAAAGAGTTTCTGAGCCTTGAGGGAAGCTTCTGCATAGCTTTTAACTTGTTCCCAGTTGTCTTCATTTAGAAGAGGACTCTTATTATAGCCTTCTTTTTGGCCAAAGAACAATTTGATAACCACCAAATAAGCAAGTTATTAGTGCAGCTGATGCATCCTTTTTTTGTCTTAGTTAATGCTGACATCCTAATGGTAATTACGTCTAAACAGTGGGGTAATCGATATTGACCGAATACAAAGTCGATTTTCATCATGCAGAAAAACTCTATGTAATAGCTCTAGGGTAGTTTAGTTTTAACGTAAATGGAAGTAAATATTATTGGTAGGACTTTTTCAGTAACGATATTTAAAGAGTATGCACGGGGGTGAATTTATAGGGTTTTATATTTTTAAAATAAAAGTCAAAAAGCAATTCTTAACTCTTATAAAAGCGGGTATTTCAAGAAAAGATGCATGATACTGTATGAGAAAAATCACCCTTAATTCTAAATAACACTCTAATCCAAAAAGTATAATTCAAAAACACTCCTCACTAGACATGCTCCCAGTAGCAATTACGTTTACAGGAGATGTAAACTTCTTGTAGCTTATGACTTTTACACCTGGGACATTACATTTGCCAGGGTGTAAATGCCATGGTTCTTTGCGTACATGATTGATTCAGCAAGAACACACACTCCATTACATTGAAGCAGACATCAATCGCAAATGAAATAAGATAGCTACAAGTTCTGAGGACCACGGGAACGAAGTTTTGACAACACAGTATGCCTAAAAACTGTAGTTAAGAAATTCCATCATTTTAATATTGTCAGGACAGCTCCTCATCTAGTGAAAGAAGCCCGAGCTCTAGCTCTTTTTGCTTGCCAAGCCCGATCAACGGTCTACCAGGACTGGGTCATTGGTTATTTACGGCGATGAGTCCTGGCCATGATGGAATGGCATAGATACTTATGGTGTTTACTGTATTAGTTTTTCTGTACTCTTTTTTCTTATCTGTTGTGTGGCCCTAAGGCCGGTATCCCCTGCTCTCTTGAACTATGGATCTTTTCATATCAATGCAATTCTCTTATTATCACAAAAAAACAAAAACAAAAAACATTGTATAGAAACAGAGCTCGCAAAATGATCATGCATTACTACTTACAACCCAGATTATTGCGTTTATGATAATGCAACATGGCTGCTGTATAGTTACTTATATACATGTATTGGGGATTGTCTTGGCAATTTTGGCATGCTTATACTCTATGAAGATAAAGGGATTGTTGAACTTTGAATCGAGGTAGAGACTGTTCACTGAATACAGGATACCAAAAAGAAAATAGTTGTAGCTTACAGTGTTGTGTTGCATTGGAACTCAACTCTGAAACTCAACCTGTAATGGTGCTTCTGTGGACTGTGATGTTGATTGAAGGAGAGATTCATGTGACCTTAATTGTGAGCCACTAAGCTTAACTTCTCACGCAGCCGCATGCTATTAACACGTTGGCCTTGACCAAACACTTGTTGGCTTTGTTTGAATCGGATTGTAAGCGGCTTGGCCGTATATGGACTCGGTTCACCGGTGATCTATCACCTAAGCCTAATTATTATTATTAGAGTAATTAATGAGTTTTGTTATGATGGAGACCAGAAAGAAGGTTTTAGATCTCGTACGCAGATTGATTTTGAGATGGTAACGTTGATAGGTGTTTGGTAAGTATATGTAATTGATTAAATTAAATTTAAAAAGCTAAAAAAATTAGTTAAATCATATCCAAATTAAAAGAACGAAAATCATGAATAAACCACTTTTTCACTGTCAAATTTGACCAAGTATCAGAATTTCTCTACTTGTAACAAGGACCTTTGGTATCTCTTATTCAAGACTAAATTTTTAGCCATTTTGCCAAGTTGAAAATGTTTTTAGTACTTTTGTCCAAATATCATCCATACCTTAAAGCTAATTTTGTAAAAAACAATATATAACTGATTCTAAAAGTTGATTAAGATTTAAGCAAAAATTCGCTCTTGAAGTTCCTTTTTGACTAGTCCTGCTATCAAAGTTTTTAGTCGTTTGTTTCTCGGGTTGAATTTCTTCTATCAGTAAGAACAAAATTTGGCCTCCAAATCTTCTTACCTAATTTTCATTATCCTCTTTGATGGATAGAAATCAAAGGGTTTTGCATTATAACTGCCCCTTGTGGTCTTCTTCTTTTTTGTAAATTTTTTTGTCTTTGGGTGGGGGGAGGGGAGGAAACGCCTTTTAATGAAAGCCCTGGTCTGCTTCCTTGTTTCTTTGGAGGCCAAAATTTGTTCATGGTGCAAGATTTGGAGGCCAAAACTTTTTCGCATAGCTTGCTTTTGTTCATGGTGAGCTTCGAGTGAACACTGAGTTTCAGTTGGTGCTGTGCTAAGGAAAGATCGTATTCTACATTCTCATTGCACCAATTCATTGGAGACGATTAAAATCTGATTACATCACACACTAGAAAACGTTTCCAGGCATGATATAACTTGGGATGTACCAACAAAAAGTGAGATAAAGATGATACGAGCAGCTTGCTCCTCAATGGTCAGGAGAGAGCGAGAGAGGTTCTTGCAAAAACATAATTTGCTTTTTTACTCCGAAAATTCAGAGAATCGACCTTCAGTATAAATGATATATTTTGACTGTACAAGGGTTTTCAGGGATCCCAATGTCAGGGACCACACAATCTAAATCAACAAATCAGTGAGCCTTACAAATGGGAGCGAGCGAAGAAGCAAGCGAGCATTAGATGCTGATCCTCCTCTTGTCAAGCCCTGTGAATCACGGTGACCTCTATCTGCCGTGTGAACTTTCCCCTTCTTCTTTAGGGGTGGAAAGGCCGTCACCCTGAAGCTTGTACGGCTGGTAACCAGCAGAAGTGAAAAAATGACCTGAACCGCTACTGCTAACAGATTTCTCGATATCATCAATATCTGCAATGATTGGAATTGGTCGCTCAGGTATCACGGGCAATGGTAAGTCACTGTCCAATAACTTCACAACCTGGTCCATCGTAGGCCTAGCGTATAATTGTGGGTGCGAACAAAGTACTGCAATCAACACATACTTCTCCATAACTTCTGGAGGCCCTAATTCTGGCATACCTTCTTCAATCACATCTATAGCTCTCCCTTTCCTCACCAATGCCCATGCCCAATCGGCCACAAGGGAAGGTTGGCTGTCGCTGTAAGCAAGTATTGCCTTCTTCCCACTCAAAAGCTCAAGAAGTACAACACCAAAACTATAGACATCACTCCTCTCCGTCAACTGCCCATACAACGCATACTCGGGGGCAACATAGCCCATAGTTCCAGCCACCCTAGTGCTCAAATGCGTCACTCCCTCTGGCGCAAACTTGGCGAGGCCAAAATCTGCCACCTTGGCTTCAAAGCCATCGTCCAAAAGTATGTTATTAGCTTTGATATCCCTATGAATAATTGCCGGTTGTGCCCCATAATGCAAATAAGCCAACCCTCTAGCCGTCCCAAGTGCAATCTGTTGGCGAATCGGCCAACTGAGCTTCTTGGCCACTGACCCAAACAGATGGTCGTGCAGACTACCATTCTTCATCAAATCACACACAATGATCCTCTGGTGACCCTCGAACGGCGTGGTGGCAGTACAGTACCCTCTCAGCCCCACAAGATTAACATGGCGAACGCTCGCGATAACCTCCACCTCATGCGCAAAACTCACATCCCCCGCCGCCGAGCAATTCTTAAACCTCTTCAACGCAACCTCAGACCCGTCCGCTAACACACCCTTATACACATTCCCATAGCCTCCCCTCCCTATAATATTCACCCTCGAGAAGTTCTTAGTCGCCTCCTTAATATCATCAAATGTAAACCTAATTAACGTAGTACTTCCACTAATTGACTCCAATCCAGAATCCAAACTAGTCTCAGTCCTAACAATCCTCCTCTCCTTCCTAAACTGATCGTTTTTTCTCCTAAGATACCAAAATACACCACAACAGATAAGCAAACCAATTCCACAGCCTACCACAACGACAGAGATCACGATTTTGCGCTGTTTCCTATTCGATTTGGACGAAGTAAAATCTAGGGAAAACAAGCATTTCGCGGTACCTTTGTCGGTGGGGCCAAACTGATTGGCGAACGCGGCGGCGTAAATCGACGGGTACGCCGTGCAATCGGAGAGATTGCCCACGCTGCGGCCGGTCAAGTAGGAGGCCTGGAGGGTGGACATGCTGGTGGTGCAGGAGGCGCAGGGCGCGCTGTTTTCCAGGGACTGGTTGCAGGCCGCAACGACGTCGCTAATCTTCGACGGCGGCACGACGCTTTCGAACCCGGCTCGCGTGGTGATGTTCATGCAGCCCTCGGCGATCCAGCTGGTCTCGAACCCGCAGATCCGGCGGATGTCGAAGTCGTGGACCAGCTCGTTCACTAGGGTCTGGTACGAGGCCCAGCAGGACTCGGCCGAGTCGAGGCTCGGAAGGAACGAGCCGGTCCTCCGGAGATACTCGGACTGGACGAGCCGGAGGCCCTGGAGGATGTACTGGCACTTGGTGTTGTTGTCGAGCTTGGGCTGGGGCGAGCTCTGGACCAGCTGGCGGAGGGCGTTGAAGTCCAGCGGGCACGGGGCGGTGCCGTTCTGGGCGGAGGACATAGAAGGGAACAAGAAGAGCAAGATGAGAAGGAAAGGGTACATCTGGGATTCCCGCAGCTTGGTCCTACTGTGCTACTATGGTGGTTCAGATTCATGGAGGCATGTCTGAAGGTGAAGCAGGTGAGAGCCGACTTAGGGGGGGCTGTTTGTTTGGACAACATGATGTGGTGCATTTGACTTTTACTTTGGGGGCTTAGCAGCCAAAGTGGAGTTGTTGCAGCTGGAGCAGGTTCTAGGAAAGGACAATATTTGAGACTTAAGTGCTCAAACTTATGACTACTTGGTTTGAAACGTAAATGGTAGCGCATGCATACGTTGCGGTGGCACTTCCAACTTTTGGGGGCGCTTGTAAAAGATATGTAAAGCCATTCTTTGCCCAAACGATAGCAAATTAATTTGGTCCCACGTGTTTCACTCAATATCATCTATCTTGCACCTTATCTAAAATCAATGTTCGTTACGGTTCTCCCAGGCGGAGCGTGAATAGTTTACGTTTCATCCACTCGAGGAGGATCGGAAAAATGGCTTAGAGTCTGTTTGGTATCGATTCTTGAAAGTAAAATTTTAATTAACTTTTAAAATCAGCTTTTAAGTTGTTTTCAACCTAATTAGCTTTAAGTTATGAATGTTATTTGGATAAAAGTGCTAAATGCATCTTCATGACAAAAAATGACAAAAAATTTAGCGTCTGAATGTAAATAAAGGTCTTCGTAATTAGTATTTGACAGGGATATATATTATGGCCTTTGCTTTGTCAATCACTTATTAACCTAATTTAATCAAAATTAAATTAAATTTGTCGATCTCAAAATCAAATCCCAAACAAGTTTACGCAGAAGTTAACATGTGATACAACCTTACTCAATCAACTCATTTTGTCATGTCTCGCATAAAATAGCTTTTTGAATCAAGAGCTCTTTGGCTATTTTTGTATGCAAAGTGAGATTGACGGTATCTATGGAGTGGACTCCCACGGCTTGGATAGTTGAAGATCTAGGCTTGTAATACAAGCTTTTGTAGTGCAGGGTAAGCAAGTCGTCTTCAATATATAATTAGAGCTCCATTGCAATGCAAATGCAAACTAACACTCTTGTATATGTCTTGTGAAAGCATCGAGGGAAGAGATTCACAAAGGCTTATATATTGAACTGTCAATTGTTATTTACCCGATATGAGATTATATTCAACACGTCTCTTCACGTGTAGTCAAACTTCTTTTGAGTGAGTTGAACACTTGAATGAATTAAATTAGATGAAGATGAATTTTAATTTTGAGTTGCCTACTCGAACCCAATTCAATGTGCTCGGATATCATGTGAAAGCATTCAACTCAAGATCAATTGGTAATAAGAAAAGAAGTCCACAAGGATTACATACTGTAATATTAGATATAATTTTTTTCCACGTGAGAACTATATCTCACTTCGTCTTGTCACGCGTGGGCAGATTTCTTTTCAGTAGGCCAAACACGTGAATAAATTAAATTGGATATCAGTGGATTTAATGTTAAATTATTTGTAGGCTTGAATCGACTCGCTCTAATATCATGTCAAAGTATTAAACTCAAAACTCATTGATAATAAGATGAGAGGTCCACGTATAAATCATTATTTGTCTCATTTGGAACTACATCTCAACGGATTTGGATCCCCTACTGTAATCATAAGTTATAGCAGGGTGCTGTCCATATTGCTGAGAGAGAGGGAGGAGAGAGAGAGAGGGGGGCCCAAACCATGTTACTCTCTCTCTCCTCCGTCTCTCTCAGCAATGAGGACATCACCCATGTTGTAACCCATGGTTACAACAGGGGATCTGGATCCCATCTCAACATGTCTGACTGTCTACGTCACCCCTGAAATCCGAAAGCAACTAGATTGAGGATAAATTTTCATCTAGAAAAGCATACTCATTAATGGTTTTTATCTCAACCCACTTGGTCTTCACTTGAATATTTCGATGCTAAGGGAAATAGATGGTGATTTTAGGTCATTATAGAGTTTAAAGCGCAAAAACCTTCTCGTTTCTTGTTAGATGGATGCATAATTAGCCAATGCACTCTCTATTACGCTTGTTAATGTAGTTCATTTTGTTTTGGTTTGGTTTTCTTTGGTTCAATGCCTTAAATCCACCATCAGATTGCAAATTTTTGTCAAAGGATGGAATTTCTTGCGGGCAGATTGTTACTGGTATGGGAGAGTCGGAAAATTTTGATATGTTAACTTCGCATCTTATTTCACTTTCTTCTTCTTTTTAACTTGCTATATTTCACAAGCTAGCTTTATGAAAAAATGCCACATCTTTTCCGTAAATGGTGCGTCACAAGGTAACGTTGGAGCGGTGGGTGCAACAGGGATTTAAAGACTACCATAGTAACTGGATCCTTGGATTTAAGCAACTTCTAGGCACAACTTGCAGCCATGTTTCTGAAATGTGGGCTATTTGGCAGGGACTACAACTAGCATGCACTAAGGACCGAAGACATGCGTGACATATATCAAAATGAACATCATTCAAACAGATCAAGGAATTCATGCATGGACAGTGGAATAACACTCTCGTATCCTTGCATATGTTTGGATATCCCCTCTTAAAGCTCTTGTTTTTTCTCGATACTACGATCTATTGTCTAAAATTTATGCATCCAAAGCTTCGTTGTATGTGCTCACACAACGCTTCATTCCCCCCCCCCTGGAGGAATAAGATGTTTGGGAAGTAAACAGATTATTATTAACTAGGTGCAAACCTTTTCCAACATAGATCAACTTGGTATACCTATATCCTAACAGATCTTATTAATAACTTGGCGTAAAATGGAATTCACACACCAACTGACCATAATATAAAGCAATGATGACAGCAGAGTGACTGAACGAATTAAAGCATGTCATAATCACAAATATGGCTTCTATTATATGGTTGCACTCGCTAACATTTGCTTGCTGGTGAAGAACCACTCAACGCCCCCCATTTCATTTTCCTTGTACAAGAATTCTTGCTCTGCATCCCAATGATTGCAAATTTATTCTCTCGAATTACAATTATGAGACATTCCATATGAGCTACCAAATTGCATACGATGAAACTCCATCATCTTGTTATTGAAGTTTCTAATTTTACTCTATAATATCCGTTTGAGTTACATTTTTTGTTGCTAATGCGACTATTACCTCGAATGTTCGCCCCCACCCATCTCCCTCCCTTGCCCCTAGAGCAGAACCACCAATGGGCAAAATTTCTAGTTAACTATATGACAATGGTACCATTTGATAAAGTATCATTTCCGTGCTTGATATCTCAAAGATGAGCGTTGCATAACCTTTTCTCTGGTGCTCAGAGTAACTGTCTCTCTTACTCCGAGCCTTTGTTCTAGAAAGAAGAGTTTTGTGTCACTTCCGACACACGCAATAAGTAAGATAACATTAGTGTGAATGGAACTGTTATTTTTTCGGTTGTTAACTTCTACTTGTCGGTTGTTGACTTCTACTTATGGTGTACTCTCAAACTGATGTGGTGTATAAACACTATCTTATGCTACTTGCATGTTTCCAAGTCGCTATTATTGGTTGATTTTGACATCCTCCCAAGAAAATTTTCAATGTCCAAAATTGTAGACCAAAAATCGTATTTAAAAGTTTGGACCAAAAATATTTTGGATGAGGCAGGTGACACTTCACTGCAGACTGCAGGATCTGCTTTAGTATGGTTGATTAACAAAGGCAGAAAGAAGGTCAAAAGCTTCTCCTCTGAAAATTACATAAGAGTGAAATGCAGACAACCCTTCTTTTTCTTTTTCTTTTGTAAGACATGAGAAAGCTTAAACAAAGAGGGAAAAAATTGAAATACAGACAAAATTTTGAGCAGTAACCAAGTAGATGAAGCGGGTATAAAAGAGGGTAATTGTCCGTGCACTCTGTAGTATGCTCGGTCCTTCTTCGTCTCTCTCTCTCACCACATTATCTCTCCCCTGTTCTGTTCTGGGTCTTCAGCTTCTTCTCTTATGCTACGTCCAAACGAGTGCATATACGTGCTCAATTCATTTGTATACCACTGTTTTAATTTGGTGTTTTCATGTATAATCAAGCTTGTACATGGAGTTCCTGTGAAATGGGTTCTGGTTTTTTGAACTTGGTATCATCGTTCTGCTTTCTTCCATTTCTTTCCCGACTCCTCGGTCAAATTTCTTGATTTAGGTTGGTACCCTCTTCTTTTACCTGCTATATATGCTTGTCTATTACCCTATTATTTCTTGTTTTTTGTTGTTGTTGTCGTCGTCGTCGTTGTTGTTGTTATGAGTGTCCTGAAGATGTGTTTTCTTCTAAGTTGTGTTTTCTTCTAAGTTTACTCTTTGATGTTCACATCTCTAGCTGTCATAATCTGTGGCTTATTGTTGACGTTATTTCCCATACTTCCATTGCAACCGGGAAAGAAATTGGTTCTGAAGAACTTTTTGTTTTTCTCGGTAGATTTGTGCTATTAGATATGGAGAAGCAGAGGGTAGATGTGCACTCCCCTAACACAGTTCTTGAAGACTACTTAAGGAGCTTAGAATCCGAAACAGTCTCTTCAAAAGCTAGTACTTCAGGATCTGAAGAACAAAAGATTTTAGCACCCGCTTCACGGTGGCCTGGTTTATTCCATTTGGTGAAGAGTATATCTCATAGAACTTTAGAAACATTGCATCCTCTTAATTTGTCTAGAAGATTCAAGAGTAATTTAAGAGAGGAAATTGCCGCGGAGGCGCGGGGGCCTATTGAAGATGCTAGTCTAAACTATTTCAAGCCTCACTGGCAGAACTTCCCCCTCTCAAAGCTACAGAATGCAACCAGCAATTTCTCCCGTGGTTAGATATTTTGCTTGATTATTCAAAATTAAATTCCTATTTAACAAAGTAGGTCAATGACACTGTTTGTAGCTTGAGTGGCCTTATTTGTTTTCCTGTGCCGTAGAAAATCTGATCGGGAAGGGTGGTTATGCCGAGGTTTACAAAGGGCGTTTGCGAGATGGGCAACTCGTTGCGATTAAGCGACTGACACGAGGACCGCCTGAAGATAGAATAGGGGATTTCATGTCCGAGCTCGGGATTATGGCCCACATCAACCATCCCAGTACGGCTAAATTGATTGGTTATGGGGTCGAAGGAGGAATGCACCTTGTCCTTGAACTCTCTCCCCATGGTAGTTTAGCTTCTCTGCTTCATGGTAGGTCATAATTTCCAAACTCTCGATAAGTATTCTACTTACAAATAGCAACTTTGAGGGATCAGCACTTCTACTTGGTGAAATTTCCTAGTGGCCTTTTATCACTGTCACAGATTCAAAGGAGAAACTGGAATGGAGTATCAGGTATAAGGTTGCTCTAGGAATAGCTGACGGGCTGCTGTATCTTCACGAGGGTTGTCAAAGGAGGATCATTCACAGAGATATCAAGGCTGCAAATATATTGCTTACAAAGGACTTTGAGCCTCAGGTACAATACAAGTCCACCTGTTCCATGGCATTTATTGATGTAAAGGTCTTGATTGTGTAGAGAGATGATATTCAGAAATTACATAATGATTATTTTCTAGCTGATGGCACCTGTAGTGAACAAATTCTTGAATTTCCGATTTCTGCCGTCTTTCAACCTTTTTAAAGTAACCAATCGAGCTGTTTTTAAGGTGTATTGGGGGAGCGATGGACCTTAAGGAGTAACTGTTTTTAATTCAGATTTGTGATTTCGGGCTTGCAAAATGGCTGCCGGAGCAATGGACTCATCACGTTGTGTCAAAATTCGAAGGCACATTTGGGTTTGTGAAACTCAGACCTTATAATATCTTGTCGGTCCACGTGAGGTTCTACTTCTAAAATCTCTCCTCCATTTCAACTATTGCAGCTATCTTGCTCCGGAGTACTTGATGCACGGCTTGGTGGACGAAAAGACTGATGTTTATGCCTTTGGTGTACTGCTGTTGGAACTTATAAGTGGACGTCGAGCACTGGATTACTCGCAGCAAAGCCTTGTTATGTGGGTATGCCATTGTCTACCTTTTACCCCTTAATATCAAAGTTACAGGAAGAAACGTATTGGAGATTAGAAAGGTTGGTCATTGATAATTTGTTCTGATTGTGCTAGGCAAAGCCACTCCTCAAGAAGAACAAAATCAGAGAGCTTGTTGATAATTCACTTGCTGATGACTACAATCCACTACAGATGAACCTCATGGTTTTGGCTGCATTATTATGCGTCCAGCAGTCTTCAATCCGACGTCCTCGAATGAGTCAGGCAAGTTCTGAGCTTAAGCTCTAACGAATTCCTAATCAGAGTAAGAAAAGTCACTTCCAGATATTGAATGCTAAGCAAGTGTTGAGCTACTAAAAAACCTTATAATAGATGATAAAATGCACAGTGGAAGCAAAATTATAAATAGGATGATCTTGTGTATATCCGTGTGTACATGCCTAAATATGCTAGTCATGCTGGTCTAACTTTAATTAATCATAATGAGCAAACTTCTTCCACAAGAATTTGTTGTCCTGGCCTGTGTGCGTCTCTGCCCAAACTAAGAAACTAGGCACTTGCATCCCGCAGCTGTGTACCTAGCCTTTCATCACTGTCATCGGTTCTGTGACCATGAATAAACTGACTAGAAGATGACTGTACTTGCAGGTTTTACAGCTTCTAAAAGGCAACCATGGGAGCTTAGAATTGGTGAAGAAATGCAGAAAGACTTCGGTGTGGAAGAAATACTATGAAGAGCTCTTTCATGCAGAAGAGCAGAGGATGCACCACCTCCGCTAGGGAACTGAGTTGCTCTATTCAGTCAAAATTGATGGCCCTGGAGGTCTGAAACAGTATGTTTGAGAATTTCCAACAAGTATATCATACATCAATAGCCGGGTTTGGGACATATGAGCGATTGAACTCGGAATCCTGCCAAATCATTAGTTCTGGAGTTGTAACTTCGCCCCATCCAGTCCCCAACGTTGCTGCTTCCGGCAATCTTACAAGCAGGTCGGTGTAAAGGACTTGGAAATCACGGTGTAGGGCGCTAGCAGTGATCTTTAGTTAATCTTGTTCTCTAAGCATATAAAGTCTTCCAACATTCCTGCATCTACAGAAATGGAAGCAAAATGAAAAAAATAAAAATAAAAATTTGGTTGCTACCTGGGTTAAATAAATTTTCCTCCAACCACCGTATAACAACAATTAATGGTCGCTAATTGTTTGTAGTGATATTTATTAGTGACGCTAAAAAAATACTTTTAAGAATTGTAGTTGAAAGCGTTAGCAGAAAAGCCATCAGAAATATTTAGCGACCATTAATTGTCACTATATACGGAATTGGAGGAATATTCCTACAACTCTTGTAAGCAGCCAAAATTTGTTTGAACGAAAAGCCAATGAAGATTTTGAATTTTGGTATTTAAGTATCATATGTAATGCCCAACCTCATAACTACTGCTTGCAATTTCAACTTGCACAAGATTGTATCATCCAGCTCCATCTCTCTTCTTTTGCCTCAATTTTTGACCAACGTCACTGGCTTTGCCAAATCAAGAGCAATATAATAAGGCTGTCTATGCTGTCAAGTTAGACTGTGCTGAGTTCAATCCTAATGTTGACCGGAAGTAATTTTTAACAAAAAATAATGTGAAAGAATAACTGTATGAATATCTGAACTCCACCTCATTTAGCGAGAGCGAAAAAGTTGAACGCCCTTTTACATGAATCTTCCTAGCGAGAGCGAGAGCGCCTGCAAGTGTTACCTATAGGAAGATTTGCAGTTCTACAAACAGATCGACATCTAGTCGCTTTATTCGGGATGAATTTGCTTCTTTTTTTTTCTGTAAGTTAATCAACAACTCATTTTTTTTTTTTTTATAAAGTTGAGAATAGCATTGATAATAAAGCGCTTTTGCAGCGATTACAAGAGATGTCATACGGCTAAAAAAAATCAAGACATTCTCGTGGCTCGTTGTACAACTCATTTAACTATTCTAACTACACATGAGTTGTATTCATTGAAAACCGAGAGTTGCAAAACCTTCGCACTACAGCGTACGGATCAAAATGGGTACTAATCATTGTGACCCCAGACTGAAAATCTACAGTCATTCATTAACTTTGGGCAGAATAATTAGCACTGTCGCTTCTAACTTAAGCAATGATGTTTTGTTAAGCAAGCCTTTTACTCCGGCGGGGGCATTGAACGCACGTTGTCGCTAGATCTAATACCAACAACGTTAACAGCATAATAGCACTAGTCTGAAAAACTGCTAACAGATCTCAAAGTCCACGATCAGTGTCTTCACGGAATTCGAAGTTTTAAAACAAGAAAAATGCACCCAACGTCTTAATTTCCGGTTTCCCGAGAAATGCCACAGCCTAGGGTATAGCCTCTAGGGGCTTAGGTGCACTAAGTTGTTAACGGTCACTTTTCCATGACTGGAATTGAGTTGTGCCAAATACCCGTACGCGACTACGCGGAATGAAGGCCATTGCAACTTTCTGTGGATTGGCTGGCTGGCTGGCTCTAAGAAAAGGGCTAAGAGGGCACGAATGGTCACTTTTGGAAGCACCAAAGTGGGAAAGTCTTTGTAGCCCAGCTCTCACCTGCCATAAGTAGCGGTATATGTCTATGCAGAGCTTATTTAATTGGGTTGGTACATATTCTGGGACTTTTGACAAGCATAAACCAGAGTTCTGATGGGTCTTTTTCCCTGAACTTTAGTTCTGTCAATGATGGCTAAAGAACTGCTAACAAAAGAGCTCAACCCCTACCATCCGCTAATCAACTTAATCCTCATTCCTTCTGAGAGCTACAAACACTTCACTCTTTCATGTTCTCAAAGAGAGGGCAATGCTTGTGCTGACCATCTGGCAAATCAAGAGAAGACTTTTGAATTCCTTGAGCAACTGCCGATATCCATGAGATGATATTATAACGAGATGCTGCTGGAATATGACAAAATGCGTGCTGTAACTTAAGCTACTGGTTTTGTATTTTTTTCTCACCAAAAAAAAAAAAACATTCCTCTTGTTCAGGCTTGAGTTTTGACGGTTCAATACGGTTCTTTTGATAATTAATAAGGTGGTTTTAGCACTGATTGGATAAAAAAAATAAAGATTACGATAAAAGAGACTAATAACAGTGACCATTGTGCTTTACACACGATAGTTTGTACTTTATTAAATGTCAAATTTTTTGAAAGAATTTTTAGAAATTTAGGTTCGGAACCTCTTGGTTTATTTAGATTTTTGAACTTCTGGCCTTCAAATTTTTAAAAGTTTCTATTCGGGTCAATGTTATTGCCACACTTTAGTCTTAATGTAGCAACCCCTACTGTCCCCGAGCCTTAGCTCACCACTCCCACCACGCGCGTCACACATACTTTGTCTTGTATATATGTAGCCCATAGATGTATTGTACAACACAGCTTCATACAATGCAGTCAAATGGCTTTTTGTACCAAAATCCTTTCTCGATGGTTTCAGTTCTACCAAGAATAAAATGAGGATTAAATACTTACTCAACTCACGTATTTCAAGTTATTAGGCACTTTGAGGCCTACATCTAAGCACCAAGAACTTTACCACCACTTGACTTAGTCATAAACCACCCCTTCTCGTCGTTAATAACACTGCAAAATCGTACTTTTCTAATAAAAATTATGTTTTGCAAGTTTTTTGTCTGTGAGATATGTCGCTTATATATACGGTTAAAATCGCTTAAGCCACACCTAACATGAGATCAATAGCAAGAACTTCAAGTATGTGAACTCTAAACTTCAAAAAACATACGAAAAATGCAAAGTTTAAATCTTGGTTTTCAGATTTAACGGTAGAATCCAAGTTCTCTTACAGTAGGGGTGATGTGTTAAGAGAGAGAGGGATTCCAACTGAGAAGAGAGAGAGAGAGATGTAACTCATGGGTTAAAATGTGCTAATGTGATAAAATGTGGTGCTTTGGATGGTTAAGATTAGTTACAGCATCCCTGCTGTAACCCATGATTACAGCAACTAATATGACTAGTCATGATAAGCATTGTTGATGGCCAACACACATTGAATATGGCTCGTAGATCTGGCACGCCACTATTTTGGGCTTGCTTTCTTGTTCCTACATTACCGGAAGCCCAGAGTAAGCCAAGGCACATTTCCAGCTTGCTTGAAGTGTGTCCTAAATCCAATGAAGCGTGGCAAGCATGGATACGCCCATACCTTCGTAAGTCACGAAATGTGCTTTTCTCGAAACGTGCACACAACGATGTGACCGCATTTCATTAAGATCCCCATCGACCGTGGGCCATATTGTAATTGTCGTTAAAAACGTTTCTTAACGTGTTACCAAAAACCTTAACAATTGGTGCTAAAAATGACAAAAGCTATTGCTTTACGGAAATATATGATTGCGTAATGCGTTCTCTCCTAAACTATATTGTATATTTTTCTTAACATTATGATTTTGACTTTCATCGACTACATTGACATCGACTGACTGAGAAAAATCTTTAGTACGACGGTAATGACTATAACGTAATATAATAAACGAATTATATTTTTTCATGCAGTAACGAGTCAAAGTCTTATTATTCTCTCGTATCGTCATAACGTGATATAATAGACGAATGATATATTTTCATACAGTAACGATTCAAAATCTTATTATTCTCTCGTATCATCAGTTCGATATCGTTACCTACATCATCGCTATCATTGCAAGATAGCAATTACGCGCAAATACCATGTAAATCTCCCTTTTGAACTCGGAAGAAACTCCCCCACTTTTTCCCCATTTCTGTCTCGTCTTCTCTCTTTCTCTGTCCTCCGTGAAAATAGGGGAAAGTCAAGTCTTACAGATTTTATACTTACAGCGCAAACAACAGACGACAGGCGGAGCCCAATCAGGTGTACATCTCTGATCTGTCGATATATATATAGAGAGAGAGAGAGAGTAAAATCAACAAATAGCAAGAAAAGGGAAATTGGAGAGAGAGAGAGAGTCCTTTTCAAGTCAGACCTAAAGAAGCTTGAACACCACAACACTTGCTGCTAAACGAAAGCGAGAAGCAGAAAGCACCGCGTGGACTTGGCGTGTGCTCGATTGGTAGCAATCGGATGATCGTAGGCCATCGGGAGTCGTCGGTTACGGCGGCGGAAGTAGCGCTGCACGGCGGAGGAGTGGAATTCTGCGGCGAGTCGGTGGTGGTTGGGAGAGGCTTGAGCGGAGGTGGAGGATGAAGAAGGACAAGAGCAAGAACACTCGGCTGTTGCCTAATTCCTTAAGGATAATCTCGTCTTGTATCAAGACTGTGTCCACTAATGCCAGCACCGTCGTGCGCTCCGCCGGTTCTTCCGTCGCCGCCTCGATTTCCGGCTCCGGCGACGATCAGAAGGATCAGGTCTTTGTTTTACTTCCTTTAATTCTCTCCGTGTTTGCTTGAATCTTTACTTGTTTTTGGTTGAGATCATGCCGTTGTGATGAAATTATGATTGCATGTTGAAGAAAGATACATTTCACATTTCGCTTGTCAGGTTTCTTGAATTCTCTTTGCCTTTACTTGAATTTGTACTTGCTTTTGTTGAAGTGATATTTTTGTATACATTTAACGCCATTCGTTTCAATTCTTGTTTTTTCTTCTCAATAATTTTAGACTGCTTTTGATGTGCATGCATGTGAACAAGAATGCAGCACTATATTTTGCTTGTTAAGTTTGTTAAATATTCCTTGAATTTTTCCTTGCTTTCGGTTGAAAAGATATCCTTGTACTCATTCGACGCCGTTTGGTTCATTTGTTGTTTTATTCTTCCAACTCATAATCTTGGACTGTTAAGTTGGTATCAATGCATGTGAAGAAGGATAACAGTTCCATATCTTGCTTGTCAAGTTTGTAAAAGTGTGTGTTAGTCGAGATCAATAGTTAATTGCAATCTTCGTTTAAATTTCTTTTTGGATTAGGTGATTTTAAGTTAATTACAGAAGTGAGATGATTTAGCAACTTCCCTTCATTCATATGATTGCACTTGAGATTTAATTGACAATGAACAGGCAAAAAGTGTACACTGTTTCATAGATTTTGTTGATTTTAAGTATGATTTGGATGGATATTATATCTACGCGAAAGAGTATTGTTTCCTGTTTGAAATGCGTATACAATGGCACACTTTTTGTCCTGATGTACGTGAAGATGAGGAGCTTTATAGTCTGAAGGTAGGTCGGTACAAAGAACAAGAGATGGCTTTGTTAAGAATTTTTTAGCTTAAACTGTCAGTCTACCTTCACTTGCGTGGTGTGGTGTTTTCCGCAACAACTTAATCTGCTTATATCCATCTGATGTGTGTCTGGCTAAAAAATTTCCCCGCTTCCCTGATATAATTGTGTTGTCCACCCCCCACCCCTCCCATGCCTTGTATAAATCGTTATATCCATCATTATCATTACTGTTACCATTGTTGGCAGCGTTATCGTTTACGATGAGATAATTGGCAAGGTTAGAGTTATTATACCTCTATTAGGCGAGTGAGGAGAGTTTCTGTTTTTCCTCTAATTAGAGGGATTTAATATAAGTAGAGAGAGGCTATATGGCTATGCACCTTGATTGATGCCAGTAATCTTTCATCTAGTTAGAGATGCACACCTTTTCTGTTTTGGCCTTGCTGCGCCCTTTAAGAAGGCTTTTAGTGGACTTTGTCAAATAACGGTGTCAACGGCATTGTCAAATGCAGAGCTCTTCTTGATCATCTTCAGATTTAGGAGTTGAGGATGTTGTATTCTATTTAAGTCTGTTAAGATAGAGGTTGTTGCAATATATTCAGCTTCCTAAATTGTCATTTTGCAAGGTGTCACAGAAATAATCTTCCAAGTGTCTTGGCTCCAAAATTGTAGAATAGTCTAATGGAACTTAACTTTATATTTTTCTTTAGCTTCAGAATTATTTATTGGTGTTTAGTACATGGGCTGGATTAGGGATCAGATAGGGTTTTTTACTCTTTGTAAGTCATGATTTGACAACTACTCCAGCCTATATGTAATCTTGGTAAACTGTTGTGCTCCAGTTTCTAGCTTCTGATTTTTTTATAATGCCATTTTCCTCTTTGTGCTTTATTCCTCTAGTTTTTTTTTTACCTGACCAGTTCCTAATAAACAGGTGACCTGGGCTGGCTTTGACAAATTAAAGCTTGCTACGGCTGCTTTCCAAAATGTCCTTCTACTTGGTTATCAGAATGGTTTCCAAGTCATTGATGCCGAGGACGCCTCTAATTTCAGTGAATTGGTTTCAAAGCGTGATGGCCCAGTAACATTTTTACAAATATTGCCAGTTCCGTTATCGTCTAGTGGCAGTGGAGGATTCAGATCATCACATCCTTTACTGTTGGTTGTTGCGGGAGACAAAGCAAATGGATCAAATCCAAGCCAAAATCGAGCCCATATGAATGGCTCTGGAAGGGATGGTTCTTTGGAGTCCAAATCGAGGAACTCTGTCAATTCACCCATGGCTGTTCGGTTTTACTCTCTTTCATCCAAATGTTATGTGCAAGTTATCCAGTTTCAGTCGGCTGTGTACATGGTTAGATGCAGTCCTCTGATAGTAGCTGTGGGTCTTGAATCACAAGTAAGCTACAAGACATTCATGAGATTAAAACTATGTGACTTACATTACAACCAGTGGTTCAATGCACAGATTACAACACGAATGTGCACTTGGAAAATTTTGAAGTAGAGTCACATGGTCAGTATGGTTTATCATGGACACAAGTTGATTGAAAGGTCCGATTGTTGTACTAAGAACTTGTTTTTACATGGGTGGTGGGGTTTTTTTTTTTTTTTTTTGGGGGGGGGGGGTGGGGTTGGTCTTAAGCTTGGGATTGAATGCCTCGTCTTCTTCCTTGATCTTAATTTTGCGCGAATAGTAGAATCACGTATGATAGCCCCTTAAAAAGACCTGAGTATTCATTAGTTCTAGTCGCATGAGATGTTTGCGCGTGTGTGTTGTGTGGTGGGGGTGGGGGGTGTGTGGTTTATGTCTTAAGCTCGTGATGTACCTGTCTTCTTCCTTGTTTGTAATTTTTACTAATTGTAGGATCACGCATGATAGCCGTGAAGTTGATCGGCTGTTCTTTAATTTAATGTAGGCTTTTAGATGCCCTGGGGAAGGAATGTGTGTCCGGTTGATGGTGTAAGGAGAGGTAGGGCAAGACAGAGAATAACATTGTTAGAAGCAGTTAGAAACGGCTTAAATTACAAAGAAGTATTTTAGCGTGTGTTTGGAAAGGGAGAAGTGGAAGAAGCGAATTCGTGTAGCCTAATTACCCTGGGGCATGGTTTTACTTGAATTTAATTTTCAGTGGAAGTGTTAAAAAAATTAAGAAAGAGGACTATTCGGATTACCTAGTCTTACAGTGAGTTTGGCTTTCTTTTGGTGTATTATGGCTTATTGGTCAGAATGGTATAAGCTTGTGCAACAGATAAAGGGCCAAGATAGAAAGACTTGTTGAAGGTTAAAGTGCTGAACATTGACACAAAGTAGAGGAAGAAGGATACCATGGAGTTTCTCCCGTGGCATCACTTCCTTTATGGAATTTCGCCCACAGAATATGCATCACTGTTAAGCTTACACACGCATCACATAAATTATAGACAGGGTAATTGGCTTGAAAATTTTCGGCATCTTGTTTCCTTTTTTATTCAGAAAGGTCACATGGATATATTTATATTTGTGCTTACACGCATATATGTCTTTGCGTAAATATATTTATTTACTCATAAATTTGCAGTAGATTTGTCCCCTAGCTGCAGCCAATACCGAATACAATGCTCGTGTATATTATAATTCCAACTGATTGTGCAGGGTCCATAGGGATCTTGCCCGAAGTAATTTACTTTTTGTTTTCCTGCTTATGAATTGCATCGGTTGCGATGCTTGATTCTTTGATTGGGGACTGCTTCTTATAAAAAAAGGGAAAAAAGAAAAGGCCTAAGTTGACAGTGGGACCAGGAACCCTGTGGCTTAGATATCTTATGTTTCTATTCGGTGGCAGATATACTGCATTGATGCGCTTACCCTGGAGAAGAAGACTACCATTGCAACCTATCCAATTTCTCATGGAGGTCAAGGAACATTTGGTGTCAATGTTGGGTATGGTCCAATGGCTGTGGGTCCGAGGTGGTTAGCTTATGCTTCTGTCAACCCGATTGTCTCAAACACGGGTCGCTTAAGCCCAGTAAACCTCATTCCTGCTATTAGTCCATCTTCATCACCAGCTAATGGTAGTTTAGTGGCTCGTTATGCGATGGAGTCCAGCAAACAGTTGGCTGCTGGGATAATCAACCTGGGCGACAAGGGATATAGAACCATCTCTAATTCTCCTGTTAGGTTTGCCGCACCAGAAACAGTTCACGCAGGAACGGTTAGTATGTGAATGGTAGCATTATAATGATTTCGAATTTTGTTCTGTTTGTTGTTCGAAAAATAGAATGCCTTTTTAGATTGGATTGAGTATCCAGTTGCGGAGTGCTTGTTCGTTTTATTTTTGATGCTTAGTCGATTGTTAATCACTGAGACACTGAGAGAAATGGAAAACACCTCCTTGATCGCGTAGGGCTGCCACTTTTATGCTAAATTCTCTAAGAGATTGTGAAAAAGTGATATGCTGCCCATCCTGGCAGCATGAACTGAGGCCTCATTTGGTTAGTTATACATTTTAATGGTCTTAATCATGTTCTTACATTAGAACTTGACAGACATCCTTTTAGGTGCAACCATCAAGCAATGTTGGGGAATTCATAATCTTTTAATATATGATCAGTTCCACGATTACTAGAAGTGTAGAGACCATAGTTATTAAAGGCGCAGGCGCACCTAAGGCGCAAAGGGTCCCTGGAGCCTAGGCGCAGGAGCACGCCTTTTCGAAGTGAAGTGCAAAATAAAAATAAATAGATATTATTCCATTAAACCAATAAAATCACATAAAAAATTCAGAATATGGTAATTTAATAAACTTTGAACACTTGAAAAAGTTTCAAATCTAATTAGAAGTATTTGATTCTAACTAAATATGACAACGTCATCCTTATCATTAGTGAAGGCTAAAGCAAGAATGTTTTTCCTCAAAGGGGAATCATAGGCTCCAAATCTGGTAGAGGTTCCTCCTCAATTTCATCTTCTTTGTCTACAAGTTGAAGTGAAGGAGATATTTACTTAAAGAAGAGTAACAATTAGAGACGGGACGCTAGCACAATGAACAACAATTCGACAATCAATTGATTATAGATTTGGGGTTTTAGTTTTTTTTTTTTTTGTGTGTGGTTTAGATATTGATTTATTATGTTATGAAATAAAGAATAAAAAATAATGTACGGTTGAGATGATGCTATGATGCAAAAATAAAAAATTAGGATTTTTGGGCTTTTCTTTGCGCCTCCACCGCCGCCTTGCGCCTAGGCGCGTAAGGCGCGCGCCATTTCGAAGGGGCTGCGCGAGGCGCAGTCCTACGCGAGGCGCAGAGAGTGCGCCTTGCTCCTAGGCGCGCCTTTGATAACACTGGTAGAGACTTAATTTCTCAAATATTATGCTTGTGATAATTGTCACTTTTCAGATGGCTTGCTCAGACATTATGTAAAGCATGACTAGGGCCGTCTAAATTAGGGAACAAAGGGGCCCTGATTTCCTTTCCTTTATTCTTTGGAACCAAAAAGCTAAGAACTAATGTTCAATGAATCGAGAAGCTGAACTAAAGGAAGAAGTACATCATATAAATAACTATATTCTGGATATTGGTCTTATGTTATAACTATTTGCCTGGGTACAGGTTGTTGTCTATGATGTTGCCTCAGGAGTTACCCTGTCACAGTTCAAAGCGCATACAAGCCCAATATCTGCGCTGTGTTTTGATCCTAGTGGAACACTTTTGGTTACTGCCTCAGTAAATGGGAATAGCATGAATGTATTTCGCATCATGCCTTCTGTTACACACGGTGGATCAGGAAATCAAAGCTCTGACTGGAGCTCTTCTCATGTGCATCTTTACAAGCTGCATCGTGGAATGACATCAGCTGTTAGTACAAAATTAGCTCTCGTTTATTGAATTTTCTAGCGTCTCTTCCCAAATGGTCTATGTGAACTGTTTTGCTTCCTCCCTTTCCTGTGTTTCTTTTTTTGACAGATCATCCAAGACATTTGCTTTAGTCGTTTTAGTCAGTGGGTTGCTATTGTTTCATCCAAAGGGACTTGCCACATTTTTGTTCTATTTCCCTTTGGTGATCACGCTGGCTTGCAAACGTTCGATTCTTTCGGCAACCATCCTGCGCCTTCTCCGGTTCTCTCTCTACCATGGTGGTCCAATTCACCTATCGCCCTTAACCAGCAATCTACTCCACCCCCACCTCCCGTTACCCTCTCCGTTGTCTGCAGGATTAAAAATAATAGCTCTGGACTTCTTAATTCAGTCAGCAATGCTGCTGCTTCTGCGGCGGGAAAGGTTTTTGTGCCATCTGGCGCTGTTGCTGCTGTTTTCCACAATTCCATGCCTCTCAGTTCTGAAAATGTTCACAGAAGGGTTAATTCCTTGGAGCATCTATTAGTATACAGTCCATCGGGCTATGTGATTCAACATGAACTTCTGCCGTCATTTGGGAGTGAACCAAGTGATATTGGTTCAAAGAGTCGGTCAAGTTCAAATTTACACACCCAAGATGTGGACTCAACGGTGACTGTCAAACCTGTCCAATGTTGGGATGTATGCCGAAGGTCAGATACACCAGAAAGAGAGGAATGTATCTTCGTGACTGCATCTGATGGACGAGAAGCTGCAGATATGATTGATAACACAAATGACAGTTGTGGGGGGGAAATCTTTGTGAAAAGCAATTCGATAAAGTCCCATGAGTGGTCCTACTGGTTTCTGTCCAACGCTGAAGTACAAATAATCTCATGTAAATTACCAATATGGCAAAATACCAAGGTATGATAGTCCTTTAGATTTGCAATTCCCTTGGAATTTCCACTCTAGTTTTTTGGTTCTAATTTTCTTCATCACCGGCGTAGATTGTTTTCTACATGATGAGTCCACCAAGAGTGGAAAGCCTTGCGGGTAGAGAGTTTGAAATTGAAAAGGTACCTTGTCACGAAGTGGAAATAAAGCGGAAGGATCTGTTGCCTGTTTATGACCCTTTCCATAGCATTAGTTCAGACTGGAATGGCAGGTAATGACAACTTTTTGCTCTTACTCGAACGAATCAATCTCTTGATTTCAGCTCTATAACTTATTCACTCTTGTCTGGGGTGTACATTTTTGGTTGACTTTTGGTCAACTTATTGGCCATTGGAAAATTGGTGTAGAAGTAGTGAGTTAATGCTTCTTAGAGTATGCTTACCATGAAAAGTGTACACAAAAGTGCACCTGCTATTACAAAAAAAGGGCAACATGTAACGTAAATGTTATCAGTAGTATCAGTTCCTATAAACCTAATTGGTTCCTACGTAACCGTACGATTCTCAAGGTTGCATTTGGTTCCGCTGTTAATATGATCAGTTGTTCAAGAGTTAAACTTACTTAAAGAGGATCAGAGTTGCAAAACTTAATGGTGGAATTTTCATTGTGAATCTGATATAATCAGTTTTTCAAGAGTTGGATTTACTTAGAGAGGATCAGAGGTACAAAACTTAGGGGTCGAATTTTATTTGCAAATTTAGCAGGATTGATACATGATAATTTTTTGCATACTCTTGCCACCACCGTAATCAACTCTGAAATGATAACTTAATCTTGATGTTAATTCTCATTCATGGTTTATATGCATTTGATGGTAAGAGGTCCATCACTAGTCCGCCTCTTAGTTCAACCCATACTTGGTGCATCCTTTTTTCCATCTTCGGGAAGTAGTCCCTGTTCTGCATACTAGAAAACTTAGCACACCCTCTGCTAATTTGGACGAGAACTGGAAAATTCTTACTAATTGCTGAAACATAAATTCATCAAAATCTGGCTTCCGTAGTAAGTGCTGCGAAAACGTGATTCACGAATGTCTCCTCTATTGCTTTCTCTTACTGTGATCACTGGCTACTTTTGTGCAGAACCCTTTCTGGAAGATATCCTCCTCCATCAATTCTGAGGTCTCATCACACGAGAGACAAGGTCACTGATGAAACTGTTATCTGCCATTCAAAGCCAGCATCGCTTAGCTCCACTGAAAGCTCAGAAGGAGGTAATACATACGTTGCTCTGATATCCATGCCATGACCCACATTCCTAACCCTCCTCGAATGCTTAATAGGTTCTCTCTGCAATCTTTCCGTTATCTAAATTGCTTTAAAACATTCTTCTTTTAAACAATAAAGCCAGGTCCCCAACTTCCATTATAGTCGTGATATAATGCTGCCTGGCATTCACTTCTTTTTGGAGTTATTATTACAAAATATTTGGTGCCTTGCTTATATGTGGCTTATCTGCTGTTGGCCGTACCCTAAGGAGTAGAGAAACTTTTGTTTCAAACTTTCTCAGGATCATCCAGAAGAACTGAGAGTCTGCTCGATTTGGATCAATTGAATAATGAGAAGTGTAGCCATAAATTGAAAGAGTTAAGTCTGGAACAAAGAGGGTGTAAAGTTCTTGAGCCATCCATCCTCGACCAGAAATCAACAGCAACTGAATCTTATCCTTCTCAATACTCTAAGAACAAGGATTTTCATGCTGAAAGCGACGTGCTATGCGATAGAAGAGCTGTGGGGATAAGCGGGGACCTGCCGTTAGTTGACACTGGTGGGGTTAGCCGAGTCCCAATGGCAACCACTAGCCGTTGTGATTCAGCTATGGACATTCTTGCGAAGGTGCAAGAAAAGCCAGCTGCTGCTCCTTCATGCGTGAAAAGGCCAGTTGACATTGAACATTGTTTTCAGGAGGGCTACTATAACGCCTCGGAACCTGATGGATGCCCCAAGTCAGTTAAAGCTGCAATTACTAACGTGGCCAGCGGCAACGACCACTACAACGGCGAAAAATCTGACTGCGACGACGAGGACGAGGAACTGCTGGGTGGC
Organism: Escallonia rubra; assembly: GCA_033065855.1. Classification (NCBI taxonomy): domain Eukaryota; kingdom Viridiplantae; phylum Streptophyta; class Magnoliopsida; order Escalloniales; family Escalloniaceae; genus Escallonia; species Escallonia rubra. Next base: position 479,922 of record JAVXUO010000638.1, read on the forward strand.
ATGTTTGATTTCTCTGAAGACGGTAGAGATCCAAACTATTGAGCATACAGTATTTCCTGCTACATGTTGGTTACTGCTTTGATGAGTGGAACAAAAGCTGCTGCAGTTACACGGTAGAATGATTGCGCCTAAAGGCCTGTATATATCTGAATGGGGTCGAAGTGAAAGAGTCCCTTCCTCTCTCTCCACGTACACTTGTAAATGGAAATTCAAAGGGGGTGTAGAAGTTGATCAGGGGTTGCATTGCAGTCTGAGCAACTTCTCTCTCCAAGTTGTATAGTACGTAGTAATATTTTTGTTTCAGAAAAGGAAAAAAGAAAAGAGAAGTGGGTAAAAGGTGAAAACAAAAAGGGACGACAGAGCATAGTTTTTGTTTTCATATTCCTTTCGTCTATTGTTGGCTTAAACAGTCAACTATGTATCTTTGATTAAATGTCTTGGCAAGTTGTCTTAGGCACTTCAGTTTCAGGGCAGCACGACCGTTATTGTCTCTACTGTTACCGACCAAGTCATCGGTTAGAGCAAATCTCTGCCCAAAATTAAAGGGAAAGGAGAATCCGTTGCTGACTGCAGAGAAACTCTGTACAGTGCAAATACTTCTTGGCATTTAGCTACACGAGGTATTGAACTAGTGAATCTAACAGCCCAACGGCGACTGTGAATGTAGTAAAACACCCTTTATTTTGGGTAAATTACTATCTGATATCACAATTATATGATGTCAAACTCAAACCCATTTGCTCGATACTTGAAACTGAAAAGCTTACGCTCCGTTTCATTACGGTATTTTTTTTTTCACGTTTTTTAAATTAAACAAAAAATACTTGGTAAACATGTATTCTCGTTTAGATATCGTTTCAGAATGACAAAAAATAATGAAGTACAATTAAATACCACATTGAAAATATTAAAAATCCTTAATCTTGCATATCCTATGCATAAGATAAATTTCAGTAATATTTTTTCAGAAAAACGGTGTTTTCGCTTTTGGTGTATCTAAAAACCGTAAAATTGCGAGTATTCGCATAAATAAACTACCGTAACACGAATCACCATAAAAACACACATGCCACAAATTGTACTCATAAATAATTAAAGAAAACCATAAGACCGTTTGCCTAAAGAATTAGCTCAGCACAAGTGCCCAAGCACCTACTTCTTCTACTTTATCAGCAAAACGCCGCACTTGGCACGTACTTCTGAAGCCAAAGCAAGGTGGCCTGGTCCTTCTCCTAGCCAAAGGTGGTTGTACGATTAAATCTTTTGAGGGCTGCCGCTAGTCTCAGCCCCTGCAATCTGAAAGTCAACAACTTTGGTCAATTATATAACCAAAGAGAACATATACATGCAAAGGGCGTGACAATTAATGTAGGAAATAATACGAATAATTCAATGGGCGATCGAGTTTACCATCTAATTTTTTCCGAAAAATCTTCACAACGTAGGTGTGGCCTCTCGGGATCAGATTACAACTGAGGACCTTTGCTTGGTATGTCTGAACGAGGCCGTCTTGATCCTTGGCCAGCAGCGTGATGTAGTACATAAGGCCATGCACAAGCGCAGAGTTGAACTTGACGAGTTCTACGAACTCGAGACCGTACTTGTCGGTCGCAAAGCGAGCGGCCTTCACCGCGTCTTTCGCAGCGTCTCTGCTTATGGGATGATCGTAGGGCGGATCGTGCACCATCACGCCTCCAGGCAGCGTGCCGCCCACCTTACTCGTCATGTCAAAACCCTGCGTTGCATGCGTTCAAGATCACACCAGAGAATCAAAAGGGTAGTGGCAACAAACGGCCATAATAACCATTAATGAACCAGGAACAAATAGAAGAAGAAAGAAAAGAAGGGAAGCAAAGCGTAGAAAGTACCTGGCTAAGGTCAAGTTCCTTGTAGTATTTGTCATATTCAGAAGGCTTAAGCCAATCACGATTCCGTGCATAGATAATGCCGTCGTCCTTCTGGGGAGTATGAGTTACAGCCGGAATACAACCACAATCACAGAACCTTGCAGTACCCATGGCCATGTCTGGGAGCACCGGTGATCTGTGAAACGATGAAACGAACAACTAAGAGGGGCATCTATGGCTTCGAAAACCCAAAAAAACACACACACACACGAATAAACCCATATGTATCACATATGTGTGTATGTTGCCCCTACTCATGAAGAACCAAAAACTGAAGCAGTGTGCAATAGTTCATTAGGCCGATTACTAGCTATAGTATACAGCAAACCCTAAAAGGATGGATATGTAGGATGGAGGAAACCCTAAGCGTCAAATTAGTGACAAAAGAACAGAAGGAAAAGTAAGCATGACTCGTACCAGAAGAAACCGAGGAGACGATAAGTTGGGGAAGGGAAGGGAAAGGCCTAACCAGCCGCCTTCTTATACTTTGTGGTGTGGCGGTGGAATGGATTTCGCCCTTGGCATGTAACCTCGGTAAGTAGCGAGACTAGTCCTCTTTTAATTGGAACTTTGTTTCTTGACCGTAAAGAACTCCTTGAGCTTACGTGGCAGATAAACGTTTCCCATGTGATGTCTATAGAGAAAATCAACTCTTTTTCGGATCAAATAGCCAGACGGCAGTCAGCATGAAGTAAATATTTTTTAGCCCTATTGGGTTTTTTTTTTTTCTCTATTAATGGGAGAAATATATTTTATTAATATTTAACAAAGTCATCCCGGCTCTATTGATATTGAACAAGAAAATTTACAACTTTTACCGGCAAAGACCGAGATATTGTGTTTAGCAAAACAAGATTTCAGTTCAAGCATTTTGAAAGCCTTTGAATTCCCTGATGCAGTAAACATATGATGCCCGCTTACGGCAATTATAACAACGGGGGTTACCCGGGGGTATCTTTAGCCAAAAAAACTGTGTTTTTTTATTTTTCAAAGTAGCAAAAGAAATTGGAAAACAATCACGTTCGAAAACTCTTGTCTCGCAATAATTACTTGAAAAAAGGTTAATAGGTACACATGAGAGCCCTCGTTGCCTTTTATAGCACACGTCCTTCATCTCCAAACAGAAGCATGAACCCTGGACAATTTTTGGGCTGCTAAATTCATGGAGATGATCATGGCTCCCCACTTAGAGACATTATTCAGTGTTATTTTTGGCTTACAATCACTTTCTTTAATTCAGGCAATTAATACCTGGTTGCACGTTAGCGAAGGAACAAATTACAATGCAATTTCTTTTCGATCCGAGTAAGTATGAGTTTTTGTTTCTTAAAGTAATCCATTAATGGAGCTACAAGATTCAGACCCAGCTGGATTTTTGGTGTGGCTGTGGCCTGTGAGAATTGAACGCTTCAGTTTTACTTTGCTGGAGAAACCTTCTGGGCAGTGAGAATTGGACCACTCATGGAGTTATGAGAATTCAGTCTTGACAGACTAGGGAGATGTGCTAGTTTTTCTTTGTTGACTTTATTGGAGGGAGGCTATAGATTAGGTTTTGTTTTATTGTATAATTTTGCAAAAACAAAAGAGAAAAAAAAAAGTTGTTGGTTTCGCGTTTTCAGATCCATCGAAGCAAACTTACTTGATGTTACTTGTATCGTTTTAGTGTAATCTAGTACTTTAAATTTGTTTAGTTATAGGTACAAAAGATAAAAAAACAAAAGAAGTTTGCTATTTCTCTTTCAGTTTGTTGCTAAATCTGCTTTAGAGCTATGTTGTTGAATCTGCTTTGGAGCTACAAAAGATCAAAAACAAAAGAAGTATAATCTAGTACTTTAAATGAACCTAGCCGTTCATGATTCGTTCTCTATAAAACTCATTCATATTCGTTCGTATAATATACGAACCGAACATAAACAAGTTTAACAAATGAGTCGAATATGAACACTCCAAAATGTTCACAAACTTGTTCGCGAACAGCTCGTCTAAATAATAAATTAATTAAAATATTTTTAAAGAATTAATATTTACATAAATCATATAAATTAAAATTTAAACATGGAGGCCATGCCTTGAAGTCAATTAGCCCAAAACCCCGAGCCCACTTATAAATATAGAGCCCAACCCCTAAATAGCCTAATCTATGAAGCCCAACACCTGGAAATCCCAACTATCTTAACTAAAACCAAAACCTAAACCTAAACGCTCAAAAATCACACAGCTGCACTCTGCTCTCTCGTCCCCTCCGTCGTCTCACTCACTCTCACAAACACAAACATACCTCACATATCGCACATAGTCCCCCCCCCCCCAACCGACATCACAGCTTCGATAAATTCGATGATGTCTTTGACGCTGTCATCTCTACATCGCTAGATTCCGCCTGTCGAAGGTCATTGCCTGTCTTCGACGCCATCATCTCCTCATCACCGAATTTCACCTGTCGAAGCAGGAGAAAGCGGTGGATAGCTATAAAGGGGTTGCTGACCACTAGGATCAAAATTGCAAAGCTAAAGGCTCAACCTCGAATACTTGGAAAGGGAGCTTATTCATTTTCTATGTCTTTATTGCCACAATCAAGTTTTTTTTATGTGTTTTTTATTCTGCATCCCTCATTTTATCTTTTACATATAGTTTTTTAATTCATTATAACTTGATTGCTTGAAGAAATTTGGAGATTTTGAGCAAATTTAGGGATTTGGTTGGAAGTTAAACACGAATACAACCCGAGTTTCTGAACTTGAGTTCGGCTCGTATTATTTAACAAGTTGAACGAGTTAAGTCGGAGTTTCACCGTCATGAACTCAAGCCGAGTTTGAACATCAACATTTTGGCTATTAACGAATTCGAGCCAAGCTCGAACATGCCAAAACTTGAAAAAACCAAGTTCGAACACCCGCATGGTTGGCTCGAACTCGGTTCGTGTACGGTCTTAGTCATAGTAAGAGGCGCAGAGACAGCTATTGCGATCATATCGTTATTCTTGATCAAAATACACACAAAAAAATTTTTTGTATTGCTCTATATATATAGCATTACAAAGCATCCATCTTACAAGTACACAGGGTATTCCCCAAATCATTACATCTTCCTTAGCTATAATAAAAGAATAAGAAATCTCATTAGCTCTCTTTTCTAGTATGTCTTCGTTGATCCGTGGAAAGTTGTACAACTCCCAAATATCGCAAGTTCTCTTAGGTCTTTTTCAGTTCAAGACCCTAAATTTGATCAACCTGAGAACATCTTGGAGCAGGGAGTTAATAGATTTCTCACGGTGCAAAAACACTCTATTTAACCAAATATGGTAGAAGATATTTTTGTACCATATATGAGCTTGTCCATACGATCTAGTTTTCAGACAGTCACTCTTCACAAGCAGGAATCAGTAGTTTTGATCTTGACCCAAACCAACTTGGTAGGGTAACGACTTTCAGCGACAAACAATTTGAATTGGTGCATAGTTATATAACATATGAATACTCTCTTTATCCTGATTACAAGAAAAAAGAAAAAAACTTTAACGCAACTGTGATATAAACGACGTGGTGCAACATACTAGTAAGATGAGAGGACATCAATATTTAGCCTCTTTTTGTCTGAAAATTTTTGCATCTCATTAGACCTCACGCGTACCACATCATATCTATACTGTTACACTCAAGATTTTTTCGAATACGAGGGGAGCCGAAGAGGAGTTTATGCTCTAATCATCTGAGTGAAGTAGTGAAGAATTGACGCCATCATGTAATCCTCTTTGTTTTGGCACCTAAACAGTGTTATAATCCTAAAAGTAATTCTCTCATGAGAGCCTCTATTTCCACACTTTACTGTATGATATTGTTCTACACACTTATTTTGTCACTACAAAATGTATCAACGACAAAACATAAATTTTTTAGCGACAAATGAGGATGAAAAATAAAAGCGTAAAGTGGTACGGAAATAGGGGGGCCCTCCTTAAATTTCTTTAAAAACGTTGAGGCAATTATTTTAGTGTACAAAAGAAACGCGTATAAAATAAGGATGAACATAAGGAATAAAGGAAAAGTTGTAAAAGAGTGGGCTCTTCCTCGAGTCATGAAAGCTGCATTGGTGGATGAAAGAGACATGAGAGCGTACCTGAGCTGCATAAATGCAACACCCTCACATTCTGATAACAGAAGCAAGACAGCAATCCACATTGTGCATCTGGGCTGAAACAATAATGGCTGCACATTACACCACCCTTGTGAATGATGAGTTGGGGGGCTGCTCCGGTTGTTGGGGTTGGTGCAAAAATCATGCACATGCCTCCTCTATATATCCAATCCCCAGTAGGGCAGGGGGTGCTCATTATTCATCAGCTTTGTAAAAGCAAGGACAGAGGTACAAGCTAAGTGAAGCTCAAGAGTGCTAATCAGGCTTTGGCTTCTCCATTTTAAGGACCCTGATCTAGACATGCACCAACCTGTGTTCTGCAAGTAAGATGGGCATTATTAGCAATCTACAACATTGAAAGCATTTTGCTATCATATACACTTTATGGTGAAAGTGTTGGATCGACAAGCTTTCATGACCTGGTGTACGGCTCCACCGCTGGATAATTAATGTCTCCTTCAAAAGAACTAGTTAAGTAAATAATTATGAGTAGTAAAAAAAATAAAAATTACTATTTTGTGTGAAAGCTTTTTGAATACGTGAAAATAATAGAAAATTAGGTACTGTTTGTTTCACTAGTTAAGTAAATAATTATGCATTTTGGTGAAAGCTTACGGAACGGAAAATGCTTTCCGAAATATAGCATTTTCTGAAAATATTTTCATGAATTTCATTTTTTGTTGTTTGGGTGTCGTGCAATGATACAAATATTTATACCAAAAAAATATATAATTTTCACTGTTTGGGCATTGTTGTGTTTGTGGTGAGTGGGAGTGGTGTGTGTAAGTAGTGGGTGTGTGGGTGGGTGGGTGTGTGGGGGTGAGGGGCTTGTGTGCGTTGGTGTATGTGTGGGGGGTGGGGGTGGCGGGTGTGTATGTGTGTGTTGTGGTTTTGTGTGTGTGTGTGTGTGTGTGTGTGTGTGTGTGTGGGGGGGGGGGGGGGGGGGCGTGTGTGTGTGTAGTGATCCGGAAAATGACTTACGGAATTTTAATCGGTAAGTGGTTTTCTGACATTTTGTTCTTCAAAATAAGTGTGATTGGAAATCATTTTCCATTGAAAATATTATGCACGCACCAAACACCGAAAACTGAGAAAAACCTTTTTCGGAAAATGATTTCCGTGAAACAAACAAGGCCTTATATTGTATGCGTGAACATGGATAACGCATCCTGACCAAAGCGCTGTAGACACGCCAGCATCTCTTTTATACAACTTTACATACCCCACAAAAACCACAAGCAAAACCCCCACTATGAATATGCGAGCGCAATCAGAATTCTGAGCGTTCAAAAGCCCTTATAGCACCAAAACTTGTTGAGAAGTACTAGTTTCCATTACGAAGAAATTTCACCTTCACAAAGAAAGGCAAGTGAAGCGAGTATTTATTATAACCCCCCCACTCGATGAAGTGACTGAATTACCGCACTTCTCAAGTATACCGTGATTTATCTCTGACCCAACATGGGCGGCTCGGTGAGAACTTTATCACCAACACCTAATGATTCATAATGTTCCAATTAAGGCAACTCTTTTCATCTAATAGGAAATCAAGAGTGACTTAACTCACTTTAGATACTTTTGAGTCGCTATCACGTAAGATTTTAGGCTATCGGAAAAGCTCGTACTTTTAATAATGCATTACCATCAATAGCATAAGGCTTGTTGAATCAACCTTTTTATGCTTCTGATGTGATGTTCTGCAACTATGGAAATCATAATCTCGGATTCGGGAAAGGATTTCAGCATCATGGAGACAACATTAAAGACAAACATATAGTAATAATATATATTGTGCTCTATGTGACATTTGGATTTTGGACCAATTATTTTGAGAGGTTGTTGTCTTTGGACCATCAACAGCAACAGGTAGGACCCATGTCCAATGGGCCAATGGGCCCAAATAAAAGTGGACTGGGGGGGGGGGGGCTCAGACTAAAGTTTGTTACGAGTCCGATCTGACGGTGGAAGTGGAAGGATAGAAGCGGAGAGAATCACTGCACGCGACACTAAAGGACAACAACTACTTTTGATCCCGTTGACAGCTGTAACCGCCTCTCCTGTGAGTTGACTGGGTAGCTTACGTGGCAACTCAACAAAAAGTTTTCTTTTTTGCCCACGCTCTTTTTTTTTTTTTTCTTTTTTCTGCAACGATAAATCTTTACTGCTATCTTGATTGTAGAAATATAGCTACGGTCAAATTGGCCCAATCAAGCAAGAGTGGAGCTTATGGGTTCTGAAGCTTGACTGCTCCACCTTCAGATCTTTCCGATATCCTAGCGAAAGATGCTCATGGCACACATCGTGCACGAGGGATTAAGATGTAGTGTCTATGCACTATTCTTAAATCACCAAAAAAAATATAGCTACAACTCTTATATAGCGATAATTAATAACCCATATATATTTGTAGTGATTTTTTTACGAATATATTTTCAGTGACAATTTTTAGCAGCACTTCTTTAACGTCATTAAATAAAAGTAATTAAAAATATTTAACGACAGATGTTGTAGTTATCTTCCTACTACTAGAGTAGTAGTCAAAATGTTTTCTTTTTGCATTATATATGGTCTTTGTTGGTGCGGCAATTTGAACCATTGGCCTTGAGATTTCCCCTCTGGGTCTCTGTCTTCTCAACCTTTGTAGTTAACACAGATTAAATTGTGCAAAATCCACCAAAAGCTATAAAATAATAGCTACGCTTCGTGGTTTAAAGTCTTATACCCTTGTTCGGGCCATTGACATCTTCTCATGTTGTAAATCCAAAAAGTTCGCATTTCCTCGCATAATAATACAATTTACAATAGTTTCACTTTTATGTGGATTTATCAACTCACCTGGAGCAACATTTTTACAATACCATCACACTTTCTCTGGCATATAAAACTGTTATATAGAAAGTGTCACGCCGTAAATGTCAAATAATTTCTTCAAGCATAAGCCAAATGTAAGGATTTGCTTATAAGATTTTGAAACTACTCAAAATCATGTCCTTAAAAATAGGATCATCTGATGTATAGTATCTATGATGTAATAAGAAAATATCACTAAATATATTTAGCGATAAAAGATTAATACTATGGTATTTAACAACAGTAACAATTTACTTTTATTGACAATCTTTTATTACTGAAACGGTTACAACAGAGTTGTGGTATAACATAAGATCCTTATCCAATTGGTTTAACATGGACAATACTTCGACCCAAAATTTATATTTTACTCCCTCCGTCCCATGTAATTTGATCAACTCTTTATTGCACGCAGATTAAGAATTTAAGTGATGTATTATGTGTTTTTCATTCTAACATTTAAAGAGAGGAGGGGGAAAAATGGGTCTGGAGAGATAAATGAATAAAAATTGTAAGAAATTGAGCCATCAGAGAAAAATTGAGTTGATGGAGATTTAAATGTGCAGAGAAAATAGAATAAAAAAGGGTAAATATGTGAATGTATTTACAGAATCTTAGTTGGAAATGAGTAATTTTGTGGGACAGCTCAAAAAGAAAAGTTGATCAAATTATGTCGGATGGATGGAGTACCAACTAGCAAAAACGTGAAAACCTAAAAAGAAGAAAAAGAAAAGACTTATCGCATGTTTGCGAGTTTTTTTAGAATAAAAAAGAAAGGAAAATGACTCATTTCTCATATTTTCTCTAGTTTGTAAATTTTTTTAAGGAAAGAAAAGAAAAGAAAATGAAGGAAAGTTATGCTTCTTCTGTCTCTAAATCTTTCTTCTCAAAGTTAGGAAGAAAAGGAAAGAAAAGAAACTCTTGCAAGTAATATTTTAATAGTACACATACTACCCTTAAGATAATGAAGGCTAATTTTTAATGACTTTTAAGTTTTAAGATTCCGGAACTTACTATTTTACTAACAAACAAATGATGGTTTTAAATGTTCGAGTTAACTCATAACTGATTGTTTTGCTTTTGGCATGACATTAATTAGATTTGGATATTGAAATATTTATAGTCAACTCATGACTAATTACTATTAATTCAACGGTCACAATAACCAGTTACATAAGACTTACTTCATTATTATGATATGAACTTTGTATCATATCATTAATGACTTATTTGTTTTTCCGTCAAAATTGTATATTTTTTTTAAGATCATACATCATAATCTTTATTAGAATTATTACAATATAGTATAGAGGTATATATGTAATCATGTATCTTTTTTCTGTTAAATTCACAAACAAACAAAAATATTAATACTTTTTTTTCTCTTAAATTCACAAACAAAAATAAGGATAATTGTTTTCTCTTCAGTTCTTTCCTCTTGGGTCAAAACTCACATTAAAGAGAGAAATGCATAGGAATCATATTGTTGTTTTTAAGAGTCTTTACCCCTTGCCTAGGGGCTAGGGGAAGAAAGAAACCCGGATGGTCACGTGGTCCTCGTCCGAATCACCGCAAAAGATGAGCTGTCACACCGAGCCTCACGTTCGACAATTCCACGTAGGCTCGGACAACCGTTTGGCCTCCCTAACCTACTCCCCCATAAAGAAACAAAATCCCATATATTATTAATGCCCAATAACCACCTGGAAATAAATAAAAATGAAAAATAAAAACAAAAAACCAGAAAAAGCTTTGTAGAGTAGAGACTGAGAGTAGTTGCAGAAGCAGAGTGAGAGACAGTAGCAGTAGTCATTGCTTGAGCCTTCTCTGAGAAGCCAAGACCACCCACGAAACCCAATTCATACGTTTTCAAAGCAAAGTCGTATTGTACAGAGCAAGAATCATATCGGAAGAAGAAGCCATTGCTTTCCCCACAAGCCACTCTCGTTTTCCTCTGCAACTTTTCTTTTTTTTCTTCCTGTTGTTTGTTCATGCTGTATCCATTAAAGCCTTCACAGACCTCCGTTTTCCCCTTCACGGAAAAGCACCCCCATAAAGAGGTTCTATTTCTCCCCTATATATACCCTCCATTTCTCCCTCAAAAACAGATATATATATATATACACAACATCTCGATCATGATGATGAAGTCGGTGATGGAAGGGAGGCCACTGTGGCTAACGGGTATCTCTTATTCTTTGTTGCTACTGCAAAGTTGCATGCTGGCATTTGCAATTTTGGACCCGGTTGATTTCTTGGCTCTTCAGTCGATTCGGAAATCCCTTGATGACATGCCGGGCTCCAATTACTTCGCCTCGTGGGATTTCACCTCCGACCCTTGCAACTTCGCCGGCGTCTACTGCGATGGAGACAAGGTGATGGCGTTAAATCTCGGTGATCCCAGAGCCGGTTCACCGGGTCTGACCGGCCGGCTCGATCCTGCCGTTGGGAAGCTCTCTGCCCTAGCCGAGTTCACCGTCGTTCCGGGTCGCATCATGGGTGCTTTGCCCCAAACTCTGTCTCAGTGTAAGAACCTCCGCTTTCTTGCCCTTAGCCGGAACTTTATCTCTGGCGAGATTCCTGCTACTCTGGGCCAGCTCCGGGGATTACAAACCCTGGACCTCAGTTATAATCAGCTCACCGGAAGTATCCCTTGGCCGGTCGGAGCACTTCCGGCGTTGTCCAACGTCGTCCTCGGTCACAATCGCCTTTCGGGTTCGGTCCCTCCTTTCGTTTCACAAACGCTGACCCGTCTGGACTTAAAACATAACGATCTGTCCGGTTCACTTTCCCCGACTTCATTCCCTCCATCTATCCAGTACCTCTCGTTGTCATGGAACCGGCTTTCCGGTCCAGCGGACCGGCTGTTGACCGGGATGAACCGGTTGAACTACTTGGACCTAAGCCTGAACCAATTCACCGGCAGCATTCCGGGCAATCTGTTTAGTTTCCCCATCACGAATTTGCAGCTGCAGAGGAACCTATTCTCCGGTCCGGTCCAACCGGCTGATCAGGTCACAATATCGACCGTTGACATGAGCTTCAACCGGCTGTCGGGTCAGATCTCACCTATGCTGGCCTCCGTACAGAATTTGTACCTCAATAATAACCGGTTCACCGGTCAGGTCCCCGGCAGCTTCGTGGACCGGTTGATGGACGCAAGCATACAGACGCTCTATCTGCAGCATAACTTCCTCACCGGAATGGAGATCAATCCGACGGCTGCGATTCCACTGAGCAGCTCGTTGTGTTTGCAGTACAACTGCATGGTCCCACCGGTGCAGACGCCTTGCCCGTTGAAGGCTGGGAAGCAAAAGACGAGGCCTACAACGCAATGCGTCGAGTGGAAGGGGTAGAGTGATCATTTCGTGGAGTCAGTGAGCTATATTTACTTACAGTCATAACAATTATTTCTTGCAAAATGTCTTAGAGAAGATTCATTTATATCGGAGTTTTGGTAACGTTAGGGTAATTGTGGATATACATAGGTTTATGTTGGTTATTTGGGTGGGTTTTATCCACCTCTCTAGTTGATCTATTTGATCAGAAATTTGATTATTGATGTGTCGATAAGTGGCACTTTATGAAGTTTTCGCCGTCAAGTGTGTAATCTTTTTTGCTTGATGCCTTGATTTTTGCTCAAGTTTCGCCTTTAGTGCATTTGTTTGTTCATAAGACGGATGAGCGTGTCGCCAGATGTTTAGTTCATTATGCTACAGTTGGAAAATGCACCACCGTGTGTAGCCAAAATGGAAGCAGCTTCGAGATTCACTGTTTTAGAGGCTTTGTTAGATTTTGTTCGACGGTTGTAACACAGTGTCTAGACAAATGAGGGACACTCGGCGGCTCGCACTTAGCACTTCAATTACTAGCCTACTATAAACTCATCGAGATTTTCTGGTTTAGCGACTTTCAAACAATGTTATAAATATCTAATCGCTTCGTAACAACTTTTTTGTTTTCAGTACAGTTCCCTGCTGTAACAGCAGGAAATCTAGATCCTTGCTACCTAGGACTTTTTTCGCTTACAGGTAAACAGTTCCATGAAGTCGTGCATGCTTTGGGGGTGGACTGGACATTCTCCTTCATCTCGGCTTCCAATTTGCACTTACGGTAATTGCTTTCCCCCTGCAAGCTAAATTGTTACAAAATCAATATGAAGCTTAACGAAGCGCTATTGCTATTCTCTTATAATTTATAAGAGAATAGCAATAGAGTTATAATCATCATCATTGTTACCATTGTTAACTTTGTTGGTGGTGTTATCATTTCCGATGAGATAATTGCAAGGTATAGGTATTATGCTTCTATTAGGCGAGTGAGGAGATTTTCCGTTTTTCCTTAATAAGAGGAATTTGAAACAAGTAGAAATATGTTACATGGCTATGGACTGAGCGGATGTTGCCAGTAATCTTTCCTCTAGTTAGAGATGCACACTTCTTTCCTTTGGCTTGCTGCATGTTTTAATGTGGTCAGCGGCATTGTCAAATGCACAGCTCTTCGTTATCATCTTCAGTGTTAGGAGTTGAGGATGTCGTATTTTATTTTTTAGGTTCTAAGATAAAAGTTGTTGCAATATATTCAGCTTCCTAAACTGTCATTTTTCAAGGTGTCACTGAAATAATCTTCCAAATGTCTTGGCTCCAAAATTATAGAATAGGCTGATGGAACTTATTTTTAACTTCAGAATTATTTATTGGCGTTTAATACATGGGCTGGATTAGGGACCAGATAGGGTCTTTTACCATTTGCAGTTGTGATAGGGCAACCAGTCCAGCCTATTTGTAATCTTAGTTGACTCTGGTGCTCCTGTTTCTAGCTTCTGATTCTTCTATAATGCCATTTTCCTCTCTGTGCTTTATTCCTCTATATTTTTACCTGACCAATTTATTCATAAGCAGGTGACCTGGGCTGGCTTTGACAAATTAGAGTTTGCTACATCTACTTTTAGAAATGTCCTTCTACTCGGTTATCAGAATGGTTTCCAAGTCATTGATGTCAAGGACGCCTCTGATTTTAGTGAATTGGTTTCAAGTCATTGATGTCGAGGACGCCTCTGATTAGTGAATTTGGTTTCAAAGCGTGATGGTTCAGTAACATTTTCTGCAAATATTGCCAGTTACTTTATCGGCTAGTGGCAGGGAAGGATTCAGATCATCACATCCTTTACTGTTGCGGCAGACGAAGAAAATGGATCAAGTCGGAGCCAATATCGAGCCCGTATGCATTGGGATGGCTCTGGTAGGGATGGTGCTTTGGAGTCTAAATCAAGGAACTCTGTCAACTCATCCGTGGCTGTTCAGTTTTACTCTCTTATGTCCGAATGTTATGTGTAAGTTATCCAGTTTCAATCGGCTGTGTACATGTTTAGTTGTAGTCCTCTGATAGTAGCAGTGGGTCTCGAAACACAGGTAATCTACAAGACATTCAAAGATTCAATTGGTGAAACTACATTACGAACAATGATTTAATGCACAGATTACAGCATGAATGTGCACTTGGAAAAATTTGAACTAGAGTTACATCGTTAATATGGTTTATCATAGACACAGGTTGATAGAAAAGTCCAATTGTTGCACTGAGACCTTGTTTTGCTTGTGCGTGTGGGTGGGTGGGGGTTGGTATGTCTTTAGCTTGGGATTGGATACCCTGTCTTCTTCCTTGATCTTAATTGTGTGCTAATAGTAGAATTACGCATGATAGCCATGAAGAAACTGAGTGATTCTAGTAGCAAGAGCATCGCATGAGATGGTTGTGCGTGTGTGTGTTTGGAGAAGAGAGGTGGGGGGGGTGTTGTTGTTTATATGTCTCAAGCTTGTGATATACCTTGTTTTCCTCCTTTATCTTGATTTTGTGCTAATTGTAGGATCACGCATCATGGCCATGAAGAAAGCTGACCGAGTGTTCTTTAATTTAATGGAAGGCCTTTAGATGCCCCAGGGAGGGAATGTGTGTCTGGTTGATTGGTGTAGGGAGAGGTAGGGTTAGACCGAGAATAACGTTGCTAGAAGCAGTTAGAAACAGCTTAATTACAAAGAAGTATTTGAGCATGTGTTTGGATAAGGAAGAGCAAAAATTGGCTGCTGGGATAACCAACCTGGGCGACAAGGGATATATAGAACCATCTTTAATTCTCCTGACAGGTTTGCAGCACCAGAAACAGTTCACGCAGGAAAGGGTTAGTAAGTGAATGGTAGTATTGTAGTGATTTCAATTTTCGTTCTGTTTGTTGATCGAAAAATAGAATGCTTCTAATATTGGATTCAGTATCCCGTTGTGGAGTGCTTGTGCATTTGCTTGTTGGTGTTTAGTCAAATTTAAATCACTGAGACACTGAGAGAAGTGGAAAACAGCTACTTATTCATCATGTAGGGTTGCCACTTTAATGTGACACACTAGTCGTTATAGTCAGTGGGTTGCTATTGTTTCATCCCAAGGGACTTGCCACATTTTTGTGCTATTCCCCTTTGGTGGTGACACTGGCTCGCAAAACCCTTGATCCTTTCAGCCAGCATCTCTCTCTCTCTACCATGGTGGTCGACTTCACCAATCATCACTAACCAGCAACCTATTCCACCCCCAAAAAGGAATGACCGAGCAGTTGGTTGCTATCATATACTGTACTATATTTCTTCCATTGTTAGCTTAATTCTTTTTATGTCAGTATTATTTGGGTCAACTAAACCTTTGCTCAAATGTTTTGGTCTTGGCAAGTGAACCTAGAGAAAGAGCTCTTGAGACCCTTGGGAGTAGCTCATTACTTCGGGTATTAGACTGACTCTGGCCATCATGACTTCACACCCCGTTCACGCTTTTGCTCTTCTTCAGCATTCTCAGTCCCTCCGGACGCTGCCAGGTTGCTTTGGCTCCTCTACTTGTTAGAACCCTCGCTCTGTCCTGCACATCATACTTCATCTTCGATTCAGACCACAATTGGCGTGTAGCACTTATACATCAGATCGAACCAACCTCGTTCAGAACAATGTACTTTTAGCATTTCTTTTGTGCTATATTATATTGTCCTTCCTTCCCCCGCTCTATGATGAAATATTTGTACTATACTTTCTAGAAGAGAAAATTCTCTTAATATAGGATATACAACAGAAATAAGATCTTTCTTTGAAACCATACAAGGATCCTTTGTCTATGCCATAAGGGCAAATTACACCTATGTCTCTGAGCTTAGGATATAATTAAAATCAATGACATTAAGTTTTAAAATGTAACATACCGTGACCAAACACTTTTAAAATGTATCAGCCGTATCCATCTGTCAGGGTTCCGTCCAACAAATTGTATTTTTTTATGATGTCATCAATACGTATTTTTAAAATGACGATACTACCCCTTGTACTGTATATACTGAATATTTTTAAAAATTTTAAATTAAGATTTCAAGCCTTAATTTAAAGTCACAATGTATCACCTTACAAATTTGCAAATTAGAATTTTGTTAAAATTAGGGTTTTGTTGGCAAATTAAACTTCAATTTCTCATCCACCCACAGCACCACCATACACAAATCACGTCGTTACCTCCCAATGGCGCTGTCAACCGTCATAGTAAGCAAAAAGTCAAGAAATGGAGGTGCTGCGACGAGGAAGGGGAAGGATATCTTTGTGGCGGGGAGGTGTTGCGACGGGGAAGGGGAAGGGGGAGGGCGGTGTGGCGACGGGCAGGGGGAGGCAGACAGGCGCAGAAGGGGTGGGTGGGGGGTGGGGGGGGATTCTTAATGGCATTAATATTTCTTTTTTCTTTTTTTTAAAGATGAAGTAATGGCATTAAAAAAATAATAAGGTTCCAATTTAGGGGCAATTAAGTCTTTTCGTCAAAACCGTTATGTATTTTTGTATTCCGTCTGGTCAACAGATATAAGTGTAATTTGTCCAAACTATTGTCATGACCTGTAATTATACCCTAACCTCAGGGGGACATAGGTGTAATTTGCCCTAGAATTATTGTCAACTTTTAGTAGAATCTTTTTATTCACTTTTATAAGGTCTTTTACATTCTTCTTTGATTATACCCTAACCTGAGGGTTTGTCTTTGCCAAAGTCAACCACTAATAGCAACCAGGAAAGGCCAAAAAGAGCAACCTAAGCGGCCCTCAATTCTGCTATCTTATTTCCTTAAAAGCTTCTTTTCCAAGTAGGGGCCTCCATGTGTCTAATTACTACTGTACAATAATAATAATTGGTCTCCCCAGTCCCCCTGCGGGGCTGCTAAAGGAAGATGAACCAAAACTAAAGTGGGTTAGGGGAAGGGGATATTAATGGAGAAGTACCTGCTACGTACGTCGCTAAGCAAATGGAATGAATGCTTGCCTTTTTGCAGTTGTCTCTCTGCCTTGTTGGGCAGTTGGCCAAACACCTGTATTTATATGTTTGTCACCCGTACGGTGGGGGCATTGCTTCATCATGCACCATCACAAGGCGCATTGTGGGGGGGGGGGGCTTTTTTGCTTGCTTTGTCCAACACCCTTGTGTGGTATTATTATAGTGTGAATTGAACGAAATACTGCCTCCCTTTCCAACATTCCAGTGTGTGAGGACTGTCCCAAAGGGGATGGTGAATTAGAGAGGGAGGTGGTACAATTTGCCAAATTAAGGTACAATTTACAGAGCAGTCATAAGTGAACTTTTCTAGGACGGTTTTTTAGCCACCGTAAAATCGTCTGAGAGTCTATGTTAGGAACGTGGCACAACTTAATCCATTGACAATTGACAAATACTAGTTTTCTTATGCCTTGAAATACTTCTTAGAAGATGATTAAAAACTTAAAAGGGCAATCGAGATCTAAGATGGGGTACTCGTTATGTGTGGCGGGGTTGGCTTCTTCAGATTTTTTGTAGATATTTTTCATCTCAGAGGAATGTACATGACACATAATCAAAATTTGAGACGGGAAGATTGATTAACTGAGATATCTTTGCCAAACAGAGACAGGAAGAAGGAATATTGCTCCTCTAAAAGCTGTCCATTTCATACTATGAGACTTGTGGTTACCTGCATCTCACATTCTTCTGATGAAATATCACGGATATGTGGCAAAGCCAGCCTGATCACTCACTCGTGAGCTTTTATGGTGGTCATGAAGCCGTTTCTTTCATGGTTTTGAACACCACCTCGGCCTGTAGTTTTCTTGGCCCTTTTCTTTGTTTGTTTGCTGATGGGCTTCTTGAGGGCCACACAACCACCTCTGATATTTCCACTGTTTGCTTTCCCCCACTTCTTTTGTTTTTTTGGTAAAAAAATAATAATAATAATAACGGGACCGTAAGACTCTGATCTAACGGACATGGAATATTGCGCCTCGAAGGCCTACAAGGCCACCATATATATATCTAAGTCCCGATTCTCACACCTATGTATGTTAGGGCTGAAATCCAAGGAGGGGAACTCGGGTGTAGAGCGCCACAGACGAGAATATATATTTGTCCTCAACAAGAAGCGACGGACAGAAGACTTGAAACCAAGTAGTATGTTTCGATTGAGACTCTGAAAACTGCTGAACCAACTCCTTGTTAGTTTCCCCCCTTATAGCACCAAGGGAAAACAATACTATGCCGCAATTTTATATTACTAGGATAGAGCACGTGCGTCGCACATGGATATAATCGAGAGTAATGTTTAAGATGATATTATTATCTTTTTTGAAATCAAAATAATGTAATTTAATTATGTTCTTATTTCTTTTGTAACTTGTTTTAGAAGAAATGTATATTTAATGTTCGCAATTGTAATCAGTTCAATGTTTGAAAATATTCATTGTAGGTTTCTGGATTGAAAAAATGTTTGATGGTACTGCTGAAAATAAAAGCAAATAATCTAATGTTTATTTCATTTTAACCAAATTAAAAATAGAATAGTAAAGGAATTTATTTGTTCAGTTTTTCTTTCTCATCACACTTTTCATTTTAATTTCATCAAAATTTAAAAAGAAGTAATAAAAGAAGGGTAAGAATGTAATTGACGTAATTAATTGAGGACATAATCGTCCAAAATTGACACACACACACACACACACACACACAATTTTTTCCGACCACACGTTTTATTTCTCAACGTGTAAATGTAGGTTTAGATTAAATTTATGACCTAATGTTCATTAAACACATTACAAAAAAATTAATTAGAGAAGGGTAGGGTTGTGATTGGAATAACTAACGAAGGGCAAAACCGGAAATGATTACAAAATTAGTAACTAATAATAGTATTTATGAAATGGTATGATTGTTATTAGAGTGATTAACGAAGGGTAAAAACGGAATAATAGTATTTATGAAATGATACCCACAACACAAGGCAAGCAACTAAGCACTTCTTTGTACAAGGACAATGGTGTAAATTCATACACAGTTGTTTCTTAGCGAAAAGAAGAACCCAATTAGGAAAGGAGCTAGACTAGGTACGAGGCTAAAAGTGAAATTGCGGATGTTGTTGATGACAACAAATGGTTGCGATGACTGGGAGATGCTTTATTCGTCCCATAATTTTTTATCGTACTTAATTTTTACTTTTATTTAGAATATAAGTTATATTTTATAAATTTTTCATTTTATCCCGAAAGAGAGAAAGAGAGAGAGGAAGAAAGTGAGTTAGGAAAGAAAATGGAGCAGTGGAGAATTAAATGTTGAGAGAGAAAATAAAATACAATAATAAACATGAACAAACACTTACAGAATTTTTCTTATTCTAAGAAGTGGTCAGTTATTTTGCGACAGTTAATAAGAAATATGATCAATTTTTTAGGATCATGTTTCTTTCGACAATGATTCATCACCAAAGATTGTGTTTTGCCGTTTGTCCCACACACGACTTAACGACACAAAATTATAAAGTTATGCAATTTCGGTCACACGCTAGTTTTAAAGCTAGAACTTAACGAGTTTGTAGGAGGAGGATCCCTTAAAGTGCAATTGAGGCTGACATGAATCTCCAAGCATCACAATCATGAAACTTTAATGGCATTTCAAAGAACATAAAAGTAGAACGACTAGGCCCCAAAGTTTGACGCCTTTAGCACTTCGTGAATGATTGTTTTAGTACTAAAGCATGATTAGAGAAAAATTATGATACCCGCAAAAAGTCTATAATCCTTCAGTTTCAAGGTTGGTGAGGAACTTCAACGATTGTTTTAGTTCTAAAAGACACTAAAACATGATTACTTCTGGAGTTCTGGCAACTTGGGGCCAGCTTATTTAAGCATCCAGCTTGTCGGGGTAATGATACACAGAATAAACATTGTACGTGTACTCTAATTCTCACTGTGAATCTGTGTTTATGTACAATGATAGTGTGGAAACCAAATTACAAGAAGTATTGCGCGCTGGCAGCACTTATTTGGATGTGAACCATAATACAAACAATTGCCTGAACATAATATGAGTGTACAACATACCTTCTTGTCTCCAATCTCCGACGCCCCTCTCCCTCCCTGTGCAATGCAGTACACTCGCAACAGTATAAAAATATTTCCTCTTTAGATGGCCACGCGTCAATAAGGAACCGACGCATCTCCATTTCCAGTGAATTCCCATTTGACGATCTCCCCATCCCAAGATGAACTAACAAGCATTGGGTAATTAGGATGCCAACTACAATCTCTTACGGTGGATTTATGGTGAACAAGTCTAGCAGCCTGAGCACCGCTCGCCTGTGTAGCATCGCCATTACAGGAGAAGATCAACATTAGAGAGACGAAGAATATGCTAGGTAACGTGGAAGAAGAATTCAGAAGTTGCTACCTACATCCGTATCTCACGTGAAAAAAAAAATGCTAATCTACACATTGTTGCTACCCAATTGACTTTTCTCTGGCTCATACAAAAAATCTATTTCTTTTTGGACGAGGGGAAAAAATATCAGCAGCTTTCCCTAATGTACTTTTGGCATCCCATGCAATAAAATTTTGAATTTTCTTTCATGTACTCAGCAAGCACATAATAAATAGAAAGATAAACGAATTCATGCACACTCATCTGATGCAAAGACTCTCCTAGCAGGGGAGCATAGTGGATAATGCATGCAGATAAAGAAAAGGCAGAGTTCCTATGTGTTGAGACATACCACATCATAGATATAAACGCATTTGTCATGAGAACCAGTGTAGATGTACTTCTGGCCAGTGCTGCAAACCAGAAACATGTAAGATGTTACTTTGAACCGGTTAAGAAATGGAAGATAGTAGCTAGAACTAGCTCAGAGATCAATGCTTTACCCAAGCCTGGGCCTTGACAATATATATCTAGTTTGTTGGTTCCCAAGCAAATCCCACATAGGCAGAAATAAATATGCAAGGAAGAGGACTTTTTAAGTTATCATATTTCCATGGGCATTTATTGAAATTTGTTTAAGCTGACTCATCTTGACCAAAGAGTCGGGGCAGATTTAGGCATACTCCTGTGGACATAAAAGTTACCAAAAAAAAAAAAAAAAAACCAGACATAATTGCACTGACCTATATGCTGGGGAGAAGTAGCAGCGTATGAGAGTACGCAAGACTGAATGACCTTTATAAGTTGCCACTGATTGATCACAAGGGTGTTTCAAATCTCTTGCCCGAGGAGGGTAGTCCATCCATCTGTAGTCCCAATCATAATTTCTGAATCCTGGATTGCTGCAATTGTAAGAGAAAACAATATGCTGTCACTGGGGCATATCTAAACTCTCGAGAAGATAGTCACAAACCGAGTGCAGTTGTTCTCCTGGAATCCAGACTCCAGGGAAAAAAGGACCAAATTCACTAGTAATTAATCCCTAGACTTCGTGATCATGCTGATTTGAAGTTACCACATCGCTACAGAGTAGGGTTGGGCGTGAATTACAACAAATTGCTGCATGTCCTTAAAGAGTCACAGCATACATGTAAAAAGAGGGAAAGGAAGTACACGGGCATTATCCACTTCTTTTCACTATGACTCCACCTTTGATGATAAATCTCCCTCTTCATATCCTATAGGGACAATAATAGCCTCATGATGATTTTGTAGTTTCACTCTCATGTTTCCTTAGTGTTAAAAATTGCTTCCTGATATGTCACTATAGACCCCTCTACTTAGTGTATCCACCCACAGCCGCATTTATGTCAACCGCATGATTTGGAATTTTAAATAACATAAACTGGGGTCGGATATGATAGGAACATACCAAACTAGAAATTTGTATCCTGCTATTTCAGGCATCATCTTGGAAATAAGTCGGATAAAATTGAAAAGAAAAAAAAAGAAACGGAAAAGAAACAAAAAGATTAGGTAAAGCGACCTCGGTGTGCTAGTGGCGCTGTTCTAGACACAAACACATTTATTTGCCACTTTTTATTCTAAAGACAGCGGAAGAACCCGGGGTTTGTCCTCAGAACAGCACCACCTGCGCCTATCTAACTTCTCCGAAGTTTTATCCAACGAAAAATAAAAATGAAGAATAAGAATGAAATCTATGTTATTGATACACCAAAAGTATATTACAACATAGGAAGAGAATAACAGGAGAGGGGGTTTTCTTTTCTTTTCCTTTTTTTTTTTTGGCGGGGCCTGGGAATTGAAAGAGGCGCCATTTAATGTAATTCTGCATAACAAAGAGAACACATATATGATATATCCCAAGTATGACTACCAAAGCAACAATCATATTGAAACCAAATACTCTAACTGCACCAAATATAATGGCTAATTTTGACACAGCCCACTCACTAGTAGCACAAGAAGAATTGAACACGACAAGAATAATATTAATTTTACATAACGAGAATGAATGGTATTTCTCTTCAAGAAAGCTTATAACTCTATGTTGTAGACGACAGGTCAAGATGATACCAGAATTATAAGTATGCAGGTCAGCAACTTCGGAGATTATTGGATAAACGGAAGTGCCTGTTAATGACACATTGACACCCCATCAATGACACTGCATATTGGGCTTTCAATATGCCTACCAATGTTATGTACTTCATAAATTCTATCTTAAAAACTTTATATCCTTCTTCACAACTTACACATTGAGAGAATTTCTAAGACATGGAATACCTAAGACACGAATCACATAATTAAACTTGTGCAATGGATGGAACGTAATTTCATGAACATTGGAAAACCTGAAAGGTTGCATACCTAGTAGCATTGGAGGACATTCTCCGGATGTCCCAAAGTTTGATGGACTGATCTTTACCATTTGAAATAAAATAACGGCCATCTCCACGGCTATCAAGGAATGTAACACCTTCCAGATGTCCCATCAGAACCCCTGATGGCTTTCCTTTTGCTCTGAAGCAGCGTCTGTCCCAAACCTGTATAAAGACACGAAAAACTCTCATGACAGCCACATTTCAGTTCCTAACACCATAGTTGTTAAAAAAAAAGCCCCGTCTAGAGAAACACGCTGGAATGAGACTTTGTCAACGTCCTGGCCCACATTGACAAACTCTCATAGCTTTAAAAGCTTTACAGTAGAACCAAGGGTCCATATTTATTGGGGAAGGAAGACTGGCATTTTGCAAACCAAAGTAAAAGAGCCACGTTGCTTTCTTTTGAACAGCCAAACTAACGAAACTTCCGAATATATAGTTAACAGATTCTATGATTGAGAGAACCACGCAAAGATTATGTTGTCCTCACAGAAAGCAACTTCTACATCGACCTTTTGTTAAGGGTGATAAAAGCAAGCCTAAAAATCTGGATTCATGAGCTAAACTAAATTGAGCTCCATGCACAAGGTCATTGTCCATGAATAGAGTTGACAACCCAATAGGGCTCATACATGATACGTTATGCGTCAGGCTGTGACTTTTGCAAAGAAGGAAACATCCCTTTCTTATAAATGGTACTCTTACCTACGCAATGGTGGGTCTACTTTGTTATCAATGGTACTCTTACCGACAACAGCAGGGGCCGAACCAGAAAATTTTCCTTGAGGATCAAGATTAAACATGACAAAAGATAGTACCACGGGATAAAAATGTGTCAATGTCATTTTTTTCTTACGTAAACCTTCATACCCATGAGCCACTAATTTGATACTGAAACTAAACCAAAAGTGCAAATTGATATGTTTTTTAAAAGTGTGGATTGTTATGGTTTTACGTTCCATATATTCCACCAGAAAAAATATTTGAAAATTGGTAGCACTCAAATCACTCTAATAACAAATTCAATTTATGTTCTTCTTTCTTTTCACTGACTTGTTGACATATACAATACTATGTTGGGTTGATGGATGGGTATTGCATTTATAAAGATAAAAAACACACACGTCCCAAATAGAAGCTTTAGAAAGAGGTCAAGATGATGGCATTGTGTTGGACTTACAGTTACACGCTAGGTATCGTGGAACACGTGACGCATGTGCAATGTTTGAGAAGGTCGGAAATTATATTCTATGAAAGTCAGAAGTTATCAATTATAGATTAGTTATTTACTACTTTCTTTATTTAGTTCAAACGCTTTATTAAGCTGCCAAGTGTCGCTTCTAAGAGTAACACCAAATTGGCAATTGGCTCTATAAGTAGTATAGATACAGATCCTCGAGTATTGATATGCGGCAATACATATATCCAGTTATCGTAAATCTTTGTTCAACTTAAAATACACTTTTTCTTCAAGTGAATGGAAGGGAATACTTTTAAATCTTTTCAAAAACCAGATATTTTTCGGTAGCGATCCACTTGAAATCTTTGTTCAAGTGAATCGAAGAGACTCTTTCCAAATTCCTAGTTACCTGTGCGCAAAAGTAACAGTTATTTCAGAGAGAGAGAGAGAGAGAGAAGGAAATCGTCAACTGTTAAATAGTAAAAATGCCTCTCGCAGAACATGTCAAGGATATGTTCATTACGTACAATCAAACTTACGACACTAGAAGAAAAACATCACTCAATAAATTTACATTCTACCAACATTTCATAACAAGCTATGTTTCGGATTAAGTATACCTTGCAGAGATTATCATCACTTCCGGAATAAATAAGATTGCCACTTTCATCAGCAAAGCACACAGAATTAACATCAGACTGCATCAAGCAACAAATATACTTAGTTAAGTATTTTCCAGCAGCAACAAATATACTTAAGCATGTTGCAGTTGGATTCGGTTTATGCCTCAATCAAATTTCAGCTACACTGCATTAAATGGTGCACTAGAGTTCACATGACGCCGAGGCATGTTGGAATCACTGGAAATGATACATAAAACTCTGGTTTAATCAGTTAAGTCATGTTTCTGCTTTTGACACTGCGTAGAGGGTAATTAGCTTGATGAGTGCCATGTTTGATGCTAGAGATATTTTTGAAGCATTTGGTCTCAAAGCAGCCTACTCGCGAACTAATGGTTCAACACAATCTTATCTGATTGCCGGGTGAAGCATCTTGGCTCTGAAATTAATGGTACACGGTGGAGTAACGCAAGAAGGTTTGACTCTAGGTTATGAGCTGACGTCGAATCCTTGAATGCTGGATTTGTCTTCCATTTCCCCCTATTAATATCCATATGAAACGATATAAAACCACTGAAGCTGGATTTTTCAGCAGCTTCTGCAGCTTGCTCTAGTCTTACAATGCTTCATGCTATAAGTAGATATCTTTAAACCTCCCATACTAAAGAACCTGAAAATGTGAGTTCCAAGGGATTTTGGCCAAAAGTACTAACATATGTACCTTGAATGGTGATCTAGTGTACAAGCCTACAAGGATCACTAAAGCAAGCAAAAGAATATGCATGAATTCATGCCTAAAGGTACCTATTGTGCAAAAAAACTGTGTGTAATAACCACTGACAAGTGGGAAACCCTCGGTATTTGCCTCAAACTTAAAAAACGCCACAGTGAATTATCAAATGTCGCATAGAATAGAATTATAGAAAGATACAAAAGTAGTACTAATTGGCACTCTTACCTCGTGTGCAGATATTCTCAGGGAAAGCTTATTTGCTACAAGATCGTAAACATAAATTGAATCATCACTGCTTCCAGCGACAAGCTCTCGCCCATCAGTCGAGAATTTCACGGAAAAGATTCCGACTGAATATCCGCCGCCATCATCAGAAGAGAACTCCAAACCATCGTGGAGCTCCTGTAACATCAGATAGGCCAAACGTTAAGCAACTTAGTGGCAACAATTAAGGAAACCAAAACTTAAGTTTGTAGAGAATGGCCTGCGCATGGAGAGAGAAACACAAAAAGGAGCAAGATGCATATCTTCGAGCTGTATGACAACACATCAACTTCAGGCTAATCATTAGCGCAGAAGGCCAATGAGTCACTTAAGCTTAAGGGCCTGTTTGAAAAACCTTTTCACCCAATATATTTTTGCGTTCAAAAAAACGCTCTTTGGATAGCCTTTTGAAGCCAATTTCGCCTTTTCAAAAAGCTCTCTAATAAAAATCTTGGAAAATGCATGAATGGTTGGGTAACAAAACCTAGCCGGGAATTAGCCAATAACATTTTTTTTTCTTTTGTGGGGTGGGGCAGAAGGATCAGGGATAGGGTTTTCCTGTGTGTCGAAACATTGGGTTAGCTACATTAATCCCACCCGAGAAAGATGATATATGAATATTCGATAGCCAATATTAACAGTGACAGCACCAAATGGAAGTAATATGTGCCCTAAAGCTTTGATAATATTAAATATCGAAGAACTCTCTCATCAGAGAGTGACCCGGCAATAAACTTTGCCCTTATATAAATAAGCACTGAGGGGCACTGGGCACAATCTATATGAAACTGGTGAACCCACAGAAAAGCCCATCCCCCAACTGTACTAAGCTACTAAAAAATCCACTAATAGAGACTCTGCAACAAACTTCGCCCTAATACAAATAGGCACTGAGAGTGCAATGTATATGAAACTGGTGTTCCAACTGAAAAGCCCATCTCCCAACAACAGTAGGCTACAAAAAAATCAATCTCCATGTTCTTGTTCTTGTCAGCATAAGAAACTGTAAGACAGTCAAGACAAAGACTGAGAGTTAGCTAGCAGCTTCTGGTATCTCGTCCTTGAGACAGGGAGGTGTTGCAAAGAACGGACAGGGGTGGAGGTACGAGAAGGTGCAAAAGAGATGGCAGCTGGCCCAAAGCTCTTGATTCAGCACTGGCACGCGCTAATTTTTCAGCCTCCTTTTTTTCTGGCTTATGGATGATTTTCCAGCTTTGGACATAGGTTTCACAGATTTTGTGGATGACTACTACGTACAAAAAGTAAGGGGGGGGGGGGGGGGGGGGGAACCCTGAACAGTTGAGGTAGACAAAAGGGAAAAAGAAGGCACACCCTTTAAAAGCTACACAAGGTCATCGAAAAAATCTAACAACGAAGCAAGAGGATATTCCCAGAATCAACATCCAAGAACAAAGAGATCTTAGAAGGGCTTGCTTCATACCGAATAGAGAACCGTGCATGCTTTCAAAATGACACTTATTTGTTTCCAACCGAAGGCACGATCAAGGACGTAAAAGAGCAGCTTCTCTGAGACCAGCAATTAAGAAAATCGATTATAGATCCTGGCACCACCCAAGTCACCCCAAAAATGGAGAATAAAAAAGACCAGAGAGCTCTAGAAAAATGACAATGATGTAATAGATGATTTACGGACTCCTCAGCTTCAAACACATGAGACAACCACTCACAATAATCCTGTTTCTCTTCGTGAGATTTTCTAGAGTGAGAAAATTTTCCAGGCAAAGCACACCAAAAAAGAAAACACACACACACACTCCTGTAAGCGCTTTGGTTTTCCAAATCTCCTCCCACAGAAAGCCCCCTAGAAGAGAGACAGACACAGAGAGAGAGCGAGAGAAGAATGACATGACTTAACATCGGTGATTCGAAGTTAACCTCGAATGGCGTGAATCATGAGAATCCACTTGTACCTTTGAAGAGTTGCAAAAGCCGGAAAAATTGAACATGTTCTAGTCCCCAGTCTTGAGGTTCCTTCTAAAGACAGAACCCCATGAAACACCTCCATTTGAAATAGAGATAAAGGAGGCATCAGCACCATCCCTTATTATGGCTGTACCAAACAAATCAGGAAAGATATCTTCAAAAGGAACCTCCCCGCAACATGTGTCATGCCAAAACTTTTAGACACTGACCGGAGCCGACAGAATAGCTAACCTGTTTCAAATAGTGGTCCCATCCATTTTTAATATCATAGGATAGTGTGATCTCTTTAGTAGCAATCCTCCATAATACTCCATATTTAGTTGCAATAACGTCTCTCCAAAGAGAATTCCTCGCGGTACCAAACCTCCACAACCATTTACTCAGAATTTTGAATGAATTTTGCTAGGAGCCACAAAATAACTTTTTTTATTGGCTCAGAGGTGGGGCGTTTTTGTTCTATTGAGGATTTCATTACTGTCAGGGACTTTTATATATTTCTTGCTTTGTACACCCCTTGTCTACATAGGTTTGACCCCACCCCCAACAAAACTTCCCGCCCCAGCAGCGCTTGGGAATTTTTTAATTAGTGTTAAGCATAATAACATTGTCAGGCCCATTCTCTACAGCTTAAGCTTTTAAAGCAAATGGTAACTTAACATGATATCAGACCTCTCGGTTGCCTAAGGTTCAGTTCTATTCAATCCGCTAGCATTGATCCCGCAAGTGCAATTTGCATTCCATTTATTTGAGCACCTAGTGATGGTGCACCTTGATTGACTTCTCTCCATGTGCAATCGGGGGCTTGCACTTGAGGGGAAGTCTTAGGCATGATAACATTGTCGGGCTCATTCTCTAACAGCTTAATCTTTTAGAGCAAATGGTAACTTAATAATTAATACACTCGTATGAATCAAAAATGAAAAGGGAAAAAAAGGCAAAAACTAAGACTAAGACTGATAAAATGTTGCAAATTCCACAGCGACTCCCGCTGGATGGGGGGTGGGGGGGAGAACGCCAATGATAATTTAGTGAATCTAATGCAAGTTGTATGTCCGTGTGACACACTGGTATGCCACATTATTCATGATTATCCCAATAAGCATAAATACATCACTGGGACATAATAGCTGCACCAACTTCTGCAACAGGTAAATTAACTACTTACTGTAATGTTTGCATGAGACTCCGTTGCAGCAGATCCAACATTAACAATATGAACAATAGGAGACAATGAGGCATAAACCTGCGTAAAAGAAGTATCCACATTTAGAAGGGGCTTGAGGCCATTGGCTATTCATTAAATTAAACCAACTACATATAAGCTCGCTAACTTCAAATGAAAACAAATGGAGAAAAATGAGTAAAAATATCCCAGGCATTCATGGAAGCAATAGAGAAAGTCATGTTGAATTAATTGTAGCTAGTAATTACGTGGCATATCTGCGATTTCATGTTGAAATTTTTTAAGCAGTATCTTTAAACCCAGTGGCTATACCAGTGAGATGCTACAGGATAAATTCCAGCATCTATACTTTAAATTGGGTAAGTTGTTAGTTTGTATTAATCTGCAGTTTTGCAACCTTTCAGGTTTATGCTTTTGAGATATAGTTGTTGTGTCTAACACGCTTCCAGGTGGCAAATTCCTAAAAATGCAATCTTCTCGTGATACAACTAAATATCTGCCTTCTCATGCCATGATCCTTATCGCAAACAATTACACCGAAATGTTAATATCCCCAGGTTATGCACTTATAAACTGTAAAATGAGAGGGAGCACATTTGTGCATCTTCATTCAGCCCATCATTTCTATGAGAAAGTCAATCATTGTACTTCGCAGCTGCATGCCGGGCACCAAGTTTTTATTATAATTCTTCGACCATAACTAGTTCTTGACAGAGCCGCGAGCCTGACAGACAGGATGTCTACTTAATACGACAGAATAGATTTCATGTACCAATCTGAAAAAGAGATCTCTTACGAAATTTTTTCTAAGTAACTAAAAATTATGTCAATTTGACGAGAGGAAAGAAAATGCACAAGTCTGAATTATGATGAACTGTGTCCCAGTATGCATACATGCATATGAGCAAGAATCCAATTTTATCAACTCAGAAGAGGAACATTGCATGCATTTAGTTAGACACAACAACATAAAACTTACAAGATACCGTTGATCTGGTGAAAGAGATGTATCGGTAACTGTCCATCGCAAGCTTTTGGCAAGAATGTTCTTCTGAATTTTCCATCCTTTATCTACATTGTATATTCTAATGTGGCTTCCCTGTTTTAATAGATTAAAAAAACGTTGGTAAGTTATATCAGCATTGCATGTGGTTGTTTTGCATTCAGAAGATAATCATAAGAAAATTCAGATTTCTTCGTTAAAAACTAATTCAATCTACAGACTTGTAAGCTTTATCCCATAGAATGAACATAATACCTGAAACCCAGCAACAAACAGGGAACCATCAGTGGAAAATTGTGACACATAAGCCTTGGATGCCATCTGATCTACGACCTGAGGACTATTGACTGGTAAGTACTTACTCAGGACATGACAACAATCTGCTGACGAGAACCTTCCTCTTCCCGAGTGATTCCCTTCTCGACCAGCTAACATTTTCACTGTTGAAACAGGAAAATCCCGCTTCCCCGGATGGACTCGGCTCAATCTTTCATTGGGCCCTGATCTGAGCCTTGTGAGCTGAGCAACTTCATCATCCAAATTGTTCATTGACTTGCCTGCTTTATGATGATCATCGTCTCCGTAGTTGGACTTGCCATCCTCGCAGAGCTCTGAATCTATATCCAATCTACTCAAAGCATAACCCATGTCATTCGCGGCAGTGTTCCTGGATCTAAAGGCTCTAAAGAACATTTTTATTCAAAATTACTGCAGACACTCTGTATGGCATGAGCATTAGTCACTTTTGGTCCTTCATATCACCCATGACTGGAAATTTGACGTATTGGACCCTGCAAAAAGATACTTCACAGTTCATATCACGCACAATCACCCATGTTTTCTAAACTTGGCAACTACACAAATTCACATTTTAAAAAGAACTTACTTAACAGCTTGTCTACATGGTGGCACAATCGTATAAAATAGCTTCTAGGGTAAATAGCTGATAATAACTTCATTACAAAATCTTCTTTCTATAGTAATTAACTGGATAAGACAATTAATTCTGCTGCTGAGCTACATCAATGTATGCGTATGGAACTGCAAGTTGAATTGTGTGTGTAATGTGTCGAACTGTGGAACCGAAAGTCGAACTGTGTGTGGGTGTGTATCTGAAAGTGCAAGTTGAACTATGCGTATGTTTGTGTGCGTGGAAGTGGAAGTGCAAATTGAACTGTGTATCCATTTAATTACTATCAATCGCGATAATCACGTGTTACATCTGGTTATCCGTCCATATAAGCTCGTTTCAGCTAGATTTCCCGCAAATTGTTCTTCTAGTTCAAGTAAACTTGAACTAAACTGTATCAAAAGTGACTGAATCGACCAAATTCTACACTATAAAGTGTTAGATCATCTATAAAACGGAACGGTAGAGGAAACAACTGCACTTGACACGGAAGTCAACCATTGAAACATTACAATCAACGGCAGGAACACGCGATAAGAAAGAAGAAAAATCTAAAATGATCGGACCGTAATGAAGTGCAGATACTGTAATCACTGTCTTTGAGCCCTCGCCTCCGATGATCTGACCAGCGTTGGCATGGGATCTTTGTGATTTTCCTGTTGTTGTGGAGGTGGTGATGATATGGGCACGTACAATGTAGAGAACTGTGCTTGTTTGGAGGATTTGTCAGGTCCAGCCGGTCTTTCAGTAGAACGACGTCGTCGTCGTGAGTACGTCTCTTGTGGCTCGTGAGGCTTTTGGGAGTGTGCGTGGCGAGCGATGCGACGCTAGTCGCCAGCAAGGTAAATGCCGTACGCATGAGGGGGTGGTGGTGAATTGTTCGTTAAAACTAGCAACTTTTACCGCCACTTATTCATGTCTTTCGAATTTCGATTTACTCACAAAATTGTACTTTTATCATTTTTAACATTTTTTTTGTATTTACTTTTTTCGCCATGTTTGTATTCATTTACCATTTTTATTTCTATTTTGCACACTTACTTTCCCATTTTTGTCCCAACTATTACCCTACCATATTACCCTTACACCCTTCATTAGTCTTCTAAAGAGCCCTGTTGTGCAGGAATTATAATACATTTACCAGCAGAATTACACACTTCATCAAGATATTAAGTACACATTTTGCAAAACACATAGAACATCTAGTAAGAAATGAAAGTAATTGAATAATTATAAAATGTAAAATTATAGTACAACAAAAAATTGTCGTATATATTTAACCATGGGTGGGAGATACACAGCTGTAATGAAATTTCATTACAAACAAGGTTGTTTTAAATTCAATGAGGAACACAGGTAAATCACAGATAAATATGATATCATTGTTTGATAGTTGTTTGATATACTGAGATTAATATTGACGAAGACAAGGTTGTTTGGTATTAAGATCAAAAGTATAGTTAGATTGGTTTGATGTTGTTTCAAATTCACAACATTAAAATCAGGTAATTTATTGGAAAACATGACGAATACGGTAATTAAATCGCAGATTACCAACAGAAATCAACAATTGCCATAAAATAATAATGTTCCAACGTCCGGTATACTCGAGGAATTGAGAATGAAACCATATCAAACCAATTTCAGATACAAACCCCTTTTAATTACCTTTTTCACTTTCACATGTACACCCTAAATCGAAAAATTCAACTTCGTAATCTGCCTACCAACAAATAAAACATAAAATTGCAAGCCTCACTTCTTAAACCAAACGAAATTACCCAACAAAAAAAAAAAAAAAGAAACATAAAGGAGAGCCTCGGGTGGGTACGGGTAGCTTGAAAGGATGGGGTGAGAATGAGTTGAAGATCTAGGCATTGAAGTAAAAATGTGTGAGAGAGAGAGAAGCTCTGTTAATTATATGTGACAATACATCGATGGAAAGGGTGAACAGTAGAGTGGGGGTGGTTTTTCTCTGACATTGGATTCAATTGTGTCATAAAAAAGGTAAAACACCTGCGAGGCGTTTTCTCTTTGTTCAACACTATTTGAATTTTGTATCCAAAATGAATACAAGAAAAAGGTAAAAGTACACAAAAAATATACCTTTTTGCCATAGAAAATAAAAAATATAAACATAAGCCCCATTAGTTTGGAGCGTTGTACACAAAAGGAAGAACAAATTCATAAGTTAGAGTTATTAATATTATCATGTGCTATTATTCCTTCAATCTCAAAAATTTATCTTTTGAGTTTGCTCACTTTTTAAATTAAGAAAGATTATGTTATACCTTTTTTATTTTATTTTCTCTCTTCGCATTTGATCATCTAACAACTCGTTTTCTCTCTGGTTAGCCACTTCCCCCTCCTACAATAGTATAATAGAAACATGCAATATATGATTTATATTCTTAATGTGCGTGCTAAGTAAAAAAAAGAGCAGTTAAATTATGACAGATTGAGTAACTAATAAGGCAAATGTTGAGAAAAGGGGGCAAAGGCATAATCCATAAAAAATTCAAACTAACAAAAAAAATGAGTTAATGTACATAAGAATGAGAATTTTTCATTCCCCAATTATCTCATCTGTATTTAACAAATCAGCCACATGGGTATTCTCATAGAAGATTGTATAACCAATATAAGCATGTAAAATTACATACAATATTAAAATGCTAAAAGAATAAAAGTGCAACCGCAAAGAAAAATGGCTTGACTCTATGAATCTTGAGGTAATAAACAAATATAGATAATCATAATGCATGGTGTACTAATTAAATGAACCAAAATTAAAAAGGATTAAGGTTCAAATGCGGGAAAATAAGAATTACATGAAATCTAATTATAAGCACACACCAACATGCACGTTCGCGAACATATGTGTACAATTATATATGTGTGTGTACATGGATGAAGGATGCGAGGCATTGGTTTATAGTTCACTTGAAGCTTGGTCTGGAAACAAAAGATTAATAAATTATAGCACATTAAATTTCAAAAATTATCAAATTAGTATAAAAATGATGTTTAGCAAATTAAATATGGATCTTTTCAAGAATAGTGGTGGCATAAAAAAACTAATCTGATGTATTACTATCTCTAAGCATATTAAACCATCGAAGACATTGAAATGATAAACAAAGAAAAGAAAAGGGACCGATTAAATGTGTAAAAGAGTAAAAAAAAATTGAAACTGATAAGCACTTAAAACCACATAAAAATTAAAATAATTAAAAGGTAAAACAAAGTATTAAAATAGTGCCAATGCTCCGTGCTTTTACATGTCAATGAAAATATTAAAAATCAGTAAATAATACACTTTAATTTTTGAACATAATGTATTAAACAAACATAAGGAAAATGTAATAAATAGCTATCCACCCGAAGATAAGATTTTCACTAAAATAACCCGTTTTTTGCACATAAGCATGACACTATGTATAATAAATATGTAATAAACGGTGAAATATAATTATTTTGTCAATATCACGTGCTGTTGGTAATTGTGATGATAGCGATAGGCGGCGACATGGTGGTCATGGCAGTAGTTGT
This sequence comes from Escallonia rubra, assembly GCA_033065855.1. Classification (NCBI taxonomy): domain Eukaryota; kingdom Viridiplantae; phylum Streptophyta; class Magnoliopsida; order Escalloniales; family Escalloniaceae; genus Escallonia; species Escallonia rubra. The sequence goes on from JAVXUO010000638.1 coordinate 514,324, forward strand.
AGTATTGTGGATTTTTAGATAGTTTTGGCAGAAATTGACTCGGTGACAACAGTGACGATACAGTGGAGGTGGCGATTTCCTTGTGGAGGTGGCGATTTCCTTGTGGTGGTGTCGGTGGCGGTGGTGATAGTGGCTAGGTCGTTGTAATTGTGCCGGTGGTAGCAAAATGAAATAATAAAAATATGGCGGTGGTGGTTTTGTGGTGGAGGGGGTGTTGGTAGCAAATTAATTAAAGCGGCATCGTGGTGGTAATTAATTTTTTTATGTAAAAAAATGTTAAATAACTTTTAACCATCTCACTTAAAATTAAGTGATTAGCATTAAGTTTAAAGTGTTGAATTTGTAAAACTGAAAATTTTAAACTGCTGAATTTGAAGTACTGAAAAAATTGGTCTTGTCTGAAATTTAAGTACTGAATCATTATATTCTGTTTGGTAAAACTAAACAACTGAAGTCTGAAAACTGTTTAATTTGACACTAATGCCCTTTTACTCTGTTTTTTTAAAACTTTATCAACATTGTTATACAATTGGACAATTGAACGTATTACTATCTCAATAACGGATACTTCAAAACAAATTTTACAGTCGGGATAACTTTGAAACACAAAAAAAATATTCAAATCAATCACATGATAAAAATTAGCAAGTAATGTTTCGACAGTCAAATGTCACGCTATTATATAAATGAATTACAACCTCAAATTAAATAATTGAGTTGCAATCTGCTCTCGTAAGTTAACCATAAAAATTTGATCAACTTATCGTGCTTCTGCTCCCATATCTACTGCATTTTCGTTATGGCGCATCGTATTTTCAAGAATATCCCCATTGTCAAATCGCTCAAAAAGAAAATCTGTGATAATCGCCTTTCGAAAGAAATTGTGTACCTCTGCACAAGCAATAACAACATTTATCGGTACTTGAAAAGGATATGGTGGCATCCTCTTTAATATTGGGAAACGAGCTTTAAGGACTCCAAAGGAACACTCAATGACATTTCTTAATCGAGCATGTGCATGATTAAATTGTTCCTCCTTTGTTCTTGCATGATGACCATGTGCAAAGTCCGCCAACCAATAACGCACATTGCGAAAAGGCACCATAAATCTACGAGTATGTGAATATGCAGCATTACACAAATAGTACTTATCTGCAAGAAATTCGTTTTTTTTAAACAATTTAGTACTAGTTTTATTTATGAAGCGATAATTTTGTTTCAATGCCCAGATTAAACGAATCACAAATGCCATTTATATAATGCAGTAGGAACAAGGGGAAAAGAAGGAAAAGGAAAAAACACCAAATCCAAAACCCAAATTAAAGGAAGGAGAGAAAGTAAAAACACCTAATTACCCTGATAACAAAATCGGCAAAAGTCCACCAAAACCAACAATCAATGCAAAATTACCAAACCGTGTAGTTACTGCTTGGGACGAAGCTCCCCATATGTGCAAAACCAAAATTTCGGAAGTTGTTTGCTTCTGAAAAGATGGTTTCAGGTCTTTGACCTGCTGTTCTATTAGGAATTTAAAGACCAATAATTGGTTTGAATTATGTACAATTCAGTTGATGTCTGCCATAAAGAGGAACAACTTACTTCAAGTGCAAGGGCCTTACACACTGGGCACTCTTTGGAATATGAGAACAGGTGAAGCTATCTATAATTCTATATAAACGCGGCCAACAAAAGTGGTGGCCGCAAAGGGTTCCAATGGGGTTCTGAGCTAAATCGAAGCAGGTATTACACGCAAAATCGTTAGCATCATCATTGCCATGGTAAGAACATGATATAAATCCAAAAGCAAATTTGTTTAATGAAAGCACACACTATAGATCCTTTGTGTATATGCAATCGATCCAATTTCAGGAAAAAAAATTATGGAAAAGAAGCCCTAGTTACATTCAGAGATTAAACGACACCCACATAATCATCTACCATGAGAAGAAAGAAATCATGTACCTGCAATTGGTAGAAATATGAAGAGAAGAGATCGCTACTTCAGGCTGAGTGATGAGTCGCAAATCAATGTGGAGGAGGCAGATGGGGAGCAGCGAAGAATCCACCAGGAAGAAGAAGAGAGGCAGATAAGGAGGAGTGAGGGCAATTCTGTCACTTACGGGTAAAATATTTTAATGACATATCGTTGAGCTTGTTCAGTGATAAGTGAGTGATAAGTAGACATGAGCTACTTAAAATATTGGTCTTCAATTAACTTACCACTTATTATTTTAAGTGGTAAAAAAGTGCGTTACCAAACGCACTTATTTTGAAATCACTGAAAATTTTCAGTTTTAAGTGCTGAATGACGTTATCAAACACACCCTAAGTTTTCAGCACTTAAATTTCAGTTTTATCAAACGCACCCTAAGTCCACCATGACTTAATTTTTTTTATCTATTTATGGTAGGAATTAATTTCTTAAGTGATACACGATTTAGCGTTATCAAACGCACTTAATTGAAAATCATTGAAAATTTTAAGTTTTAAGTGTTTAATTGCGTTATCAAACACATATTAAAAAAATAAAGTAATGTCTAGACTCATAGATCAGTTTTGGTGGCTTTTAGAGAACCTTTTGCTATCACTGTATCTCAATTATCACTGCTGATTAGTATGGTCTAGTCCCATTGCCAAAATAATTATGACATTTGTTAAAGTAATCTTTGTTTTTTTGTTCATTATTATACCACCTACTTTTGACCTTTAATTTTACACTTCACTCACAAAAGCAATATATGACTTGGGATTACGAGTAGCCCTGATCTCCCTTATGCTAATCTCCACTTAAAATCTTAACAACTTCATCGAATTTATTAGTTATGTTTTCCATACATTGCCCAGCCATATAACGAAGGATGTAAACGAAGAATACCTGTTTTGTTATAGAAAAGGCTAAACAACATAAATTTCTTATGGTTTGTTTTGGCTACGAGATTCCAAATTGTACAATTAAGGTAGCGTTTGACAACATTTAAGGTTTCAGCTTTTTTTTCATTTTTGTAAATTGGGGGAAAAAACGCGTTTGACACACAATTTTCGTTTTTTTCATTCAGTTTTGAAAACTAGGTATTAAAACAAGGCTGTTTTTGAAAACTTATATTTTAGAATTCTGGGTATTAAGTTTTGGGTTTTATTTGAGACCATCACCACCACCCTCGCCGCTGCCACCACCTCCACAAAAAAAAAAACTCAAAATACCACCATCCAAGAAAAAATTCAAAAATAAAATTTGGATAATCAAACACCCAAAAGAAAAAACTCAAAATAAAAACTGGGTAATCAAATCCTAATTTTTTTTTGTAAAAAAAATAAAAACTAAACTGATTTTTTTTTTAAACTGAAAACCAAAACTGTAAGTGATTTCAAACGGATTAACGTTCCGCTAAATTTATGTTGAGAACCATCAGAGTGTGTCAATGCATGTAACCTTCATAATTAGATAAATCTATCGAAATAGTACATGTGTCGGGTGTTAAGAAATATTCTTAAATATATGAGGCTACAGAGAAACAGCCTCCTAAACTCATGTTCAAAATGCACGGTGAGTAGGGGTGAGCAACAAATTGTTCAAATCGATCCAAATCAATTAAACCGAACTAATCCAATCTTAACTGTCTGAAAATCTTAATGGTTTAGTTTCACATTTCTCAAACCAACGTTTGGTTCACGATTCACATTTTTGAAACTGATTTCAAATCGAATCGAACCAACCTATGACATGTATGCCTGTTTTTAGTAACGTTCGTTGATAATTTTTATATACATAGTACTAAACAAAATCCAAATAAACAACTGTTAAAAGAAATAATGAGAGCAGTTATAACACAAAAATGTAATGACAAATATATATCTCTTATTTATTACTCGTTCTCTCTCATACATCAATGAACATTTATATATTGAATGTAACAAGATTATATAATTTTTTTTTAAATATAACTTTAATTTTTAATTATTGTTAGATCCAATAGTAGTGTGCAAACGAACAACTCCTCTAAGAGGGTGTTTGAGATTGATTTTGGGATGATCAAATCTAATTTAATCAAACCTGATTTAATCTAGATTAAATCAGGTTTGTGAGTGTTTGGCAAAAACAAATTAAGAAATTTAATCTGCCCCAAAAAGTTCAAAACTGATTAAATCCATAATCCTAGAAAGTAAGGATTATGAAATAATCACTTTTCTCATAATCAGGTTTGACCTTCTAATTTACCATACTATCCTCATATTTCTCACAAAATGACATCTCATACCCTTTAACCAAATTGCGAAAATTATTGTATTATAAACACTAGTGTGAGATTGTGGATGTTTTTTAATTTAAAGTAAAAAATAAATAACTTTTGTAATTGGATGAAAATAACTTTTTGATAATTTATTTGTGTTATGTAGTTATTTACAAATGAAAATTATCTTAAAATTACTTTTCTAAATGGATATAAGAAAATTTTAAGTGTCATCTATTGCCATTTTGTCATATTAGAACTGATTGAAGCACTTCTTATCCAAACACTTTTATAGCTTTAAACTAGTTTATAACTAATTTTTCTAAACAGTAAAGTAGATTAAATCTGATTTTAAAAATTGATTAAGATTTAAGCAAAATCCTATTTTTTAACATCAATCACAAACGGCCTCTAAGTATATGCAAACCAATCCAAACAAACTAAATCGAACTGTTTAAACCAACTAAACCGAACCGTCCAAACAAATGATATTTGGTTCGGTTTGATTCACTATTTTTCAAATCGATGGATAGTGGTTCTGTTTGCGATTTGACCTCCAAACTGAACCAAAGCAAACCGTACTCATTCATAATCGGTGATTATGTATTGCTAAGTATCTTTACGGGAGGAAGGTTTATTATCGTTATTAATTCTCTTATGTGTTAAGCATCATTATTTTTTTATCAAGACTTACCCTTTGGATGGGTTGCCTGACAGCAAAATTATCGACTGCCATTAGCACCAAATACGAGTAAACTCATCCAACCAACGCAAGAGACAATCATGAGCATCACTTTATATTGTAGATTTTTCGGCAACAAATAATGTTTAGCAACACTTCCTGTATAACAAAGGTATTTTTCAAAGTTGCTGCCAAAATGAAAATCTGGACAGTCAAGGTTCTATCCTTGCGTTCGATAGCTAAACAAATTATAACATTTAGTAATTTTACATGCGTCTTAATTAGGGAAACTTCCACTGCCATCTCGATGATCAAGAGCAATTGTAATTTTTCATTTACAAGATTGAATAACTGTAATCAATTTGAAGGAACCTTTTAAATTCATGTCAGCTACCGATACTAATAATTATAGACACTTGTTTGTGAGTTTTATAAAGGAAAGAAAAGAAAAAAGAAATAAATACTCTCATGTACATTTTCATAGTGCGTGAGTTGTTTTAAAAAGGGAAGAAAAAAGAAAAATAAAAATATTTGATCTTATTTCTTCTCAAATCCTTGTGTTAAAAAAGAAACGAAGGAAAATTTTTAAGTATTTATATTATCATTTTGTTTTTTAACGAAAACCAGAATCACATTTTATTTTTTAAGAAGTGAAAAATTTTCACTTGCTTTTTCTTCTTTCCAACTCACAAACAACACGGGAAAAAACAACTTTCTCCTTCGTCTCAAACTCACAAATATTTTCTTTCCGACCTTCGTAAGGAAGTATGATGGGCTGGAGAAACCTGTTTAATAGACTTGTATAGGTTGATGGGTTGATGCATAGTAAATTTGTTCTTCTTGTGTTTTTAGACTAGATTTCCGTTGATTATAGATATTATCCGTGTTTTTCTTCTGTACTTGGATTTATATTATCAATCGTAAGTAGGGTTCTTACTCATTTAAAAAAAATATATATATATATATATTTTTAAATATTTCCTTTCTCTTCATTTATCTTATGAGATTTTCTCTTCCTTTATTTTCGATTAAAACTCTTAAACACAGGCTAGTTCATTGCGCTCCCCTTTGGCAACGCACCAAGTTCAACTCAGTAACTTATTACAAGTCCCGTTTTTGGGCCGGAAGGGCTGCTATGCTTGCGAGTTGCGAGTGCAGGCGAAGCCCAAGCTATCCACCGCCGCGTCGGAGCAATCTGCATATTGCAGCCACCACGCCACCAGTTAGTATTTTCTCAGATTCAATCTGTAATTAGATAAACCCCTTTAATCCCCTAAAGATACAATGTACACTGGCCCAATCAGTGCAATCATCCAATGAATCGAGTGTGGAAGCTATCCGACGCCGTTCAGGCAGAGGCAGTCCTCCACAGATGTTCCGCAAAACCCAGCAAAGCCCTGGCAACCCCTTTCCGACCCGCATCCCTCGTCAAAACCCCAACCCGGAGGCTCAATGTCCAAACTACGCCGTCCCCGAATGTTTTAGGGAGCATCATCGACTTGTTCGCGAACAAGTGGAACCGGAGCGATGAAAAGGCCAGGGAGGAGCTGAGCAACAAGGTGGCCGAGCTAAGGGACGAGCTGGTCGGCAATTTGGAGGAGGGTGGGGCCATGTTCAGGGTTTTGGAGGAGAAGGGTGCGCCTCTGTTTAGGCGCTACTCTGATGGATCTGCCGTGGTTGAGCTCTTGGCCCAGCTGCGTCCGTTGCCCCACTTGGCTCTGGAGGTGGGTTGCTGTTCTTCACCTGTAATTCGTCCATTCTATCACCTGATACGTGATTGTGTCTGTGTGGATACATCGAGGTGCATGCATATAGTTTTTCCTTTTTCTCATTGATCAGCTTAGATCGATAAGTATACCGGGATTTTGAATGACTGAACTCATTTCACGTTTATATGGTGACTTGTGGTGATATTTTATCTACTCCCTCTGTTGCATTTGGGTTTTCCCTTTGACTTTTTACGAAACCCTAGGATAGATGTGTAAACATTGAAGTGAATTCCAGTAGCGAATCATAGATCAGATAAGTATTCTTTCGTAAGTCAAGCTGGAAAGAAACAATGAGTAAACTCAATTTTTACATATACTCAACTTATGCCAAAAGTCAAGGGGGAAGATCCAATGGACGCATGGAGTTGTATAGTACTTAATAAGGGTTTTTAAAGATGTATGGTAAAAGAGAACTTTTTCCAGGGGTAAGTTAAAGATGGATGGATGGATCTAACTTTGACAGGATTTCCCACCATGCCGCATACTTGCACATAAGAATTAGAGTTTTGTTGGGAAGCTATCATTTATGTATTTGTAGTTACTTATATGCCTTTTTTTTCCCTTCCATTGGGTTGTTTGAATAGATTTCCATGGCATTCCCAAAGTGCTCTTAGGAACATACTGTTAAACTAAACTTCAGGGGTTTCCATGATTGAACTTATTTTCGAGCTTCTATGAAGGTTGTGGTGATATTTCTGCAGTATATTACCCAATCGACTGCCCTTGAGCTAGACTGCAAAGAAAGTGCTTTTGACAGGACTGCCCAGTGCCCACACAATGCTCATTTCTCAACATAGATACTAACTTATCGATCTACAATATTTATCCCAAAGGTTAAGGGATCATAATCTTCGCAGCCTTGTGGCTACAGTGTCATATCTTTCAGTACTAACACGTGTTTATGGTTATTTATGTACCTGCTGTTCTGTCAGGTTATTCATTGGAGAAGGCAACAAACAGATTACAGTATTCCTATGACATCAGAAGAGTATGTCAAAAGTATTTCACTTGCGGGTAGAGTAAAGAACGTTAACCTTGCGGTCGAGCTGTTTAAAGAGGCTGCAAGCAAGCAAATTAAGAGCACACCTACTTACAATGCGCTCATGGGTGCTTACATGTATAATGGCTTGGCGAGGAAATGTCAGCTACTCTTTCAAGAGTTGAAGGCGGAAGCAGGGTGTAGTCCCACTATTGTGACATACAACATTCTTATTTCTGTTTTCTCTCGATTCATGTTGGTAGATCACATGGAGGCAGCATTTCAGGAAGTTTTTCATTCAAACCTCTCCCCTAATTTGACTACATACAATAATTTGATTTCTGGATATGTTACTGCATGGATGTGGGACAGCATGGAGAAGACTTATAGGACTATGGAGGCAGGCACCGTCAAGCCTGATCTTACAACTCACTTGCTTATGCTTCGAGGGTATGCACATTCCGGTGACTTGAAGAAGATGGAAGATACTTACGAGCTGGTCAAAGACCATGTCAATCAAAACTCTTTGGCATCAATCATATGTATGATATGTGCATACTGTAAGAGTTCCGGTAAAAGTAGAATTAGCAAGATTGAGGCATTAATGAGCCAAATTCCGGCACATGAGTATAGGCCTTCGCTTAATGTGCTATTGATTAGAGTTTATGCACAAGAGGGTTTGGTAGAAGAAATGGAGAAATTCATAGACGAGGCCCTTGAGCATAACACCTCTGTCACATCAACTGGCATAATGCGCTGTATCATTACAAGTTATTTCCGAATTAACGCGGTGGACAGCCTTGCATGTTTTGTGAAGCGTGCTGAGTATGCAGGATGGAGAATATGCCGCTCGCTATACCACTGTAAGATGGTCATGTATGCGTCACAGAAGCGCCTTGATGAAATGGAGAGTGTCCTTGATGAGATGGAGAAGTCGAATTTAGATCGTACACAAAAAACGCATATGATATTGTTCAAGGCCTACTCCAACTGGGGCCAAATTCATAAGGTTAAACAGGTGTTGGGGTTGATGTGCAAGCTCGGGTACGGAATTCCTTCATAACGCACACTTCTATTCGACAGCAAATGTGCGCCAAAAAAGCCAAAGCAGCATGCAGTTTATAATCTCCAATTTATGATGAATCTCAGGTTAAACTCATATCTCAGTGAGCCTCTTGTGTTATAGTTCGCTTCATTAATTGGTTTCTATACTGACACCACTTTTTTCAGCCATTCATCTTTCTGACCTGCTGTTGGTAGTCCATGTCTAATAGGACTGTGAAACTGAAAGTAGTCAATTGTGTGAGACATCGACAACCTTTTTGCTTTTCTACTCACCTTCGGGTTTGAAACCTGTTTAGAAATAGCCAATTTTTGTAACACAGGAAAGTAGGGAGCTTATTTCCTTAAGCGCCGTACAGTTAATTATGAAAATCAGGGGGAAAAATAGATGAAATGGGTGGCAGTTTGCATTAGGCATCACGATCGGTTTATGCCATTCACTCTGTACCATTTCTTAGAATAAAATGTCAGGTTATTTAGAGGGTTAATATGTTGATCTATTCAATGACTTGAGAACAAGTTTCAGCCACAATGGTATTATTTCTAAGAATAGGAGGAAGGGATTCTGCATTGTTCAAGTTTTTATCCAATCTATTCTGCGTTTCATGTTTTTCTATAAGGCGTTTGCATGCAACACACAACTGCATGTTTCCATGCTACATGTTTGTAACACATTTCTAATTGTAAAGGGTGACTAATTTAACTTACTAGGCATTGCTCTCATGATTTTCTGGATAAAGTCCCCTTTGTTGGTGGGCCTAAGGAGTGGTATCACTAAAGAGAAGGTTTTGGGACCTTTTATCTCACTTTGTGGATCCTGTGTGTACAATGTTAAATGGGCTTAATCATCTCAACGCTTGATCTAAGCTACATCCTCAAGCGGAGCAAAATTCAATTTTTATAAGACGGAAATGAAAAGGAAAAATAGCGGTCCATTGAAATCTTATAATTTATTCTACTATAGTACGAAACTACGAAGATTGACACCATTATATCAAGCTTTAGTTAAAATGCTCTATTTACGATGATTCAGTTATTAGTAATTGTATATCAGATCAAATTTGCTAGTTTTGCTTGGTTATTCTGATACCTTTCTGTTATGTTATCGTCAGCCAATAAAAGATATGAGACATTGTCTAGATACTTGTTTGAGGGAAGTTTTATAGGTACCTGTTGACATATTGTTTCACAGTTTAGAGTTGAAGTCATGTGTTCACGGTTGAGAACCTAAGGGCTAAGTTACTTGTGCCTTGGATCTGGACATGAGTTAGTCCCTGAGAGTAAGGTTCATCGAGTTCTCCATTTCTAGATTTGGGTACAAGGACATGGCTAATAGGAGTACAAAAGTAGGTATGCAGGTAGTCCGTAGCGCACATATAATGTCATCTAAGTCTATAAATCTCACCATCCTCACCCCACTGTACCTTTTTTCCCTCCATTATTGGCTAGTCAAACTATGGCCATCAAAAAATTGTGGTTCACAAGACCACGTCTGTTTCTTTGTTCCCCATTAACTGCACCATGACAGTAATCCCGTTTCTGATTTTGTCACAGATGAAACCAAACGTACGTGGTTGCATTTACAACTCATCCACCTTTTTCTTTTTATTGTCATATTATTTTCTTGTACATTAATGTTTTTCTGGTCTGCAACCAGTCAATATCATTATTGCTATCTTGCTTTTTCAATGTCAGAGCTTACGGTAACTTATATTGCGGGTTTGTCTGTACATATTTATACGCAGTATTATGTTCTTATTGACCCAAAGCGAAAGAAACAAAGCATATAGTTTAGAAGGTAATAATTGAGGCACCAAAAGATATCCTGATTACAGATAACAAACCACATAGAGCTCCTGTGATAAAGGATTTGGACCCAACCGAGTTTGGATATGTTTGGGATATTCGCATGTGCGTTTGAGTCTTGAGAAGTGTAAAAGCTTGGACGAGCCTAAATATGCAGGATTGATGATGTCGGTGTTGGATTGCATGGAATCCCAGCTGATCTGGGGTTTAGCTCTGGTTAGTCATAACACAGATTTACCACAACTTGCAAGAAATCTTGCCCTGTACGCTCTCTCCTTTTGTTTGTTCCCATCACTACATGACTACCTTTTCCGAAATTTTTTATTTCTGATTCGTTGGTCTTTTCATTATCATTAAAAAAGTTACTGAAGAAGTTGGGTACTGTCGAGGCTGAATATGGTAGTTGTTTGGCTGGAGATAGAGAGAGAATTGCAAACCTGGTCTTTGATGGATTGAGTAAGAAGAAACGAGTCAGGCATTATCATTTTATATTTCTAAGTGGACTATAACTGAGATCTCGTTAACCTGCAAACGAGAACAAAGAAGAAAAAGAAGAAAAAGAAAAAAGAGAACACACAGAGCGAAGAAAGTAGAGAGATAATAGTAACGGTTCTGACAAATGAGGTTGTATAGCCTCATCCCACTGCTTAGAACTTAGATACCACTAGATCTATGCTGCGGATAGGGTGTAAAAGTTGATTTTACACTCATGGTGTCAGTGAACCTCATCTATACCGTTCACTCTGGAAAAGCAGCTGCACCTTTTGCTAATATTTCCTTTTAAGATTAGTGGCTAGTGTTGTATATTGACGCAAAGAATAAAACCAAGCCTCAAGTTGTACCTCCCAAAGAAGAACACGCTCGAACAGGATAACTACCCACTCACGTTAAAACCCATTTGGGCTTACATCATCTTCTTCACAGCCAACTCCACATTTCGTTGTTCTAAAGGTAAGTAAAGATGTTCTTTGGTGTATTTCGTTTCTTTCTTTATGGCAATAGTATCTCACCCTAATCTAGGATGCCCCGACCTCTAGTTATATGTATATGTGTATTTATGTGTATATTCGAGAGAACGCACATGCTCGGCGTGTGATAGTATCGTTCATGAATGCTAAATGTACAGATAGTCAGTACTGTGGTAGAGTGACATGTCATCTGTATTTAACTTTTTGCCTACATCTGGGATAAAGGCAACATGACGAAGCAAGTTAAGAGACAATTACGTTTTTAAATTGTCTATTCAAGTTAATACGTCAAGAATGGTTGGGTATTAAAAATCTGAGACAATCTAATATGGCTCTTATTGGAAGTTATTATGGAGACGTGGTTGAGAGTGATGTGAGACAATTGTGGGCAAGTTTGGTGGGAACAGGGTGTAGTGGAAAAATGGTTTTAAAGGACTTTTTCTGGAGAAGTCCTATAACTCTTTGTTGTCAAGAGATTAGGCGGGAATCCCATGGTGCTCTGTTTGGTGTCTGTTGGTTCCCCTCAAAGTATGCTTTTTTGATAAGGAATCGGCGAGAAATGCAGTGCCGACAGGTAACTTGACTTGTTGAACTTCTGGGGTATGATATCTTGGTCTTTTTTGGCGCATTTGGTTATAGAGGAACAAGCTTGCTTTCAAGAGGAGGGCCATCGGTTACAGTAAGTCTTCCTTTTAGTCGCTCTCTTTACCTGGGCTAAGGGGTTAACTCCAATGAAGCTTGCGTTTTGCTTTTTCCCATTCAAGCATTCGTTCCGAGTCGCCAAGAGCTGGCACTCAGTGGTCCTGATGCTTTTTGTTGATAAAATTCTTATAAGTAAATTGTTTATTGACATTTCAGTTTGAGAATTTTGTGGCTGGAAAACTTTCGAGTTCAATAAATTTTATTTTTGTCCGTGTGTTGTCGCATCGCTAGATAAATTACACTCACGAGAAAGGAAAAAACCTTTTTTGCTGCAAGAATGGCCAAGGGAAGGCAATTTTGTTCTATTAGAATGCTTTGGAAAATTTGGACTTGATTATGACCAAGGTCGTATAGGTGGTGTGTTCTTTTCATGCATGAAATGCAAGTTCACTTCTGTTTTCTGACTGAAAATTTCTAATAGAGCATGAGAATTGACCCCAGGGTTCCAGTAAATATAATATCCAGGAAATTATGTTTCCAGGAGTTGCGTTTCTGTTGGCTTCTTTTTGTACAAGATTCTATCTCAATGAGGATCATCCGGATTGCCAGATGTTTGTTTCTTCTAAGTGATCTAGAACTAATTCTGATAATTTTGCAAGTTGCAGTGGAGATCTTCCAGCAACTATTTAAATTATATTTTTTTTCAAGGCGCAAGGGACATGCTTAATCTACCAGCAGACATGGTAAAGGAACTGCAGATGCAACATCTGAAGGTGAAATTGGGAGCATATGCAGGCAAGCCGACTTTTCCACCGGGCATGTGTTCAGTTTTTGTTTTTTGCCCAGCAACTATAACTTGTCCTTGAGAGCCAAATACATGCATATTAACTTGTCCTCTTGAGATTTTTGCACTTTTACCGTAGTTATAAGTACTATATTAGTACCGGTCGATACGGACCACTTTTACCTTCTACCTGGTATCCCTCTACATCTTGTACTAATCAAAATACCTCTTTATGCCGGTTGTACTGGCCGGGTACAGGTGATACCAGTGGTGATATTTCGTGCTTTGTACCGATTCATTAAAAATTGTGAAAGTTATAAATTTTGTTAGAAAAAATTAGTAAATTGATGTACTACTGTACACACACACAAGAATTTATTTTTGAACCTAAAGACGTTATTCTTGAACAAATAGCTTGTTCTTTTAGGAGAGTTCGCTAATGAGATAGTTGAAAAGATGGATAATTGTAGAGGAGGTAATTCAGTTGAATAGGCTATTTGTTCCTAATGCCACTATGGGAACAAACAGCTTAGTCGGGAACAAACAACTTAGTTGAAAAAAGATTTAATTCAAGTTGTATAAGAACAAATAATTTATTCTAGAAGAGCTGTGAGGAAGGAAATATATGTATATATTTTTAGTTCCCTAGTGAATGAGTATTATATATTTTATTATAATTGACGAAAAATTCGTGACAACACCGGTACAGGTAAGTATCCTTTCAAGGAGAAAACTGGTATGCACTCAGTTACTGTACTTGTAACTATGAATTTCATAGTTGTAGTATAGCGTGTAATTGGCCGTATTAATTGTTCTATGAAATTTTATGCAAAAAAGCGTTGGTTGGGAGGAGATAAACTGCTAATTTCTTGATGACAACAAGTAGATGTGTATGCGCTACACAGACAATACTCCCACTCTGATGGTCAGGAATTGGAATAGAAGTTCAGGTACTTTAGACCTAATACTATCCTGTTGGGGCACGCAATCGAGCGGATACAGATATGTTTCGGTGTGACTGTTGACCGTTAAACTAAGAGATTGGAGTCTTTTGAAAACACATTATGCATTCCTGAAGAGTACATATGCTTCTAATCTGTGCTCTGTGTGAATGTTTTGCTTCGTCGTGCTGATCCACCATACCAACCTTGTAGTGTTCGAATCTTAAAGAAAGTTGTCTCGTACTGTTTCAGCAACAGTCCCTAACTAAAATGGTTATGTCCCCCCCCCCCCCCCCGCGCGCATAACTAGTTCCTAACCAGAATCTTGGAGATTGATTGACATTGTGGAAAGAATGTGGATTTTCGACTAATTTTAGCAACCCGTGCACTTTCTGTCTTCAACCACTGTGAGGTTCGGGTATCAGGTCCAGGATGTCCCGGAAGTAGAAGAATTGGTTCCCATGATGTGTTTCTTCTTGGCGAATCAAATGGATAATGTAGGAACAGACACGTTGGCTGCCGGAGATCAAGAGTCTTAACATCCAGGTGTGGTGTGAAACTCTCCCAGTCATGTAGAAGATTTGAGTTGAGGGCTTTCTTTTTCTTTTTTACTGTTGGGATTCACATATATGGTGTATCAAACAGACCAACAGCGTACATTACTCTCCTTTTCTTTAGAACTGATAACCCATAAAGCCTTCACAGAAAATTGCAACACCAGATTCAGATCTGAACCATGTGCGGTTTGAAATGGTGTGGTCACTAAAACCCTTGTGCATTAAGATGTACTGGTCCAAGTCCAAACTTTGTGGGGGTCAGTAGACAAGTACAAATGGCACGTTGGAGGAAAGTTTAAACACGCGATTAAATTTCCATTTTCCTGAGATGAGCGAGTAATTGTGGTCTGTTTGATGCAGTAGAAAGGTTGCAAAGCTGATGAAATGTGGAACACGTTCTTCGAGAAAACCTTGTTGGGAAACACGAGAAGTGTTAAAATTAGAGCTTTGGTTCGCATTTATGGGCATTTCGCATACATAAAACCATAAACAGACAACTGCTCACAAGAGATAAGGCTGGTTCTGGATGCAAGGACATATATTTGATAGTTGCAATAGAGATGTGTGCGCGCGCACGCGTGTGTTTTTCAAAAGGAAAGGCCCAAGGTTCAACACTAGCCAACACTTTCAGCCTCTTAGGAAATGTCCCAAGCTATTGGCAAGAGGAACGAGCTTGCTTTTCATCTCTCGAGAGTTTTATTCTTCTTGAACATGTTTTCGAGCAATCGAGTCAGACACATCATGTTTTGTCGTAGTATAATACCCAAATCCTTAGGCTTTCAAATAGTCTTCTCGACGATGTGACGACCTCGTCACAAATCAACTGTCATACTAGACCCCGTTCTTGCATTTCTATCCACTCACATCACCACCATGCAACGAATCAACATTTCACACTTTAGAGCGCACTCTGAGTTTTTTTCCTAAATAATATAATTTTAATATTTAATTATTTATCTACTCTATTTTGAAATTTATTTACCTGCATACCACACTTTTAGAAGTCGCGGTTTAGAACCACGATTTTAGACAAGAAAACGTGATTTCAAATTTCGTTTTTAATGCGCCATTTTCTTTTTCCGTACAGTTTCTTCTTTTCTTGAGTTTTCTTAAATTTTGAGAAATGATGCAGAAAATGAAAACGTGATTTAGAATCACGTTTTCTTCTTTAAAGTCGTGGTTCTAAACCGCGATTTCAAAATGTGTGGTATGCGGGTAAATAAGTTTCAAAATAGAGTAGATAGATAATTAAGTATTAAAATGGTATTATTTAGGGGAAAAAAGTCACGCACTCTCCGAATCTCTAGTTTCAACGAGTCAGTTGTGCATAGTTGATGAGCTTACGAGCTTAACGCAATTAAATACCAACTATTCGGCGTGTACTGTGTAGACATAACTCGATGTATGGTAAACGAGTTCAATCCGGCTGTAGACCCACCAACGCCACGACTCAGTCAGGGACCTCACAAGAAAGATGTGGCGAGCGGCCCATCATCGTGGAAATCCAGAACCCAACCCATGAGTATCCAGTACTAGTACCAGGAATTGTTCAAAGGACAACATTAAGCAAGCCAGCCGCTGACATGGCTTGGTTGAGAGTCTTCACAACGTTTTAATATCTAGCACTAAAGCTTTAATTTTCACATCGATGACTGATGTAATGCATTCGTTGGCATGTCATCATCTTCTTACACACATTTTATACTTGATACGGCTGGTTTTGGATGTAATATGTATTTAGAAAATTCCTAGAACAAGAACCCATCAACCCAGGAAGGTAAAATTTTCTATTTTTTTTTGTTCATGGTCTTTTGGGTTGAATAAGAATGCTCTTCTTAGAATTGACTACTTTTGTCATTTTTGTGCTTTCTTTTGCTTAAGATAAACAGATTGATCACGACGGAATGACAAGTTAAAGTCCTTTTCCATCGCCACAAAGATGACGAATTTTGGTCATGAGCTGACCAATTACTGTCACAGTTTTACTGGATTAGAAGGATCGGAAGAGCATTTGCTTTGAAGAAACACTTGACACTTTGAAAAATCCTTACTGGTGAGGTAAGGCGAGCGTGAGCCTGTTTAATCGTTCAGAGCATATGCCTTGAACATTCGACGCTGATCCGAAGCTTTCATCAACTTTTACCAAAACTATCTTAGAAATTTCTAACTTAGAATCAACACTGTTATTTGTGTTTTGAAAATGGAATGCATAAGCATCAACAGTATTCAGCAATTGACATGTTACAAAATGTCCCACATTGACTGAGATCCAGGAAAAATGTGATTCTCAGCATATTTATTTGTTGCGCGAATCCATTGGAACTGAATACCTTGGCCTTTATCATTGTAAAAGAGCCAAATTCCTCTGCACGATATTCCTTATTTGACTATTCCTTTTGAGATAGACAATGCATTGTGGTGAGGTCGTCGATTAGGAAGTTATCGGTGGTATTAGAGCGAATTCTTTAAAGTTCAAGCTCTGTAGAGCGAATCCTCCAGATGATTGAGGAAAACAAAGGCAAACCCAAACATTCAAGAGAATGGTTGAGACAATAAAGGTTAAATCAAGTTGGTGAGAGAGAGTTTATGGATTGAGGAAAACAAAGGCAAACCCAAACATTCAAGAGAATGGTTGAGACAATAAAGGTTAAATCAAGTTGGTGAGAGAGAGTTTATGGGCTATGGGTTGTCGAGTCATAAGGAAAGTAGATTGCAATACTCCATACGGGATGTGATTTAATATAAAATTATTTTTATATAACTTTTACTTGTGCTTTGTATGCTTGACTAGCCTTTTTAAAAGAGACGACGTGGGACTGAGTCGTTTGTTTGTGCTCATCCTCACATCACCATCTTACAATCTCCTTGATCTACGTTTCAAAATAGATGAAAAGACAACGAAATAAAATGTGTCGCCCCTTCGTTTCTGTAAGGGGAGGGAAAGAGAAAAAAAAAAGGTGGCAACTTAAAAATAATTCCTCAATGTCCTCACAGCAATGAATGTAGTCCGGCTCTAGAGGCCTACCAAGAGAACAACCAAAATGTGAACACGCCTCTGCCTCGCCGCGAACAACCCACCGAAATTGATTAATGCGTCAAAGTGAAGTACTTCGTAAGATGCTGACGAACATACTAACAAAATTTGTCGGTAACCGTGATTACTATCTTATCATTATCAAACTTAACAAAGCCCCTCCTCCCTCTCCCATAACAATGACTCAATATGGTTTGTCGTACAATAGACGACATGTTCAAACACTATAACACCACCTAATTTATCACAAGCGACAAAATTCATAATAAGATGTAAACAAGTCCAAATCAAGGCAATTTCTAAGCAAATGGCCCAGAAAGTCAATTAAGGACAAAAGGGTTCCACGTCCTTGTCCGGGCTTAGCTGTTTTTACCATTTAGTGACAATTAAATACACTAATCACCAAAAGAGAAGGGGAGAAAAGCAATCCCAACAGCTTGAAAATAAAGAATAAAAAAAAAGGGTTTTTGTAGTTTCTCAAAGTGGTCCCTTAGATACCTCCAAAATGGCCAACCACTGTTAGATGAGTTTCCTCCCATCAAAACAAAGCCAATTCTTGTTACTTGCTAACTTATCCCAAAGTCCAAACAACTCCCCCCAACCATCTCTCTCTCTCTCTGAGAGAAGCAATCAGGAGCTGACAAGAATTAAATCAAATCAACATCTGAAAGATGGCGAAATCCATGATCTTGACTTTGTTTCCAATAATCATTCCTTGTTTGCTTTTGATGGACGGGGTTTGTTTGTGGCTGCTTGATGACAACGGGACTCCCATGGTCCCTGGTCCACCACGTAACAGGCAGTCGTGTGCCCGTTTAAGCAGATCACCATACACCCCCACCATAGAAAAGAAAGAACTGCCTTTTTGAGAATGAAATCAAAGAGATAATCTAACGTCTTGAGCAGGGAATTTGGAAATAAACCCATAGTGGGGTGCAAAAGGTAAGCATCAGTCAGTCAAAAATCTGGTTTTGCACTGGTAACCAGATGTTAGATTACCTTACAAGCAAATAGTAACATAATTTGGATTTACCCTCGATTGTACTCTCAGCGATTTTGAGATGTGAAGACAGTAAATGCTCTTAAAACTGCAAAAGATCTTCTTACAAGGTTGTGGCCACATTCAGATGCTATGTATGGAATGAATAGCAAGAACAGAGTTACCAACATTACAAAGAAAGAGTTGGTGTTATCAGATTAAGAAGATCCAAGGATCCAACTGAACAAGTGAACAAACAAAATCTTTATATATTTATATCCTAGAGTACAAGTATAACATACAAGTTCACAACAGCATGAATACTCCGATCCATGTCCTGAAATTAGCTTTCTGGTATTGCTAGCGATATACTGAAATAACCACTGACCATCAAATGTTACCCCCATTTACGATCACCTCCTTCCAAGAGGTTTGACAGGGTAAGATTGAATGAAGTTCTTCTGTCAAGTTCAAGAATGAGTCACAATCTTGCCGTACCCATGCAAATCTTTCTCAGGAGGAGAACCACCGGGCCCCCCGAAAGTGCAGAACTCTTGATATCACCCTCCCGAATGACAAGAACAGTAAGAAGTAATAACTACACAACCATATAATCACACACCACCACTGCTAAAAAGGGGGATAAAAATTGAACCAGACTGAAATGTCAAGTTTCTGTTATGTATGGCTGATGTAAGGGATTCTATTAACAGTCAGAATGAACAAAGCTTTTTATCTCCTCCATGAGGCTATGAAAATGCTCATTATTCGGCAAGAAGTAGAAACCGATAGTTGCCTGCTTTAGAAATAGGAGTTTCACCTCATGCCCGGCATTCTCGAGCCCTTGGACATACGCCAATTGCCAATCTTGACTAAGATCCAAACCGGCAACAACAGCAAGAGTTTTCGGAAAGTTTAGTCCTACAAGGCTTAAGGACCTAGGACCAAATATATTGCAAGCCGGATGGTCTCTATCTTCGCCTTCAGGTAGATATGCCCTCCAGTACCAGTCCCTATCTTGAACTGTCACAAAGTACTTGCCATCCAATCTATTCTCTGATTCCCTTCTCTCTTGTCCCCCAAACATTGGATGAAGTAGTATATTACCCAATACTTCAACACCAGATTCGGCGGCCCTTACTGCAACATGATGGGCAATGTTACCACCAGAACTATCACCAGCCAGATATACATGAACCTTAGAGTCCTTCCCACTCCGAAGCCATGATCTAGAGTGCACAAACTTTAGAGCTGCACATCCATCATCATATGCACAAGGGTACCGATGCTCGGGTGACCGACGGTAATTGACAGACACCACAACAGCCTTACAAATGCCAGCAAGACGCCGGCAGAAGGTATCGTATATGGCACTATTGGCGGAGGAATGAGTAAAGCTTCCACCGTGGAAGAAAATTATGACAGGCACGATTTCAGTGGTGCTCAAGGGCTTTTCGAGTTCTTCGATGCCCCATTGAGCTTCATTGTCCACGGCTTGCCTGTAGATTCGGTTAAGAAGGTTGGTGGCTCGGTCAACCACGTCAAAAGAATAAACCCCGTCAACCGGAATCGTGTTGGCGGGGACTTTCCGCTCAAGAAACTCCGCCAAATCGCGGTTAAATGTGCCATCTGGCCGGCGGAGCATATTGTAAGATAGCTTGAAGTTGGATATGAGAATCCATGTATTAAGTGGCACCACTTTCTATACAAATCCAAAGAAATCAAAGATTTAGATGTTTATCTATATACCAACAAAAACTATCACAGACATTCATACGCATCTCATACCATTATTTAAAGTGTAATCCGCACAATGTGAAAAAATCGTGGATTTACTAAAACGCTAAAAGGTTCAGGCGGAACCATAAAAAAACGAATAGACAAGGAAAAGAAAGTCTCGATGAGATGAATCAATACAAAGCAAGATAAAAAGATGGGGAAGTTAATGAGTTGAGAAAATGGGCACAACTGAAACCTTTCAAAATCATAGGAAAGACTCAACCTTTGGCCCCAAATCAGTCTTTTTTAAGGATTCCATGTTAAGGATGCAGAATCAGTACAAGAAAAGTAAAAACAAATGGCTAAAATTGATGAGTTTATAAATGGGTTGAACTGAATAATCCCTTCAAAGATTGAACCTTTAGCCCTAAATTAGTCTTTTATTTCTCAAAAAATCCATTTACTTGAACAAGAAACTCGGGCCCAACAGGAGAAAAATCAAGAAAGAAAAAGCCAAACACAACTTTTACCCAAAGCACCTAAATAATCTCCGAATTAACCCAACAAAACCCCCAATTATGCTTAACAATAGCAATATCAGACAACGATATAAGAGCCCAAAAAGGGCAGAGAATGATCAGGGAAATACCTTGGCTTCATTGGCGTTAACCTCATTGCTACCAGCCATGAGTATTGTTTCAAGATTGGAACCTAAAAAGTGAGTCTAGAGTCTGATCTTTATCTTCAAGAGAAGCAACAAAGGCTTTGACTACTAATTACGCTATCTCAGAGAGAGAGGGAGAGGGAAGATCGAGGACCGAGCTCTGTTTGGTTGGTCTGTGTGTATTTGATTCCTCGTTTCTTAGTTTCAGAACAAGAAGAGACACTTCAGGGATAAAAACAGAAGACCGGGACACGCATAAGAAGATCAACTAACACAAGACAGATGGAGAGAGAGAGAATAAGGGAGTTTTGAAGGCGGGGTGGGGGGGGAGTTATTGAGAGGAGGAGAAAGAGAGAGACGTGGAGTCAAACGCAAAGGAACGACGGTGGTGGACGGAGCCGAGAGAGACGACAAAGCGGGGCGGCCGAAATAAACTGTTTAGTGGGTTCCATCGTCTATTTATGCACTTTTATGTGTTTTAAAAATTTCATAACTTTTGCGCCTTTTGACTTTTAATGTTCTTAATTTAGCTCTAAATTATTTAAAGTTTACCTATATTTTTTTGTTGTAATGGCGATCAGATTGAATGATAAAATGTGAAAATGAAGATAATACCTATATAAAGTTTGAAAATTTTATCATCTATTTATGCATTCTTTCATTTATTTTAGAAATCTCATAATTTTTGTCTCTTAGACTTTAAATTTTCATAATTTGACTCTAAAATATTTAAAGTTTATCATATTTGTTGTAACGGTGATCAGATCGTACGATAAAAAAAAATTAAGATAATATATGTAAAAAATTGAATTCAAGTAGTACTTTCAGTCAGAAAGGCATTATTTAACTCGTCAAATTATGCCAAATATAACAAATGAAGCTAATATTTAAGTTGGCTATTCTGTTATAAAATTTTGTTAAAACAATAAACCAAACAAGAATTATAAACACAGACATTTTATTTTTCTTTTTTTGAACTTTTACTTTTTGGTTCCCCAATCAGTTAGAAGATTGATAGTGAAGATTTTACGTTTTCTCTTATGAATGTTCTATCTGTACTTTTTATTTTATTTCTTCGCTTTTTATCTTAAGCTGTTTAAAGCTAATGCTAGACTTTAAGTAAAGTCCATAAATCCACAAGGCAACCTCTTTATCTTTGTTGTTAGTGCTTGTCTTTTAGTCCTTTGTTATTTCCTAAATTTGTTCACACATTGCAACCTTATTTATTTTTCTCAACAGGCTAAAAATCTTAGTATCTCATTTTTGTCCACTCAGCCGTGACAAAATCCCTTGGCTCAATGCTGCGTTTTCTTCTTATGGTTTTTTTTTTCCTTATAATAAGTCGACACGTAAGACAAGAAAATTAAATCATTTAGGGGTTTAAAAAGCAAAACATTATAGTACAAAAAGATGGAGGATCAGGAAAATAATAATCCCATTTGTGGCAGTTCAAAAAACAATGTTTGTATACAAAAATTCTAATTAAACCTTCATCAACCAAGTATACAGATTTGGACTGCGCTCGTGTCCATTGACATGAACGTCTTTTGGGGCAATATCACAATTACTAAATCGTCAAGAAGCACTGAGAAGTAATTATCGGATAAAATATGATTCTTAATGACATCACGAAATGAAATAACTTTTAATTTTGATTTTTAAAAAATGCCATAAAAAGTACCATCATGAAGACAAGAGGAAAAGAAATTACAAAGCACGTTCGATGTAATTTACCGAAACCAAAAAGGAAAAAACTAGAGAGTTTTCTGAATAGTTTCCCGGCGTGCGGCCAACGCAAAGGCACGTGACGACAAAACGTTTCCGCCTCCTCGACCCCTTTGCCAAACCTTTGGCGGAGATTGACCAAAACACCCTCCCGACTCCACAAAACCCCCCAACCCAACGTAGGCCACGAGGAAGACACGTGTTTTGTCTTGTAGCACGAGAGGCGCGTGACGGCATGTTTTTTGTCAGAGTCTTCGATGTGGGCTTCGGATTTTGTCGTTCTCTGTGTGGGGCTGCTGCACTGATCTTCCCTCCCCCAAAGTCACCAGCACGTGTCGGTCACCTATACACCACACGCTACACCCCCCCTACTATGTGGGGTCCTCCCCCCCTACACGCAATTTTGGTTGGTTCCCGTATGGTAGCCCACTGTCTATATAGCAATCATATAACCTAATTCTAACTAATCCTCTGACACGGGGGATACATTTGATTACTCAAAGGAATTATTACATAAAACAAATCCCAAGTTAATTACGACGAATAATTCTGGGGGTGGGACCGGATTTCAGAGGGTGCGCGGGAGTGTGGACAAAGTGTTCTTCTTAATCAGCTCTGATTGATTAGATTTTTCCTGGGAGATACATCGCATGTGGGACCCAGCGAGGGATTTGTGTCCAGTCGTTGGTTTGAAAAGATCGGACCAGATCAGGATGTAAGGACGAGATCGGGATGTTAGATAACGAGTTTAGTCCTCATATCATATATCATGTTAAAATTCTCTGTCCTCCTCAAACATATGTTTCTTCTAAAGAACAAACTACTGAATTTAGAGAACCGGTACCAGATGCATCTCAAGAGCCAAACCATGTTGCTGCTCAGTTCTTGAAATGCCTCTTGCCTATATTTTATTTTATACGTGTTTTTTTGCTATTTATTACTAAGTACGTGTTCATTTTGTTTGTTAACGTTCTCGACGAACTGGTGATTTAGGACGGAATCTAGTCGAGTCTAGTCTTAATTTTTAAACCAAGTTAACTACGACGATGAACTCTAGGGGGTAGGACTGGATTTAAGAGGTGTGGGAACGTGACGAGTGTTCTTCCTGGGAGATACATCGCATCCAGGACCCAGCGAGGGATTTGCGTCCAGTAGTTGCTTTGAAATTCGTTTGGGCAAAAAATCAAAGTTGTGATGCTACGAGAAAAAGTCGGGAAGCATAGAAAACAACAAACGCAAAAAAGGAAGTGGGGGCGTAGTTTATTGAACGACGCACTCATCCGTACTAGCGGCAAATCGGGACCCTTGATTTCTCTCTCCATCGTATCATCATTATATATCATATGATGAAAATAGTAGTCCTAAGATTCTCATCCTCTGGCAAAGTACTTTTTTGTGTGGTTTCCCCGCTCTTCTTTTCGAGGAAATTTGGCATGTTTCGTATTATTTTGAGCGAACTGATATCTTATATTTTACTTGAATAAATCATTGTTCTCACGAAAAACAAACTCAACGTTGTAATTCTTCTTCCCCTTTTTTTGTTAATCTTAGAAATGTACAAAAAGAACAATTTCAACGACATTCGTTAATTCAAACTTGAACTCTACATTAGCAGGTTCGATCAGGAACGCCACTTTTAACAACTGTAAATGACTTTACTGTTCGTAACACGCTTGTTCAATCTAAATAATGTATCTTGCACGTAAAACAAAGACCAAATTATACGTCGCGTTACGCTTCAACACACCGAGTGACATATGCTAGATTCGTGGACAGGAAAATTAAGTCGTTTTTTACTATACATCAAGTCTTCTCCCCAAGGATCCATCCAGAAGGGAAAAGGGTAAGCAGTGATATCACAAGAAACAAACACGTATGAACAATAATGTTGGGGGGGAGCTGAAAAGTTAGGGAAAAGGAAAAGGTGAGGAAAGAAATAGTGGCACGCCAGTGCTTTGAGACTTTGGACGCATTACTTGTCCGTATGTGAAGGTGGCTACGCATGTGACACACACATTCGCTCGCTCGCTCACTCACACACGGCATATGCCAAACATATCTCGCTTTCTAATCTTTTCCTTCGCTAGTGTGTCCATCTTTTCGTATAATCTTATCGTTTCGGAAATTAGAAAGAAAATGTACGCTACATGATGTTTTCTTCTAAGAAATACATGGAAAAAAGTATAACATAATTCAAACTCGAACTTAAAATTGAAAAAATTACGAGAAATAAACAGCGAAAAGTCGGTCAAGAGTCTGATTGAACGGAACGCTAAAAGTGATTTGGGGAGGGAGAAATTGGGATATGATGAGTGGTGTGTGGCCCACGGAGTGGGTTTTGGCTGGTAGTGAGTTAGGTCAACAACTAGGAACAGGGCTTGGCTTCTTGTGGCGTTTGGGTCAAATTCCTCCAAGTGGAAACAGAGCCGATGGTCGCGTGTCTCCGTTTTGGACCAAAACAATTCCACGTTTCCTTTTTCTTCTCTCTCCGACTCCTCTTTTGGGCTCACTGTTTGTCATTTTGTCCTTTCTCCAATTTCTCATTCCCCCATGTGGCCTTCTATAATCTCTGCTATGTAATGTAATTTCCTCTTAAGCATTTCATGTTTTTTTTTAGCATTTTATATTAAGTACAACTGATCATAATTATCCATTTTAGGCTATGTTAAAATTATTATATATACGGTAGATGCAGGCCTTTTCGAAGCAACTGAATTCATGGTAAATTATCTCATCCTATAACTATCTGTGGTGATTGCTCTTTGCCTCTTTTTAACGCTGGATTTTGAAAATACGGTAGTTCGTGGAGAGCGGGGCTCAAGGATTCTGGAGCTTTGTGATGCGATGAGTTCACACGCCAAAAAGAAATCAAACTCTTAAGGTGTGTATTGCGTGAATTTTTAGTCTTGCGTTGGTGTGAGTGTTAAAAGAAATTATGAAAACTAAGCATGAATGAAATTAACCAATGCCGTTAAGCTTGGGCTACATTCGATATGCTTGTGCCTATTTAATTAGTGGCACTTGGTCCTTGTCATCCTCGATTCCTCGTTACACTTACTCCATCAAACCCTTGATTACAAAAACCTTTCTTCATGTGTTCTATCACGGTCTTTATTAACAAAGGCAAGTGCTACATTTTTAGTCTCCCGTGAACGAAATATGTAATTATTACCATCGTTATCAAGAGAATTAAAACTTGTAATTTAATGCTAAATACAACAACTATTTTGTAAATTTGGAGCTTTGCTTTTATGCATGTGCTACATTTGCTTTTAGTTTAATATATATATCCCCCTAAGAAGCTAAGGAGGCAGGTATAGTGATGATCACACAAGATTTATTAAGAGATATAGTACACATAGTGATGGGAGCAGGATTAAAGTAATGCCCAAATGACAAGATAAAGGGATTACCTTGACATAATCATAGTGATCCTCATAGCAAGAAAGATCAAAAGAAGATACAAGGAAAGGGAAGACAACTAAAAGTGTTGCTTTTCTCGTAATCATCACAAGATTTTCAATTAATACGACACAAGGAAATCACTGAGCTTGTCTTTGAGGTTCACATGCGACTGTAATGGCAAGAGTAAAACAAGCCGCCCAATCCCCCACAGTACAATGGTCTAATACTAAATCCCAGTAAAGTTGATAAATAGGTTGGTAGTTGGTAGTCCTGGGTGCACCTGCACCACCCCCACTAACTCAATATTGTTTAATATTGTTTTGTAATTTTTGTTGGTGAAAAAGCTCCCTCTGCAATGAATGTGGACATGAATCCTTTTGGTGGCAGGGGTTATGCATTGAAAGGAGCGATATTGCATTGTTTTGGGGTTAACGATCTCGATTATTTACAAACAAAGAGGGGCTAAAGAAGACAGAGTACCAGTTTACTGTACATCCGAAGATTTTTGACGACTGTTGATATATGTATTTGACAATCATCTTCCCTTTGCCCCTCGTTACCGTTACCGTACAAATTCGTGTTTTTGCAGGGTTAAATTATTGCACCCACTAGTGTTCTTGGTTGGAGACTATTTAAGCAATTTTGACATTATAAAAAAGGAAAGGCACGAAGAAGCACTTGGGCATCCATTGATTGTCATGTAATTTGGCGTTGTGGGGTTTCCTCCGGTGAAGAAATAATAATCAACAAAAGTTTATAAGGGCTTTGTGGAGATTTTCAGTGGATTCAGCAAGGTTGTCTCGGAATGCCAAAACATGAAAATTAGTACTATTGTTTATGTTTATTTTTCTGATCATCAAAGTGGTAATATCTTTTAGGGCTAATTACACCTATGTCC
Organism: Escallonia rubra; assembly: GCA_033065855.1. Taxonomy (NCBI): domain Eukaryota; kingdom Viridiplantae; phylum Streptophyta; class Magnoliopsida; order Escalloniales; family Escalloniaceae; genus Escallonia; species Escallonia rubra. The sequence goes on from JAVXUO010000638.1 coordinate 541,167, forward strand.
CTGAGGTTTGGGGGTAATTACACTCAAGGACACAAAGTTTCAAAATGTAACACTTATGTCCATCGACAAACGGAACCCTAAAAATCTTAACGGTTTTAATGAAAAGACTGTATTGCCCCTGAGTTAGAACTTTATTTTTTTTAATGCCACTATTCCATTAAAAAAAAACTTTATTTCATCTTTACTTTACCCCCCCCCCCCCCTCATTTGCATCCCCCTTCCCCGTCACCCACCCACCCCTGCCTCCCCCTTCCCTGTCACCCACCCACCCACCAATTCTTCCTCCCCTTCCCCGCGCCGCACCCCACTTGCCTCCCCCTTCCCCGTCACCCACCAGCCCCTTCTTCCTCCCCTTCCCCGGCGCTGCACCCCATCTGCCTCCCCCTTCCTCGTCACCCCGTCACCGCCTACCTCCTCCTTCCCCGTCACCGCCCACCCCGGATCAGCAACTGCGGGAAGAGCAGCGACGGTGGAGATCTGCAACTATGGGAGATCTGCGGCGACGATGTGGGGCAGCGACGACGTGGGTTTGGGGGAAGGGAGGGGGCTTGGGTTACCGGCGACATGGGTCGAGGGAGGGAGCTGGGGCTGCCGACGACAAGATTCTAGATGTGGATCCCTAATTTCAAAATTAGGGTTCTGAAACCCTAATTTCAAAATTAGGGTTCTGAAACCCTAATTTTAAGGTTTCAAACCCCTAACTTTTAAATTAGGGTTGATTTTGAAACCCTAATTAAATCATTTGGACATTTGAAAGCTTAATTTACAAATTAGTTTCAAACCCTAACTTTAAAGAATTAAGATTTGTTATCCTAATTTAAAATTTGTAAAAATTATTCAAGATATATTGTACAAGGGCAGTATTGTCATTTTTAAAATACAAAATGATGAACAGTATATTTTTTGGATGGAACCCTAACGGATGGACACGGGTGATACATTTGAAACATTTTTGGTCACGGAATGTTACATTTTGAAACTTTGTGTCCTTGAGTGTAATTACCCCAAAACCTCAGGGACATAGGTGTAATTAGCCCTATCTTTTACATAGGCTCAAAATGAATTGAATATTAACTATACTTTTGGGGTACTAGAAGGATCCTAATTCCAATCATTTCAAGCAGCAATAATTTGACGTTGGACAATGGCATTTTTAGCTGTTTATATGCATTTTGTTTAAGTCGTTAGTCCTCATTGACTAAGTATGACAAATATATATATATATATATATATATATATATATATATATATATATGAAAGTCGAAACTAAGAGAATGTTGTCGCGTCACCGCATACATGAACATTCTCTCCTTTCGTCACGTGGATTTAATTTATTCCTTCTATTAAACCATTTTTAGTAACTTTGAATTATTACTTCCCTTTTTGAATTTAGTTGTTATACTGTTACTTCCCTTTTTGGATTTGATTCTCTCTCACTAATCTGTTAGAGTTTATTTTATCAATTAAATGTCAAATTTTTAATTAATCTCATCATTCAAATTTCAAAAGTAATTTGCAAATGTAGCAAGTTTTTGTGAGTTTCCATAATTATCGATTGCTCATTAATTCAATTAAAATCTGATGTAACAATCATTCGCAAAAATTTTGCACAAAATCGAAATTTTGAGTAAAGTACACCTATTTACCAATATATCCATCAATATTGCCAAGTAAACACTAAGGGTGTGTTTGATAACGTAATTAAGCACTTAAAACTTAAAATTTTCAATGATTTCCAATTAAGTGCGTTTGATAACGCTAAATCTTGCATCACTTAAAAAATTAATTCCTACCATAAATAGACTAAAATTTTAAGTCAGGGTGGACTTACTTAATGCTGATCACTTAATTTTAAGTGAGATGGTTAAACGTTATTTAACATATTTTTACATAAAAAATAATAATTACCACCACGATGCCGCCTTAATTAATTTGTTGGCAATACCGCCTCCACCACAATACAACCACCACCACATTTTTATTATTTCTTTTTGCTACCATCACCACAATTACAACGACCTAGTCACCATCACCACCAACACCACCACAAGGACACCACCACCTCCACCGTATCATCGCTGTTGTCACCACGACAATTTCCGCCAACATCATCTAAAGATTCACCACACTACAACCACTGTCATGACCACCATGTCGCTGCCTATCGCTATCATCATAATTACCAACACCACGTCTTCACGCACCATTACCGCCACCATTGACACATTTTTGCCGCCGCTGCCGCCACCACCATCACTAATCCATCGCCACTGCCACCAACACGATTTTAGCCTTCCCAAAAAAAAAAGTTATAAAATACATAAACAAATGCATAATTTTGGTAAAATAGATAAATTTGTAAATAAATAATTTTCAGACATCTGCTTTTGGTTTACCAAACAGGTTAACTTATTTTTCAGTAAAAATTCAGTCGCTTAAAGTTTTCAGTTTTACAAATTCAGTGCTTGACTTTTTCAGCACTTAAATTTCAGTTTTATCAAACAGCCCCTTACTTGAAGGTCCTTCTTTTCTCGGATAAACTCTTCAAATTTGAGAAAATAATTATAATTATTATATGCATCCTTTCCACACACATCCTACATTTTCTTTGATTTTTTTCAAAAGTTTTGGTTATAAAAAAATTTATTTATGAGTGTCACTCTTAAGCTAGTCCCAAAAATCACTCCGACAACTGTATATTTTTTAATTTAAAAAACAATACCTTCATAACTCAAAAGATACGACTCACATCGTCTTCTTTTAGTCCTTTGCAATTTTTTTTCAAACTCTTTTACTTTTCACAACAACAGTACGTACGTTATGATTTGCATGTTTAAGTTTGACATAGGTGTTATTATTGCATGTTATACATGTTCTTTTTATTCTATGTACATGTAATACCAAATTATTTTACTATTATTGATAAAACTAATAATATTTTAATTTAGTACTTTGATAGTTGTTTTACAACCCTCTATATGCACTACACAGAAAAATATTACAATTACGATCATTTGATATTATTGTTTTTTTTAAACTTCTTTTTGGCTACAAAAAAGGTTCATCAATAGAAATCAACTAGAATATAAAAATGGAAATCAAGTAGAGTATAAAAATGAAAATCAACTTATTATTAACATTTCAATTGTTCTTACTATTATTTTACTTTATTATTGTAATTGATATGATGTAATTTAATGAATATTTTTGTACTTAGCACACGTCTTTTCCGTGTGCAACCCACGAGATTAAAACTAGTAAGTTATGAATTACATCTATGGATTAATCCGATAGTAAACTTCGATTCCTCGAAAAGGATACTATTATATAGGACCAGGGCTTTGCTCGGTTTGTTGCGCGCGGTGCACCAAGAGGCTGGTAACATGTTAGGTAACACGACGGTATAAAATGGGAACCTTGATGGAGCATGGGGGGCAGACAACTCTTGGGTAATACGATGCGAGGACTCATGTAAGGCGAGGAGAAAGACACAGTTCTTGGCAGGGTAGAACCTATGGGGTGGCTATGATGTGGTGTACGTTGTTAGTCTCACATTGAACAAATCGAATAAAAGAAACAGAATAGTAATACATACACGGATGAACCCAAATACTATATAATAAGCTTTTTGGTCAAATTATTTCAGTTCGCGTATGCTTTCTGAATTAGGGGCGCTTAATCCATCTCCCTTATCGCATATTTTGTAATGTCTTTGATGACTTTAACGTACTACATATATTGTTAATAATGTGACATCAACATGATCCAAAGAATGTGGTGAAGTTATTTCCATGATTTAACCTGAATTAGGTCCTAGTCCACTGCAACTAGTTGGTGCAGAAGGAAACCCTAAAGTGGATTACCACTAACTTGCTAGATTCCTTCTTTTGACCAATAAAGTAAACCACTGTACGCACATTTGCTGTGTAATGGGGAGCCAGATTGCCCCAAGATCACAAGAATAACGCCACAAAGTTTGCTAAGTTGGATTACATGAACATCTCCCATAAACCCACAACCCTTCTTCCAAGATTACATACTTTTTTTTTCTGATTCTATAGAGTTGCGTTGGATTATCTGAATAAAGGTGGTGATGGACTGAGTCAGATGTCATGCATCAAAAGTCATTAAGAAGCCATTAAGCTGGGCTGTGAATGGATAACAGTGATGGAATGGAAGTGGTGATGGCGACTGCGCGCAAATGACGATGGCCATGACGGAAACACAGAAAGCGACGGTGGGCTGGGTTGGGTTGGCGATTGCAAGGTGGAACCCTTGAAGGAGAGCACAAAGGGTGTTTGTTGTTATTGGGAAGTTTCAGGCAGCGTCCAATGTGGGGGGCAAAGAATTCAGGGACAACAACATAGTCGACTTTCCCCTGAAAAACACGACTTACCAATCAACATTTCGAAAAAGTTAACGTCAATGTGAAACACAAGATTGGATAATTACTTGAACAGTAGATAGATTTGTTGATTAAGATTTTTGCATGAAACCATTTATACTGTATGATCACCTAACGAATTCTGTGCATGACCTATGCAACATTTTTTTAAATTTTTTTTGTGTTATTACTATCTTGATGTATTGATTTATGGCGTTGTTACGGTTGTCAATTAATTTGGCAAGGTGACATGGAGCATCTGGAAGAAAAAATTATAGTGTTTGTTCATCTGTACTTTTATTTTTTTGGTTAATAGTATATGTCGAGAGGAACTCGTGCTTTACTTTTTCACAATCGTTGTGAAGAGAAAACAAGAGAGGAGCCGTTTCAAAGCACTGCACATCCAATGTTGAAAAAGGTTATTATGGACTAGGCGTTAATAGCGTATGAAATATATCTGCATTTATAAAGGCAAAGTTTTTTCTTTGGTAAACTTTAAGAACTTTATTGGCAAAAGAAAGTTTAATATAGGCTTACTTGCACTCTAAACCTTGTATTTTCTCAAAAGTTACGGTTGAAATTCTAACATTTACTATTAGGCAGTGAAAACCCTAAGGTTTGTCATGTCTTGCAATTCAAGAGTTTTAGAAGCGGCTGACAGTGAATCCGTTAGTTTTTAAAGGTCTCTCTGTCTTTTTTGCTTCATTTTTATATTTTTCAGTAAACAACTTCTGGCAAACTTAGAGTTTAGAGTGCTATTAAGCCTTTGATACAAATCAAACTTGATTGACTAACGGAAAAGAGCAAAAAAAAAAGAATATTTATACAAATACTAAAGAAATATACTCACCCCCAATATGATTTATAGGGTCTAATTGAAGTGTAAAGTAGTGGGACAATTTAATGCAATTCTAATTCTTTTTGCCTCTGAGAGTGACGCCTGAATAACAAGCCTAGGTCTACACCACTTGAACGAATGAGACTGGTAGAGCAAATCAAACAAGCTTGGGGATGTTAATTGTGGTGTGTCGTTAATACCAATAAATTGAGTCCATGGTATTGAAAGCTAAACTGCGATGAGAGAGTCCTTGAGTCGAGACGCACTCCAATACTAGTATGGAAGCAAATCAAATTATGAAATTTCATCGACCAATGGCCAGAGAGCGTTTACAATACTATTTTTTTTTTATTCTTTTTTGTGTCTTTGAAGTTTGAAATGGTGCATCCTCTCTTGTAATCTATAAAAGAATCTTTATAATATAGTGGCTAATTGCGTAAACGTCCTTTCTAGCGCTGCAATGGCTTGTTATATATTGTGCATTATAAGTTGTACTATCTCTCAAATTTACATAACTTTCATCAAGAAAATGTACAATTATATTGCACAAAGTAGTTTCCCATAATATAAGTAATGATGGGCTACTGATGATCTCAGTGACAGTCGGCCCAATACCAGCACAGATTTAAGCCCAAGGCCAACCCGTAAGGCCTTATTCCGTGCGAGCGGCCCAATAGTAGTACGACTATTTAAACCCAAGGCTGACCCGTAAGGCCTTACTGCGGGCGGCCACTTGATGTGGGTTGCCCACTCGCCACACAAAGGTAAGTTTACCGTACCCAAATCACGAAGGTTTTATTGGCTCGCCAATTTTCCCGCCATCTCCCCCCCTGCGTATGCATGTTGTTGTGAGGATTTTACCGATTCCTATGATCATCATCAAACCTTAAAAAACTTGTCGCGGATACGATGGTACAAATCAGAATTCTAGTTTCTTGGATTGATTCATCGCTCTTCTTTTCGCAGAATGGTTCGCTCTCAGCCCTAAACCCTAATCTGTTCGAGTTCAAATCTAAATTAATAGTTTCTTGGATTGATTCATCGTTCTTCTTTTCGCAGAATGGTTCGCTCTCAGCCCTAAACCCTAATCTGTTCGAGTTCAAATCTTAATTTCAGATTTTATTTGACTTTTGTTGCCTAGTTTGTTACATGATCCAAATCAGAATCCTAGTTTCTCGGATTCATTCCTCGCTCTTCTTTTCGCACAATGGTTGGCTCTCAGCCCAAAACCCTAACCTGTCCGAGTTCAAATCATAATTTCAGATTTTATTTGACTTTTCTTGCCTATTTTTTTACAAGATTTGATGTTTGTCTTGCTTTGTTGAGTTAAGAAAGAGACACTACAACATCAGAAACATGAATTCATGTTTGCGCTCCACTTTTTATACGGTCTGTTTTTGTAGTTAAATACTCTTTTGAGTGTAACTTTTTTTTTTTTTGGTGGATAAGGAGACGATTTCGTTGAGTAAAAAATCAAATTGGTGCATCCTTCAGGAGGTTGGGCCTCACAAACAACTGTGCCTCCTCCCTCCATAATATTATGGATTCGATGAAGATTGGATTGTGTGCTAAAGAGTGTGCAACTTTCTTAGCGGATATTTTTGCGTAACTTAAAGCATGATAAAGTAGAAGATTAGAGTGCACGCGGTGCGAAGTGTAGTGCAGTTATCATTCTCTAGAAGAACTTCCCTCGCTATATAAATCAGTTAATTATAGAATTTTATGTTGACTTCTAATGTTACTGGTATTTCATCGAATGCACAATCAACTCTCTTGTATCTGTAATTCTATTCACCTACTGGATGTCGATTTGATGAATTTTAGATTCAGAAGATGTGACTCTTGGTCTTAGATATGGAAAATGATCGGGCTAGAGAGTGTCAGGGAATCAGAATGTAAAAGTTGTTCTCTTGGCATAGGTTTTATAAACTAATGGAAAATTCAAATTCTGGCCAGTAACAGATATTGTAGTATTCGCAGTTAATTGCACTCAGATGTTGAAAATCTTAAGTTGCAGAAACTATGATCTGAAGACGGGCAAGTAATGTTCTTCCACTCTTGCTGGATCGAAAACCTGAGGCTGCACATTATAATGTCTGTGTGTGTCATTATTGATATATATTATCTTTTAAGCATGGCTTGAATAACAAACTACTTTATGGATTGCTGGAACAAAAGTTACCCTTGCATCCAAATTAGATTTACAAATGCAGTGGAAGTGTAACTTTTTTGTTGTATGCAAGTGTTGAGGTATCATGACTCTTGTTTCCAACTTGAGCATTGATCATATGTTACTGGGTAGGATAGTAGTCTATTGCTCCGAAAGAGTAGGGTTCAAAGGGTATTGATCTAGTTTTCTGAGCATTGAACTTTTCGTTCACATGTACCCTAGTTCAAAGTATTAAGTGGCTTCTAACTTATGACTGTGGAAGAACTTGGAGTAGCCGCTTGGTCAGAAATTACAGTTTTAACCCAAAAAACCATATTCCGTGCATTTTCAATTTTTTAGTACACTGCAGTATGTATATTGATAGAAGGTTTAAGGAAAATGGAGGGAGTGGGTGGTTAATCTGCACCAACCATCTTTGGGGTCTCAGAGATAAACACCAGTCCTAGGAGCAGACTGAGGCAGGAAACTTGTCCTTCCAGATGAGGGAATAAATGGCTAGAAGGAACGAGGAAAGAAGTTTTATAAGATTGTCCTAGTGTATAATAAGAGTGTAAAATGTTTAAGATTTTACTGCCTAGAGTTAACGTTTGCCATGTTTGACGTCTCCCAAGTAGGAACGTCACTGATTCTCCAGAAACAAATCTGAGCTGGACAAACGGATCGGAATTTCAGGAAGGAAAAGTTTATTTCTGCTAGCGCTCATTGAATTCTTAGTTAAAATTTCAGCTACATATAGTGGCAAATGCTGATCCACCGCGCCTCAAGTAAATCAGCTTAAAATTAAGTCAACAGATACATGTAGATAATTAAGCAGTCTTCAATAATTACTTTGGCACAATATTTAACCACATCATATCCTCAAGTAAGGTGGTATTTAGTGTTCTCTTTGGGCATGTTAGTCAGAATAACCCCCTCTCCCCCTTCAGATGAGATTTCAGTCATCACTTATTAATGATTAGCCGGTATCCGCTTTAATGAATATTGTTCTGCTTCTCATCTGTTATTATCCCCCACCCCCTCTTATATTGTGATTATTAAGTTTGACCACCATGTTTCTCTGATTGATTTGGAACTGCTACAATCTCTTTAATCCAAAGTATCATGCCTGACCTTTAGTACCGCTATTTTTGATAGATGCATCTTGTCCCATGCTCAACCCTTGTAGGTGCTGTGAATGGAAATTGCAAAGTGCATCACTTCCAAGCATGCTTCCGCAGGGATTTTGAGTTGTTGGTTTACCACAGATGTATGGAGATGGTGGAAATGAATGCATAAGGATGAAGCTATTGTCAGGTATTAGCGAAGTCAATGTTATTATCGCTAATAGTTTATACTGTTGGTTGCTATGAAATGTATTTTGTTACAGTAGAATACTGACATGCTGCCCCAAAAATATTAATGTGGACTGTTTCCTTCATCTTACTTCATGACCTGAAATCCTTTTACCTTTTCTCCCCAGCATCCCATAAATTGACTTGTAGAATATAAATTTATTTCGCAGTGTTTTATAGCTTCCTTCACTAAAATAATTGCAAACATTATGGACATAGGTTGAAAATCCAGACCATGAAGGAAGGAGGAACTACACTTGTTAAAGCTATCAGCTATCTCATATGGTTTATGGGATGTAGATAGACGATTTAATTATTATTTTTGCTATTATTGATAAGAGGACCAAAGGCTGCTACGAAGAAAGTTGTTGATGTAAGCAAGAAAAAAAAGGCCTCTTCAGATAGAGGCCAGATTTCATTGCAAAGATGTTAGGTATACGAGAAAGCCAACAAAAAACAGTCATAACAAAAAGTTCTATCTTCTATCAGCTATTAAAATTCTCCTTATGTTGACCTCTTATAAGAAAAACCAATGCTTATAATCTTTATTGTGGTAAGCATAATTTCTCTTGCATTCATTAGATCGCGTCTTCAGCCAAGTAATGTGAGAAATTGAAGTACTTATCAGATATTTGGTGAAAATCCTTTACTTTTTCAAGGTAAACTGATTTTTCTAACTAAAGCATTGAGGCAACAGGCAACTCGCGAATAATTCAAGAACATAGTAACACGAAATGTAATAAATCAGCCTTAAGTAATTAACATAAATGTAGCTAAACACTGAATGCTTAAATTAAGTTGAACCTACAGGCAGTCTTTAAATCTTGCAATGAGGAAAGGCCTCTATGGCCAGAAATGATATAAGGTGTCTATAACTGGACTCAACCCACTACTTCTTGGATGATCAATGAAGAATCAACTTAGAGACAAAGTTTCATTAGTCAAACGGGTAAAATATTCCATATGCTGTCTTTGGACCCTCCATGAGATGTCTAGTATTATGTACGGAACATAAGAGACTTAAGCATCAATCAAAGCACTAAGAATCGAACCTTAACACACATTACGTTCAAAGGAAACATAATTAAATTTCGATGTGGTAGATTAAAAAGTTCTTGGGTTTTATATCCCACACGCAAGCCACAGTGCTGTCATTTTTCATGCTAATATGTACTAATTTGATTGACTGTTACTCTCAGCCGGCTGCTTTAGACAAGCTGCCAGGCAGTGCCAGCCATAGCTTTCGTCAACTTATATTATTTGACCTACTTAGGGAATGTTATTTCATATTCGACTGACTGACATTGTGAGCTATATTCTTTCCCTTCAAGGATAATTGATTCAATGACAATTACATGAACAAGGTGAAATTAAATGCATTTCATGCACAAAGGAAATCACAATGACCTTTTGTAAACTTTAATATATTAGTGGCATAAACTTGTGGTTAATATAAATGGTAATCGATTCTGTGTCGCTTGTAAAGGTTATGAAGTTGAAATGGGGCAGTTGCTTAGTTGTAAAGGTTACGGGATCTTTTAAGTTTATTGAGATGTTGTGTATTATGTTCATGACATGCATCTCACCATCACAAACTATATTAATTTCCAATTTTATGAACATAATGCATCAAATATTTTATAGTAGATGATAAGGGGACAAGAAAATATATGATTCTATATCCCGAAGTTTATTTAGTCTTAGTTGATTTTTGGATTTTAGCTTTAGTGGTATATTTTTTGGGGTCTTTTTGGTCAATTTAAGTCCTGTTAGGTTACCATGTTAATTAGGTAGAGTTCTAGAATCTTAGGGAGTGTTTTTTAAGTGTTATGAGGCCTATTAAATTAGCAGTTTGCACCTGCAGGTTAACAATCAATTGATCAATAAATTTCGTTCTTTGAAATTTACTCTCTTTCTTGTGTTGTGCTTTTATCACTGGTCCTTGTGGATTCAAGGGCGTCATCTGTAATGGCAAGCAAACTCAAGTAACTCGGGGGCAATGTCGAGACGAACTCGCTTCCGTATTTCGTCTATAGATCCCAACATTATTTTGTTGGCTTTTAGCTTTCATGGTTCTATTTTATCTTTTGCTGATTATGTGACTGTTTTTTATCATAAAATCATAGAAACCCTTGTTATACCCTTTGGTAACAGCTTAGCTTTTAGAAAGTTAGATAATTTGGTGATTAAATTAGTACTGTCAAAGAAATTTGAATCTCCTCTTGAGGGATCATAATACATGCATGTGGTTCTCCCCGAGTTCTGAGAGGTTATAGGTATCATGGTACTTACAATTAGAAGGGATTTTCTTCACAATTAGTCCATCAAGTTTTTGAACACTGCAAATAGTGCCGTTCCATTCTTGCCCGACATGGAAGACTGCAACAAAAGATTCACTTGCTTAATATTACTAACTTGTTTGATTAATAAAAAAATACCTCCTCCTTTTGAAGTCAAACAACTTATATTCACAGGCCATTATTTTGTGAAAGAGTTTGATTCTACAAGTGTAGCATTTGAAAGCATAAAAATATCTACTCACTGAAGGTAGAGCTTGACTTTCCTTCTACATTGACCTGTAGTAAGCATATCAGGCATTAGCAAAATTCTCTCCACCTTATAATTAAGTTTTTTGCATCATGAGTGCCCCTCCTCATTAATCTAGATGAGACCAGCTTAAAATCCAAATCATTTAATCTAGTGCCTTCGTAATATACCTCATTGAAAATCCAATATAGATTAGAGGAGTTGCAAATAGGCAGACTGTTCAAGTTACTTGACTGCAAGAATCATGTCTATTTTCTGCATGAGGATCCTCTGTCTTACTGCTGTAACAGCTTTAGTGACAAAAAAATTGTCATCAAAAGTATTATTTGGTCGCTGTTGTTAAAATTTCCAGTGACAATATTTTTGTCGCTAAAATGCATTTAGCTCCATTTTCGTAGTAGTGTACAGTAGAGGATTCTTATCTGGTTCACTTTGATAGTCATCCCTACGACTGGTATTCTATAATCAAGAGCACAATGTTCTTGTGAAAAGATTTGAACTGCTATGTGCTTTGAGTGGACATGTGATAATGGCATCAAGGCTATTGTTTGTGAGCGCTGTTTTGGGGGGGGGGCTAAAATCAGCAAAATATGGAGAAAATAATGTAGTGAATGAGTAACTACTTTGCCATAACATATTTAATGGCTGTGATTCAGGAATGGGTTAATTGAATTGTATACATGATCATTTAGAGGTTTTTCCAAAATGACTTTGTTCTACCTTAATGGGGGATTTCTCAAGGTTGCCAAAAGAAACGAATCTGTTTGTAAGGTGTTTAATACAAGTGAATACTGACAATTCACTTACAAATTTTAAAGCTGTACAACTTCTGCTCAGTTTTCAGGCGATGTGAATGGAAATTACGACTTACAAAGTCTATTATACTCTCTGGCCATCGTTACTAGGCATGCTTCTCCTCGAGTTTTCTGTTTTCTTCTTCTGAAAGCATAAAGAATGAAGCTCCTTAATTTTCAGGTACCTACCAAGTCAAATGTTATTTTCCTTCTTTCTGCTTTTATCATAATCTTAACTGATACTTTGGTATCTATTGTATTTAACTATTGCACTCTTGTTGTAGTAGACTATTGACATGCTGGCACAAAAATATTAATCTGTACTCTTCCCTTCACATGTCATGAGTTTGACTTTCTTTTTTGTTTATTCCTCAGCATTTCCGAAATTGACTCTTACTTCGTACGTTAATTGTTTTATGATATAGCAGTCATTGTTTTAAAGTACTTTATATCCGTTGTAGTCAGCATAGCTACATACTTTATGAAGTTGTTAGTCTTGGCCATGAATACAGGAGGAACAACGCTTGCTAAAAGCTATCTCACCTGGTGTATTTGGGAAATAGATAGTTGAATCTTAGTTTCACTATACTTTTCTTGTAGGTCAGAGGACCAAATCTTCTAATTTATACCAGGAAAGTTGATGATGTGAATTGAAAAGATTTTCACTGAGAAGAGAAAGCTTGGATGAGGCCATATAAGGACTCCAACAGAAAGCAGTACCTAAAGAAAGTTCTTTGGATTTTCATTTTGTGTTTGCTATCAAATCTTAGGATATTTTTTCTGGTTGGAGCTTCTCTAAAAGAAAAAGAAAAAATAAAACCATACTACTACCCTCTTTCTTTCCGCAGCAAGCTCAGTAAGTCCTTCGCAGTTATTAGATCGTTGTTTCAGCGAAGTAGTGTGAGGATATGAAATAAGGATGGGTATTTGGCTTTCAATTCTTACTCTGTCGTTAGTACGCTGATTCCCCTTCCAGTGAAAAGATTGAGGCAAACATGCAATGCGTGCAAATGATTCATTACACAGCGTTATGCAAAACAAACAGCAAGACATCAGCCTTAAGCAATCACACATAATTATAGCTACATGAAATGTGAAACTACTTGAATATTATAGACATTGTTCAAATAACAAGGAAAGGCCTCTCTGGCCACAATCATTTAAGAAGTCCTCCATGATTGCAACTCAACCCCACTACTTCTGAAGTGATCGATTGAAGTTGGAAGGAGAGACAAAAGTTTCATTAGTCAAATGGTAGAGATTGTCATACATAGTCTTTCACTCTTTTGGACCCTACATGAGATGTCTACTAGGTACAGAAAAACAATAGCCATGGAATCAATCAAGCTCATTGAACCTAATATGCTTTATTTACAAAGAAAACATCATGAAATCCCAACCCACCAGATTAAACTGTCCTTGGGTTTCTTAATCCTTTAAAGATTGGTGTTTCTGCAATATGTGGTGCTTTTGTCAGTAATCTAATGATACTACTCTCAAAAGGATGCTTTTAGGCAAGCCACCGTGCGTTAGTCTCTCCAACTTACATGGGTTTGACCTGCTTAGGGAATCTTTTTTCTTCTAACTGCTAAAAATATATCACTTTACTGCTTTAGCTATACATGGTTTTTAATGCTGTGGTCGCTATTGGCAAAGTGGAATCTCATCCATATTTTGAGCACGTAACACTTGTGTATATCGCTTAATTTATCTGCGGGTAAATCTGTTAGTTGATGCCGTGTAATACGGTGTCGTTTCTGAAGCTGATTGAAGATTGTTCCTTCGTGACAAGAAATCCGTCTTAATTGGAAATGTGGCAGTTGCTTTAGCGGATATAAAAATTGGGATCTGTCTTGACCTTATATATATATAATTATAATAGTCGTGCTACTGAAGCATTGGTAGAATAATCAGTTTGAAATCATGGACTAATGATTTTTGTAATACATAAGCGAAGTATGTCGCTTTCAGCTTGTGTATATTATACTGCCTGCTTTTGCTTATCTTTCATTTTGTTTTTTGATCAGGACAACCTCTTCTGTTTCTTAATTGTTGCATCATACAGCTACTCAGGATGGTTGATATAATCGAGCGCTTGATTAATTGGCCAAGTCTTGATATTGCTGTGGATGTCCTAACTCCTAACCTTAACGGGAATGATAGCAATTGCTGAGGAAACTGTCAATGGGGAAAAGGGGGTTGTTCTCAGCTGTGTTTGCGTGCACTGGACTATGTACGTACGTTTATGTGGACCAAGTAAAACTTAAGTGCTTAAAACCTAGTGAAGAAAGGTTCAGCAGCAAACACAAAGATATAGTTAAATCCCACATAATATGGCTTCAAGCTTTTTGTTACAAGGGTAACGTTTGAAGGAAGTATTCGGCAAGATGGAATCATCAGAGTAGTATGCTGACTGTTTCCAAGTTATTTGCATTCCCAGAGACTTACCCAGATGCTTCTTAGACTGTTGCTGGCAATAATCTTGAATCTTTAGGAAATCGTGTTTGCTTTGTTGAATTCTCTTTGCAAGACATCAAAGCTCAGCTCGTTTTGCATGGTGTCCTGTTACCTAGTAATCTTCTCAATATTTAGTTCTCAAAATTTGTTCAACCCAAATATTCTTGTTTCCTTATCAAATCATTCATTGATTGGTTTACGTTGCTAATGCTTTGCAGAAAAGATATAAGCAGAATATGTAAATCATTGGAAAAGTGTGTTTAACAGAGAAAATTAACTTGAAAGCAGTGAGGATATCTAGAAAAAGTTAGATTTATCAATGACTGGAAAATTTGCAAACCCCAGTTACACGCTCCTTGTGTGAAACCAACAAGGGGGTGAAGTGTCTTCGAAAGTTACATTGCTCAGTCAGTCTTGTCAAGAAGCAGTCTAACTTTGTTGCTATAAGTTTTAACTTTTCGCTTTTATGTCGTCGAAGTTCAAGATTTTAGTAACAATTTCTTAAGTGTTGATATTTGTAATAAAATATACAGAGGAAACAACTTTAAATGGTCCTAGACTATTGGCCGTTTAGAGGTTTAGTCCATGTGTTACTAAATACGTACGAATAGTTCCTTGACTATTAAAATTAAGTATGTTCAGTTATTTTTTTCACGTCCGCCTATTTTAAGTTAATAATTTGTCCCATGACTGGGGCATTTCTGTCTTTTCTTCTTCTAACTTCACTTTTTAGATTTGATCAACCCACTGCCATTAGCCTCGTCGCCACCCTTATACCGCAGTCAACCCCTAGTCGCCGCCACCAATGTACTGATCACCGCCACAACAACCATATCTAGATAAATCAAAGGTGAAAGGTGATGGTTGGTGGGCATGGCGGGTGGTCGATGGCAGTGACTTGTAGCAACAACAACATCGATGGTGAAACTTGAGACGGTTGGTGTTTTACGGTGGTTGCCGATCTCACAGAAACGATGGCCTCGAACTGGGTGGTGTTGCTTTCACATGTGGTGGTGGTTAAAAGGGTGGTGGACGTCTATAGTAGTAGTGGTCGGAAGAGTGATGGTTGCTAACTTCTCAAAAGGAAGAAAAGATTGAAACGCAAGATAAAAAGACAAAAATACCCTTGCCATGGGACAATACTACGTTTGAAAATAAATGGATGCAAAAAAGAAGGGCTAAAATTTTATCTCATTTAAACTAACTTATTTATTAATGTTGAATATATTACTATTGAATACATATTCATTCTTTCGCTCTCGCATCTATCAGCCGAATGGTCGAAATCAACACCGTACGAGGAGTATGCAATATCAACTCACCGTTACCGTTAGAGATATTTGGACCAACTTTCAAACTCCAAATTCAACAAATTAACACATTTTGATCAATCATCTGCTTGGTCAAACAAGTTAGTAGTTGGTGATCTCTTATATTCATTCATAAATTCAAACTCCAAAACTTTCCTCTCCCAAAGTTCAAACACGCAAACCAGGACTTCCACACTACAACGTCCCCATCCACCCCGACTCAACTTGAAAGAAACCCAACTTTACACAGTAAACACCCAATTTTTAAAATACCCACTAGCCACTACCCAACACACAGCAATCAGCATGCGAAAACTCCATTAACAAACACCCTCCGCCCATTTAACAATCCCAAGAAGGAATCCCCCCATCACCATCTCCATCTCCATCTCCAGCATCTTTGCTTCACCAGTTCACCCCCTCAATCAAAGACAAACCCAAAGTGCTGATCTCAAAACTCTCTGCAGATATCCTTATGGACAGACTGGTCAAGCCAGACGTGAAGGAGCTCAGCCTGAGCTTCACCAGGTCCGGAAGGTGCTCCGCCACCTTCAGGCTCACCAACCTCATGCACACCATGTCCGTCGCCGTTTCCCTCTCCACCACCAACCCGTCTCTCTTCTCCTTCGCCCACCCCTTCTCCGTCATCCCCCCGCTCTCCACCTCGTCCTTCACCCTGCTCCTCTCCCAGCAGTCCGATCACCCCCCGCTCTCCACCCCCCTGGACACTATTCTCGTCAAGTCCTCCATGCTCCCCACCGGGAAAGCCCATCCCGACGATCTCCGCCGCCTGTTCTCGAAGCCCGGCCCGCATGTGTTCAAGGACGCCACCATTCCCATCTCCTTCGTGGGCCCCGATGTCGTGGAGTTCCTCCTAACCCCTTCTCACAAGGCCCTAGAGATCTCTTTCCTCCTGTCCAAAGCTATATCCTTTTGCGACGAATTTCAGCTCGTTTCGTTGCTAAAGTCCGCTGCTTCCCGTGGGAACGCTTACTTCGTGTCTGCCCTGATAGACGCCGGCGCTGACGTAAGCAGCCGGGATCCTGATGGAGTTTCGGCGATGTCGGTGGCGGTAAAGTCTGGGGATATCGATATAGTCGAGTTGCTGATAGATGCAGGCTATGTGCTTGATAATATGCTTGATAGATTCTTACACGACGCGGCGGAGATGGATAGAGTGGAGTTAATGGAGGTTTTGTGTTTGGGCTATTTAGATATGGATGTGAATGCAACTGATTTGGATGGTCGGACGGCGCTTCATATTGCGGCCATTCGCGGGCACGTTGAAGCGGTCCGGTTTCTGGTTTCGGTTGGGTGTGATCCGGAAGTTGTTGACTCGAACGGGTGGACGGCGCTCCATTGTGCTGCGTCTGAAGGGCACGTGGAGGCGGTTGAGCTGTTGTTGAATTGCTCGACGTACGCAAAGTATGCTGTGACGAAAGAGGGGAAGACTGCGTTTGCTCTTGCTGTCGACAAGGGCTATGTTGGTTTGTACGATATTTTGCATTTGGGGGATGTATTGCACAGGGCTGCGAGAATAGACGATATTCATGGGATGAAGAGTTGTATCGCGGAAGGAGGGAAAGTGAACGGGAGGGATCAGAACGGGTGGACGCCTTTGCATAGGGCTGCATTCAAGGGTCGAATTGAGAGCGTGAAGCTCTTGCTAAGCCATGGTGCTCAGGTTGATGTAGTGGATGATGCTGGATACACGCCGCTTCATCGTGCGGTTGAGGCTGGACACGTGCAGGTCGCTTTGTATTTGGTGGCTCGTGGAGCGAGAGCTAATATGAAGGGTTTGATTGGTGTGGTTCCTTTGCATTTGGATTCTTTTAAGAACCATCCTTCTCTTGTAACTCCCTTGTGCCAAGAGAAAGAGAGAGCTTAGTTAGAACTCAAGCTAAACGTGTCGTGTGCTTGATCAGTTTCTCAGGATTGTAGGAATGAATCAGGAAAACTGGATAGGTTTTGGGAATCTGTATTTGGTTTTCGCGAGGCTTGGGGGGGAGAGAGAGAGAGAGTTTTGGATCACTTCCACATTTAAAGGTACTGGTCTCTTATCTACAAGTCAATCCAATGTATATACTAGAGTCATGAGTTAAAGCCCACGGAATGAATTGAGGCTTTCAAGAATTCTTATGTTGATGAAGATGTCTTTAATTCTCAATAGTTGCCTGTTTCAGTTTAATGTCAAATATCCCTCAAAATTAATGCCTTCCGAAGATGAGCTATAGTTATATGAACCATATAAAAGGATTTGCTAGATTAGTACCGGCGCCTAAATCCATATTGTGAGTCCAAGAGCAGTACTTCTATATGTATGTCTACGTGATCGTACTATCCCGCTGCATTAGAGTACCTATGCACATATATTATCGCAAATGAGTGCTAAAACCTCCCCTCTATATTCGCTGTATCTCTGAGTCCTCTACATAAACCATGTGTACGACAATTGTAACTTGCTTGCCATCAGTGTAACTTGCTTGAACTGATTTGAAGAAACTTGCTTGCCATCAGTGTAACTTGTACATTTTGTTAAATCCAATAAGAGTAAACGCATGGTCAAGAAAATATCAAGTGCCGCTCTATGGTTTTTATAGGAAAGGCTTTTGTCGATAGAAAGTTAACTAAAACTCAAGAACGGGCGGTTCACCCTTGCACCTCAATTTCAGGTTTAGACAAATAGGTTAATCATGGCCTACTGGGTAGATAGTGCATTAGCTAGTAATCCATATACAGAATATGGATGTATTTTAGAAATTAATTCAAGAAAGCATGAATGCATTTCTGTTGAAACGTTGACACTATCAGGAACGGAATTCAGAAAACCTTTCACCTCTTATCAATGAAAGATTTCAGTCTTTTACTAGTAATGAACAGGGTTCCAAGAGCTCCATTGTTGGAGGATGTTACAAGTGGGCAATGACTGGCTCAAAAAGAACAGAGCTGTACGTGGCTTATCTGTGATGTCAATGATTCTTCGACCTGTAAGTTTTCTTTTGCAGTTATCTAGATAAGGATGTTGATGAAATTGGCTTGTATGGTCGAACCACTCTCCATGGCGGTATGAGTAACAAACATTTGGCTTCTTACTTAGGTAGCTAAGTGATCCTAAAGTTGCAGACACTAATATTTAGACGACTCTGGTTCATTGCGATGCGACTGTATTGCATGTCGAGGCAGTTGATTCCTTCTTAGTTACATGTGCCAAATTTCCTATTAGCGAGATATCAACAATGGAAGGCTGCATTTGCTCTTGCTGTCATGCATTTTTACAAAAATGTTAAATTTTGGGGGATCTACTCCACAAGCTGCAAAAAAACTCGGGAGTGTGAACATAAAGATGGTGTGGGGAGGAAGTGAAAGGACGGACCAATCTTATTGGAATCCTCTAGAGCTGTATTGGATAGTCAACTCGAGAACGGGAAGTTCTTGCTCCCGTCACAGATTTCTTTTCTAAGCAAATCTATGTGAGTATTTTCTGCTTTTTCTTTTCCTGGTAAAGTTCCACTTCCATCAAAGCTCAAACAAGATTTACGACTACGAGGGGTATAGCCCGGGCTTACGGATTCAGAAAGAAAATCTCTCGACCAACTCCAAACATAGTTCCCATTTGGCAAGAGTTCTATTTGCCGTTTTTCAACTCATTCATGTCACCATGTTGGATTTCTCTTGGAGCACCGGTTTGCCCATATCCGAGGATCCTGACATTGAGCTCAACCCAAATGCAGTAAATAGTGGTAGATAGAGCTGTTCTCAAAGGTTGGTCTGGGAGTCAGAGGTGATCAATAGCATACTGCAATAGCTCCTGCCAGTTAACATGTCAACTGCAGCTATCCAACTACATAGTGTAAACTTCTTCTGTGACCACCAATTTCCAACGCCTATGTTCCCTGTTCTCAACCCACTCTTGCTTTGAAGTTGATTCCTGCACAACAGCCATAGGTTGAATGGTCACTTTGGAGTATGCCCCTGAAGTCTTGTAAAGTTAAGGGGCCATATGTAAAATTTGAAGGGTAAAAGTGGAAATTTCAATATTTTGTGTTGATTGTAATTGAAATCTAAGGTGTTTACCGCTTCGAAAAAGGGTACTTACCCCCAAAAGAATAACTAAATATTATGAATTTTCTTGAAGTTTTTGTATTTTTTTAGGGTAATTAGCTAATGACTCCCTGTACTTTACTAAGTACTAAGCACCCTCTCACAGTTTCGAAAATTTGGGCACACTTAACGGCGCGTAACAGATCTATGTGAAATGTCATTTTTGTCCTTCCTTTTAACATGTTAATTAACAGAACTTTTGCCTAACCTTTTACAAACAGTCCAAAACCACAGGATTTTCGGGTTTGCATATCAAACCCTAACAGACCGGTCTCTATATCACCGAATTTGCCAAAGAACCCGCGCAATCTCTCTGGATGAATTTCGAACTGGACATGGCTGACGTAGATCTTTCGTGCCAGCACGTCCTGCCCCTGCACCGACGGCACCGGCTTGGTCGAGGCCAGCTGGCATGACGCCTTCGGTTATTGATCTTCATCCTTGGGCGTTATAAGGCCTTCGCGGCACCTCTCCGCGACGCGAACAGGACAAAGCTGAAGCCCTCGGCCTTGCTACTGGCATGGTTGGCGACGATTCAATCCTCGATTTCGCCGAATGGTTCGAAGGCCGCGGCTAGGGTTTCTCGAGTGCTGTCCCAGTGAGGCTGTGGACGAAGATCTTGTGGTGGGAGACGTCGCGGTCAGCTGCGGGGCGAACGCGGGCGAGGACGGAGGGTCCCGAACGGCGGCGTCGATGAGGAACCCGACGAGGTGGTCCTTAGTGTAGGGTTCGAGGAGCTTTTGGATCTTCTCGGGTTGGGGTACGAACTGGTCGTCGTCGTCATCGGAGGAGGAGGAAGAGCCGGTGGCTATTTGAGGGTCTTGTTTCTTGGTGGGGACTGGTATGATGGGTTTATCAGGCTTGATGAGCTTCTTCTTCTTCTTTAGCTTCTAGTCAATCTTGTTGGCGTTGTCTGTTTCCTTGACAAGCTTTCGCTTATTCACTTTGACCTTCACCATTGTAGAGTTTGCTTTGGGAGTGAATGTGAGGGCCTTGTCGGTAAGGGGTTTTCAGAACCCAGATCCCGTGATTTTTTGCGCTGTTTGGTGGCAGAAGCAAAGAGGGCTGCTGGACGTTGTTAAGGGACGAAATGAGGGCAAGGAAGGGGGTTTAAAGTGTTATAAAGTTGCTAGAAAGGTATTTTGGTCTTAAAAAATAACATTTGGGGTCTCATATCTTCCTCCAGCTCAAGACTCTGTATAGAGTCCATAGTTCAATCTCAGCAATTAGTCCATCAACTTCCTTATGTTGGCTTGCAAATATCCTTTGATTTCTTTCATGCCAAATCACATAGACTGTTACTGCCAAGGCTAATTTGCTCAAAGAGGCTCTGAAGCTTTTACCTCTAAACTTCTTGCTGGTGTATTGTAAGAGCTGTGACCATTTTTGAAATGTAAGTCTGATTCTCAATTTATCCAGCACTTTACTCCCTACTTCTTTGATAATCGGACAGGCCGTAAACAAATGCTCCAATGTTTCTTGCTGCTGTAAACAATAACAGCATCTATCCTTAGTCACCACATTCCATGCCCTTAATTTGTCCTTTGTTCTCAGCTTCTGTTTGCAGAGCATTCATAAAATGAATGCACACTTAGGGATATGTCCAGGAAACCAAACAATTTTCCACCATGTATGTTGTGCTTTGTGAGTTCTGATGGTATTCCAAGCAGAGCTTATACTGAATTTGCCATTTGCTTGGTGTACCCATCTTACTTGATCTTCTTCGGCTACATTGTTATAGAGATGAGTAGGTAATTGACAATGCAAAGCACTGAGCTGCTGAGATCTTCTAGGAATGTTCCATCCATTTTCACCCAAACTTCATTTACCTTCATGTTGACTGGGCAAGCTGCATCATAGATTATTATGTATCCAAACTGATGCACAATAGGTCCATTAGGGAGTCAGTTATCAAGCCAGAACCATGTAGTCCTACCATTTCAAATCTTATGTTTGATGGCAGACTGCCAAAGGCTCCTTAATTTCATTATTTTCCTACATTCCCATGATATATCAACAGGGGCTTTAAAGTACCAAAATTTTTGGCCTTTGAGTATATATGTGTGACTCCACATTACCCAGAGGGTATCTTTTTTTGCTGCAATATCCCAGATATATTTAGAGATAGCTGCCTTTTTCCAGTCTTGAAGCCTTTTCAGTCCAAGTCCACCTTCTCTTTTTGGTAAGCATACATCCTCCCAAGCTACTTTAGCCCCTGTACACCTTATATATTTTCCATGCCACAAGAAGCTTCTTATTTTAGCTTCTATGTTAGAGATTATCTTCTTAGGTAATATGAAGATAGAACTCCAATAAATCTGCATTCTAAATAGGACAGATGTGGCCAATTGCATCCTGCCAGCATAGGAAAGGTGTTTCACAGTCCAGCTCTCAATCCTTTTAGTGAGTCTATCAATTAGGACTTGACAATTAGATGCCTTTAATTTAGTGGTTATTAAAGGAACCCCCAAATAGGTAACAGGGAGAGTACCCAGTGGTATCCCCAACAACTGAACCAATTGCTCCTTTACTCCCTCATTAAGGCCAACCATGAAGACTGAGCTCTTTTGTCTAGACATATGTCCAAAATCCAAGATAGCCTTGCTTGATAAGAGATATAGTTTGTACATTTGCCCCAGCCAGAATGAAAAGATCATCAGCAAAGCATACATGAGTGATTTTTTGCCTTTCACATCTTGGATGATAAGTAAATACAGGCTGCCTTGAGAGATCCTCCAATAAACGTGAAAGGCTTCCATCACTAGAAGAAAGAGATAAGGGGATATGGGGTCACCCTGTCTCAATCCCCTCTGACTGCTAAAAAAGCCCTCCATAGATCCATTCAAATAAACATAGAATTTTGCACTAGTAACACATTCCATGATCCAACAGATATATTTCTATGGGAATTGTAAGGTTTTCATTACCTTTTGTAAGAAATCCCACTCTACAGTGTCATAGGCTTTTTGTATGTCTATCTTCATAGCACATCTAGGTTTGCCTTCATTTCTATGGTAATTCCTCACTATTTCTTGCATCAGTAAGATATTATCTCCAATGTTCTTCCCTTCCACAAATGCTGATAGATTCTTACTGATTATCGAAGGTAGCACATCTTACATCCTTTTACACATCATTTTTGTAATGCACTTATAGATCACATTGCAACAAGCAATGGGTCTAAAGTCCTTCATGGTATTAGGTACAGGTACCTTAGAAATCAAGGTGAGAGCAGTGTTATTGAAGATTTTTATAGTCTTCCCTTTATTGAAGAAATACAGGACAACCCTTGTCACATCTGTGCCCACAAGTTCCCAATTCTATTGAAAATATTCTACATTATATCCATCTGGGCCTGGAGCCCTATTTGTTTTGATTGCAAAGATAGCCTTCCTGACATCAGCTTCGTCATAAGGTGCCATCAGAAATGCTTGTTGCTCCATAGTTAGCTGATTTTGCACAATTCTCTGTAGAATGGCTTGAGTATGTTCATAAGGTGTCTTAGATACACCAAGGAACAGTGAAAAGTAATTCGCAGCTTCCTTATGCACTTCATGTTCCCCACTCACTTGCATCCCCTCAGCAGTATATATAAACAGTATCTTATTATGAGCTGTGTGGATTTTCAGCTTTTTGTGGAAGTAGGAAGTATTCCCATCACCTAATTTTACTTCTTTTACTCTGGCTTTTTGATGATATAAACTTTCTTCAGCAGTGAGTAGAGCATAGTATTCCTCATGAAGTTGCTTCACAGTTGCTACTAGCCCAGGCCTTATGTCACCAGAATGTAATTGTTGTTGGACTTGTAATTGCTGTAACTTCTCTGCTACTTTAGCAGCAATATTACTATAATGGGCCTTATTCAGCTGCTTTAGTTTAGCCTTTAGTCTTCTTAGCTTCTGATAGAGATTATGCACCTCATCCCCTTGTGTTGGCAATTCCTAAGATTCTTTTAGAATATTTTTGACTGAGGGGTGCAGCATCCAGAAATTAAAGAACTTAAAAGGTCTTTTCCCTACATACCTTTGATGATACACAGTAGCCAAAAGCATACTATGATATGAGATCCCTGTATCACAAACTTCCACTTCTGATTGAGGGAACTTATGTAGCCAAGCATCATTTATAAGTGCTCTGTTAATTCTACTCCAGAATTAAATCAGTTTCATCCCTGTTATTGCACCAGGTGACAGACTTCCTCTTGTAGCCATGTCATGTAGGCTCAATTTGAAGATGCAGTCATTGAATTCTTTGGTGTCAACCACATTTATTCCATTCTCTCCTTTCCTTTCATGTGGAAATCTCACCACATTAAAATCCCCATTAGTAACCAGGGCCTCTGACCAATTGCAATGCTAGTATTTTCCAACATATTCCACAATTCTCTTCTCTTTATGCCTTGGTTGCTACCATATATACATGACAAGAACCAAGGTTCAAGACCTTCTTGTATTATCTCCATTGTAATAGCTTGACTTGATATAGAGGTTTCCTTTACTTGCATAATATGATGGTTCCACCCAAGCCATATCCTTGTGACCCCTTTATTGCTGCTATTGTGTATAAATTTCCACTGTTTCTTCCATTTATCTGTTATTCCTTGTACATTCTCCCATCTTACTTTAGTCTCCACTAAGCCAGCTATCTGGACATTTCTTTTTATCAACATTTTTCCAAAAGTCATACTGCTTAATAGGGCCATTAAGACCTCTAACATTAATGCTTGCCACTTTCATCTTTGTTTTTCGTTGCTACCACTTTTCCTAGCTACGTTTGCCCCTTTTTTACTGGTCTGCCTTTTTGAGGAGGAGTTAACTGTGGCCTCTGGTTCCTGATTCTTCTTTTCCATATCCACAATTGCATCTTTCATCAAAGTACTTACTCCATAACGGGGATCATTTCTTTCTTTAAGCTCACCTCCCTCATATGAATCCATTTCTTATGCTATCACTGAGAATTTATTGGCAGTGGAAATTGTATGTTACCTTCTGGCTTGTACTTGCATATCCACTGACTGAATAATGTGTTATATTGTTTGTCCATCCTCCCCATGACTCATGTCTTCTTGTTTTTGTGTTTCAACAATTATAAGGGGATTCTTTACCTTCAATTCCTGCCTGGCTTTGGGTTTGTAATAACAGATTCCCTCAAGATGCCCAAATGCTTTACAATGGGTGCACGGCTTCTAGTCATACTCTACAGCTTGCTCCAGAATTTCTTGATCTGGTCCTTTGATTGGTATTACTTTAGGAAGTAAATCTTCAACATTTACTTCTACACATATACGAGCATACATAAGCCTTTCCTTAGTAGCAGTCATTCGATCTGTATATAGCGGCTTACCCACAGAACTTGCAATATGGCTTAACATCTCCGCAGACCAAAAATGAAGTGGTAGATGCGGTAGCTTGATCCAAATAGGAAGAGAGCTTACCCCTTCCTTTTCCAACGAAACTTCAGGTCCAGGCCTTTGTAATTAATGGCCGTCAAAGGTCCAAGGCTCCATTTCAATTATTTGGTTTTTTATTGCTACATCTTCAAAGCGGACGATAAACACTCCGGATTTCAACGAACTTAGCTGGAATGAACCAAATTTCCTTCATATTCGCTCAAAAAAACCTTTCATGACGTGGTATGGGGGTTTCGCACTCAAGACATACGTGACTATAGAATTTTGCCAATTTTGAATCTCATCCTTTACTTCGTCCATGGAATATTCCACACCTTTGTGGCCATTAATCGATTTGGGGGGAATATATGCAAGTTTAATTTGTGCAAAGTTGAGATGGTAAGTGAGTCAAATTGCTACAAATTATTAACGTACTCACAAAAATCATGAAATTAAACAAATTAAAGCATGAATTATGTAGGTGTGAATAGCACGGAAAAAAAAAACCGGAGGGAAACGAAAATACAAAAACCTACAAATAAACTTTCAAATTTGCGGGGTAACAAAAACAGAGCGGAGGGAAACTGGAAAATTTGAAGCCTGGCGATCCGCGTCAAACAATAACGAGCCAATCAGAAGCCTGCCCACGCTGGCAATCCGCCTCAAACCAAAACCAACCAATCAGAACCGAGACTCCCACCACCCCTTTCTATATAAATCCACGCCCCCATTTCTGACTCCTCCACGCCAACAACTCATCTCCTCCAGGCTCCATCACTGCAAATACTCGAAGCGACTGTCATCACCGGATCACTGCCATGAGTTCAACCACCGCAACAAAGTCCACCGCCGGAAGAGGCAAGGCCAGAGGCACCAAATCTGTCTCCAGATCCCAGAAAGCCGGCCTCCAGTTCCCCGTCGGTCGTATCGCCCGCTTCCTCAAAGCCGGCCGCTACGCCCAGCGAGTCGGCTCCGGTTCCCCGGTCTACCTCTCCGCCGTCCTCGAGTACCTCGCCGCCGAGGTTCGCAGTTTCATCACAATCTCTTTTCCATTTAAGTAAGTATTCCTTCCGTTTGATTTCAACGTGCCTGATAAATGTTTGTTGTTTTGCATTTGGGAGAGAATAGCTATTGGAGCTTGCGGGAAATGCGGCGAGGGACAACAAGAAGAGCCGGATCATACCGAGGCACATCCAGCTGGCCGTGAGGAACGACGAGGAGCTGAGCAAGCTGCTGAGCGCTGTCACGATAGCAAACGGAGGTGTGCTGCCCAACATCAACTCGGTGCTGTTGCCGAAGAAGACCGGCAAAGGGAAGGGTGAAACTGGGTCCCTCTCTCAGGAGTTTTAGGGTTCTTCACTGTTAGTAGACTTAGGCGGTCGTAAACGAGGGCGGTGTGGTCATGTTCAGGGACGGAGGTGGCGATGGATTCTTACTTAGGTTAATTTTTGAATTAGGTGATGAAGCACAACCCTGGCTTGAGTCTTGTTCTTGATAAACCTGTTTGTGAATATGACGAAGGACCGGTTGTTCAGTTTAGTTAAGATGAAACTTCGTTTAACTTTTAGCCACCAAAGTAACACTCATTCTTTATTTCAAGTATTCAACATTTCAAGATTGTTGAATTGCTAACATTATATTATTATTATTATTATTATTATTGACATAAAAAACCAAATTAATGATACTATAGTAGAAATTGTTATTAATTGTTGGAGTTAATATTATTATAAATTTTGTGACACGTGTGCACTTGTGATTATCTTTTTTTTATGTAAGTGATATCAATAGATTAAGAGCCATTTTAAGGCATAGAAAGTGATAAGGCTTTGTATACATCTATGTTGTTAGAGAAATGCATTGTAAAATTGTAGTTTTTCTTGAAATTTATTGAGCGAATAAAGAGATGATATGTTAAATATAAATACGACAAAAATCTTTTTCATTGCATGTCTTAATCTAAGGCGGTTCAAATTTTACAAATAATTCATGCATTACACGTGACATGATTTTATGAATATATAATTTGTTATTTTTAAAGAAGACAAAGCAAATTTTCAGAAAAAGAGAGAATACAACTTTACGGAGTATATATTTTATTTTATTTTATTTTTAAAGTCACAGTGGACTTTATATTCAAGCTGAACATGCTGGGCCAAGCTCCGACTCATATCGCTCAAGTAATGGGCCAAGGCCCTTTGCTAAAGCCTAGAGGTGGCAATTAAGACTCAAACCCACCCATTTACTAATCGGGTCTTAAATGGGTCACTCATTTTAAAATTCAATAGCGCGTGAATTTAAGTGGGTTATAAATGAGTGTCCATTTAATCATATACATAATATGAGTTAATAATTGAGTTATAAATGACTACATATATTTGTTTTTGGTATTTAAAGTTTCTAAAAATCCAACTAATGCCACAAAACCCGTTGAACCACCATATAGAAACCAGCCAACGACTGTCAAGCATCGGCCAACAACCGTCGACCACCACCCGGTACGACCGCTGACCACCAAATAACCACCGTACCATGACCCAGAAACCAACAACCATCACTGAAGAACCCATAAACACTTCAATAAAAATCACAGCACCACCCACACACCTACCAACAAACACCACACCATCGCAGCAACACCCCCAACCAAAACCCAACACCGCACAACCATCGTGGAATCGGTGGATGAACGGAAGATTGAATTGTGTCCTTGGTAACAGAAAAAATGAATGGGTCACTTTACCGCCGGAGTCGCAGCAGTAGCACGAACCTCTACCGGAGACAACGCCAGGGTGCTCATCGACATTTTAGCAGACGAAGAAGTTGTCTCCGGAGATGGAACCGGAGTGGCCGCCAGAGTAACAGCTGCAGGGAGGTAGCCGCAGGAGACTGGGCCGACGAAGCAGATGGGCTGACCGACAGAAAAACTGGCATTGCTGGTTAAACTGACGAAATGGTTGCTGCAGACGGCATAGCAGATTTCGAAGGGGATGCGTGAGGCTTGCTGGAATATAGCGAATGGCGCGACTGACGGCGCCACGAAACTCGCTAGGGGAGACCCATTGCCAGACTTTGGTGCTGGAGCAAGAGCAATGATGCGATGTGCCGCCGTTCCGGAATATAACCAGAAGAGCAATGGCAAGGAATTTACAGATCTTAGGGCGTCACACAAGGAAGAGTAGCCTGAGGGCAGGTGGTGCC
Organism: Escallonia rubra; assembly: GCA_033065855.1. NCBI lineage: Eukaryota > Viridiplantae > Streptophyta > Magnoliopsida > Escalloniales > Escalloniaceae > Escallonia > Escallonia rubra. The sequence continues at coordinate 569,689 of JAVXUO010000638.1, forward strand.
CCGGTGATCGGCTTTAATGGACATGGTGAAAAATTAACAGGTGAAACCAACTCATTTAATGAGATAAACAAATTAACCCATTAATAAATGGATCAAATGGGTCAGTTACTTATTTATACTCAACCCATTTAACTTGCACCCAAACCCAACCCACCCACCCACCCCTACTCAAGCCGTTCCATTATGTACTGTACTAAGAAAGATCTTAGTTTTTCCTTGCCACGCTGGCAATCTACTCCCATCCCCAACAACCAATCATAACAATCTTCCCCACAGCCCTCTCGCTCTCCGTTTCCATATATACTTTCCTCCTCTCTCACCTCCGTTTCTGAACGTTTTAGCCGAGATTTTACTTTCTCCTGCGTTTTTTTAATTTTCCGGTGAACTTAGAGCCAACGATGAGTTCAACCGGCGGTGGAAAATCGAAGGGCGGCAGAGGCAAGCCCAAGTCCACCAAGTCCGTCTCCCGATCCTCCAAGGCCGGCCTCCAGTTCCCCGTCGGCCGGATCGCCCGCTTCCTCAAGGCCGGAAAGTACGCCGAGCGTGTCGGCGCCGGCGCCCCCGTCTACCTCTCCGCCGTCCTCGAATACCTAGCTGCCGAGGTATCAATAATCGTGGTCAATTTAAGTTTCTGTTGGTTTAGGTCGTGGGAACGTCTGTAAAATGTCGTTTGCAATGAAATGATAGCTTAGTAGTTATTGTTAATTTTTGACTTGTTATTAGGTTCTGGAACTTGCGGGGAATGCTGCGAGGGACAACAAGAAGAATAGGATTGTGCCGAGGCATATACAGCTGGCAGTAAGAAATGACGAGGAGCTGAGCAAGCTTTTGGGCAGTGTCACGATCGCGAATGGCGGTGTTTTGCCCAACATTCACCAGAATCTGTTGCCGCCGAAGAAGGGTAAGGGGAAGGACGATATCGGGACGGTGTCGCAAGAGTTCTAGGGTTCGTATCTTGGTTTTAGGTTTGTGGGTGGGGTTTGATTGGTGTGGTTTTTGGAGTCTCTTTGATGTAATTTTGGGCACCTGGGAATTTATAGTTATATACACGAGTATTAATAAAATTTTAAAGTACCGTGGTTTGTTATGAATGAATTGATAGTTCTGCTTCAAAACATTTTTAAGATCATATGGCTATTTTGATATGTTCTCTGTCTTCCATGGTTTGCTGTGAATGCAATCAATGCATTGATAGTCCTTCTTCAGATTTTTTGTAACATCATATTGCTGTTTTGGTAGCTTCCATCTCTTAGTTCTAACTTTCTGAATGTGAGCATTTGCGAGAAAGTATGCAAGTAATGTATGTTTTGGGTAGCTTCAGATCCGTTTTAATTCATGCATGTCTTCAGAGTTCTGAAGTTACTGAGTAGTCTTATAGGACCACGTGATTAGTCATTCATTTGCATATAGTTAATGCGAAATAGTGATACAATGAATTTGCAGTTCTACTATTTGCAAATGAGGTGTTTCTGACCATTAGTGGCCTCAATGTCCTGCTGACATTGAGGTCTTTGTTTCTGTTATCTGTTCACCTGCCTTTCTTTCATGCAGTTTGCACTAAGTGCATGCTGCATCTTTTACTCTGTGGTGCCTAATTTTCCTGTGCAGTTCCTTTACAGTGCTGCCTGCTGCAGTGCATTCTGTTGCAAATTTTACAGTAGATATGTTTATTCTATGGATTGTGAAGTTTCCTTGAGATATATGTAGTCTTTGCATATAATTGGTGAGGAAGTCATGGTAGTCCTGACTCCTGTTAGCTTACTGTTGGTTTGATCATACCTCGAAGTAGCACACCGTCCAGAAGTTGCATGCTATGGGAGATACGGCCAATACTATCTATTGGGCTATATTAGTGGGTTTACTTCCAAAGTTTTTACATCCACTCGTCTCTTGACTACGATGATAAAGAGTTGTGAGTTATGACTGAACCAACCTTTTGAAATTGCTTGCATGTGTAGCAACTTGATCTTTTGTATCGTACCAAGAAATCAAGTCGCCTTACTTGGCTTTTATTCGGTGTCTTGGTGTTGACACCAACTGGATTTACTTGTATCAGTTTTCGTCGTTTTATTTATTTCTTCCTCTTTTCCAACCTGCATTGCTAGGATTCGAATCAAACAGGCTGTTTTCGTGGGTCTATCTTGAGTGTGAAACGAGTGGATATTGGTCCTTTGTTTTTAGATGTAAGCATGGCTGCCGTGTGGATTAGTTGTTTTAATATCGGGATATGCCATATCAGGATCCTCGTTGCAGAATTAGTACTTGATATAAAGTGTTGAGCCTTCTCTAGTCCTGCTCTTGGATGATCAGCCTCTGGTGTGGCCATTTCACCCATTTCAGGTTGTTTTGCTAATAAGAGCTGCTGCTGCTACTCCCCCCTCCCCCTTTTCCGCTTTGGGCATTTATTAACTAAAGGACGACCATTTGTTGGTTGAAGACTATTGTCTGCTACTCCTGCTTTGTAGCTTTTGCTTCATCTGCGACGCTCTGCTGGATTGCTTCATTGGTCTTCCTTTCAGTTTCTACTGTGGTTTTTCCTTCCGTTAAACCTGCTTCAAAAAAGCCCCCATTGAGACTTAAACGGATCCTCAGTCGGAAGATGGATAAAGATGGTATCTGATCCATTACATAAGCTAGCTATTACTTGGCCAAAGGTCCTCACCAAGGTGAGGAACCGAGGGGCAAACCATCTTAAGATAGAAAAGCTAACAGACCTTAAAGAGCACTATGAGCCCCAAGCTGCCTCCCTGTAAGACTCGTTCACGAGAAAATGAGTAGCTGGTCGAATAAGCACCCTGTCCAACTATAGGACCTGAGCCTGATAGTTCTGGGTAGAGAGCAGAGGGAGTAGCCACAACACAGTTTTTCCCTTGAATACTTTTGACTTTTTTCTTTTGGAACACAATTGGACATTATCTACGATAACACTTCAGCTTTTGTGACACCTCAGCTTTTCAAAATCCGGAAGAACACTACGTCTCATTTTATGTTGCAGCTTTAGTGACATTTTATAGAAAGATATCTACTTACTCAGGAATAAAGTTACAAAGATGTCATTAAAAAGAATGCACGCTTATTCTAAGGTTAAGTTTAGGGATAATTATACATTTTTTGTCTAAAAATTAAAATCCTATTAATAAGAAAGAAAAATACATAAGCCGGTTTTTAGGTCAATACAAAATAAAACCAAGAACAAATTGATAGCAAAGTCCAAACAAATAGTATGAACCAAAGAGGAAAGAGCCATATGTCGCATTTTCTTAAAGTAGACATTCTTGAAGCGGCAAAGATCTACCTTGACATGATAAATGAGAAAATGATTTTAACTTTACGAAAGAATTCCTCTACATTTGAATCTATACAAAAATTATAAAAATATGTAAAGACAAAACACGTATCGAAGAATATTGAGCTGAAATGGCTGATACATTATCTGCACCCGTCAAGATAAATAACGTGTTTAATGCGTTCCATTTTAAGCCCAACAAAGCGCTAAAAGGATAGCTATAGCTTAAGCAGGATGGTTCATAGAATTGGGCAAGTGTCCAACGATTTCGAAACGTTCAAATAAACTTGAGAAGCCAAATTAGGCGAACGGGGATGTAGCTCAAATGGTAGAGCGCCCGCTTTGCATGCGGGAGGTACAGGGTTCGATCCCCTGCATCTCCAATAAAACAAACTTTTTCTGTTTCCTTTTTCAACTCCATCTTTTCCTTTCTTTCTCTCTTCCATATTTGTTTCTTATCTTATCACCAACGTAGGAACTTCAAGGCAGCCGTAGTAATGGCTATCCCCCTTTTCAATCTGGCTCCTGATTTAACAGTCTCGAGGCTCTGTCTAGGTCTCTCATCCTTCTCTCTCTCGCTCGCTCAATCTGAATCAATGTTTCTTCATTATTTTGAAATTTCTTACTGTGTGTTTCAACTTTGGTGTTAATGTTGTTCAGGGACAATGACTTTCGGCGAGCAGAACTCGCTGCCCCAGTCATTTCGTCTCCTGGACAAAGCCTTGGATTCCGGAATCAACTTCTTCGATTCAGCCGAAATGTACTCTGTTTAACAAATATTTCCGTGTTAGGGTCTATGTATTGCTTGAAGGCAATGAATACGTTTTAAGTTCACTTTTTGCTCAGGTATCCAGTACCACAGCGTGCGGAAACTCAAGGGAGGAGCGAGGAGTACTTTGGACGTTGGATTAGGGATCGAAACATTCCTCGCGACCGCGTTGTCTTTGCCACTAAGGTGTCAATTCTTCGTCTTACGCGTTTCGTGTATCGGTCAGTTCGATTAAAAGTTGCGCAAGGTTTCTTAGAGTTCTGTTAACGATCTTAGGTCAGTGGTCCATCTGGACAGATGACTTGGATTCGAGGTGGTCCGAAGAGTCTTAGTGCCACTAATATAACACAAGCCATTGACAGTAGGTAGGTCATATTCAAGTTTGGCTTTACCCAATGTTAAACTTGTTTGTCACAGGAATGCCGGTTATATGTGTTTTACGGTTTTTAAGTGAATTTGGATTTGGATACTCAATGACTGACTTTATCAGCGCAATGTTTAATGCTTCTTTTCTCTTTATACAATGTTAACCAGTGGAGCTATGAATTTACTCATATGCAGGCATGATACTTCTTTGTTGTTGTTTTCACTATTTCTGTAAGACATTAGCACTTCTTATACTGGCTGTTGCCATGAGAAAACTGCATTATTATTTGGGTTCTTTGACAGCAGTTGTGCCTTTAGTTTAATTTCAGCAGTTTGTGGTGTTCTCTGATTTGACGTGTGAATGATCTTATGCAGTTTATTGCGAGCGGGAACTGATTACATTGACTTGTATCAAATACATTGGCCTGATCGGTTAGTATGTTGGTCCTAGTTTTTGGTGTGTTATACTCAGTTCCATGTCATTTGCAGCCGAGCGCCCCTCCCATCTCCATTATAGGGACTTTTCTTTCTGAACCTTCCCATGATTTTGGCAGATATGTTCCTATGTTTGGAGAAACTGAATATGACCCGAGCAGACAGTTTTGTTCAGTAAGTATCGAGGAACAGCTTGATGCCCTTGGCAGAGCTGTTGTTGCTGGTAAGGTTAGTGGTGATACTTACTAATGCATCTCTAGTCAGTCTTTCTCTAACGTAGTAATTCTCTTACTACACCACATAATTTTGCTTATAGGTTCGATACGTTGGACTTAGTAACGAAACACCATATGGCGTCATGAAGTTCCTACAGATTGCTGAAAGTTGTCCAGACTATCCCCGAATAGTATCTGTGCAGGTGTTGTATGGTTCGACTCTGGTTCATAATTGTGAGGCTTCTGATCTTTCCTCCTCTCTCTCTCTCTCTCAGCACTTGATATACTGAGAGCTAGTATTCATACCTCATTATCTCTCTGTGTCAACTGAAGTTAAGGTTAATGCATAACTCATTAACACTTAATGCAGAACTCGTACAACTTTCTCTGTCGAAATTTTGATTCTGGGATGGCTGAGTGCTGTAACCATGAGAGGTACTTCCTGTGCTTTTATAAACTTATTGATCAGAAATGGTTTCAGTTATTCTACTCTCATGTTTGTCTGGAATCATAAAGCTACCATTGCATGTCATTTCTAAAAGACTATAAAAGATTTTAAGGGTTGCCTTTTCAGGATCATTATATTTCAGCATGAATTATTTCACCATTGATGCTACACCAAGAAAACTTGAGGAAAAGGAATATATTTTATTAGTTGTTATCTTTGGGGATAGTGGACAGGTATGACAAATGTACAATTAAAAAGTGCAGCCCAGTGCACGAGGCTTTTCAGGTTGCGGGGGTCTGGGAAGGGTCAATGGACACAGCCTTTCTGCCAATTTAACAGAGAGGCTTTTCCGTGTTTTGAAACCGTGACTTCCAGGTCACAATAGAACAACCTTACCACTGCGCCAAGGCTCATCGACAAAATTACTATCTTCCACAAAGATAGTGTTACAGGACTTCTCTAGTGGGATTAGTTCTTATCGTGGCATTGTTCATTTACTAATCATTCTGACCCGACTATCCTTCACCATTTGAGGTTTGCATGGCTGCATTGATGTGAATCTACTTTTGTTGTGTTCGGCAAGTGTTTGGTCAAGCGAACATTAGCCAATATATGGTTGTAACTTGACTAAGCTTGCAGGAGAGAACGTTTTGTTGATGTAACTTTCCTTGGTCATGAGATTATTTATAAGTTATTCATGAGAAGTGCTTCCTTATTTCATTTTCTGAAGCTAATCTTAAAAAATCATTCAATTAACTCGTAATGATGTTTTTCGTCTGTCCTTATTAAACTTCTTATAGGGTAAGCCTATTGGCTTACAGTCCTCTTGCAATGGGCTTACTTTCTGGAAAGTATCTTGCACCTGACAAGGGACCGGCTGATGCCCGTTTAAATCTGTTCAAAGGTTATTTCACCAGCTTGTTTTATCTTTGTTACCTGCTAACCAATTTTGTCTCATGCATAAAACTGTTTGTTCCTTTCGCCCAGGGAGGTATTCAGAAGGTGAGTCTAGATACGATTTGTTGAATGCATTCATTGGAAAAGCTACAAAAGTAAGCCAGTTTTTATTTTTCTTCTTCTTTGTTGTATTTTTGTTTTTTTTGGTTTCAACAAAGGTATTTCACACCTTCAAGCCCTCTCGTCTACCTTCCTTCCCAAATACACTAGTGATGCTAAATTCCAAGGATTCATAAGAGCCCATACGGAAGTAATAAGCTGTTAAAGACAACAGCATACATAGTACCCTTTTGAAGCACCACCGGATAGAAGGAGATGATCCACGTACTCCCAGGCTGCCTTATGCATGGAATCAGTTGACAAGGAGAATAGAAGGCCGCTTCATAATGGTCTCTGCATGCCAAACATATTTAAAGGAACAATGATCTCCATTCACAACTAGAGTAAACATTGAATTCCGTTTTAGGGCATCTTACCATCTCTGACATAGTGAAAAGCGTATTGAATGTTAAGCAATGTCTGAGCTGAATAATTTCCGAATCTTGAAGCCCCGAAACCTCTTTGTCTCTGCTACCATACCTCCTTGTTAGCTGCAATAGCAGCCAAGCCTGGAAAAGCCTTCCTGAAAGCGAGATCCTCACACCAGAGATCTTACACATTCTAATTCAGTTGTCATGTCCCACCACAACATTCATCAGTTCATAATTTATATTCATAATGCCCCTATGCAAACCCTCCCCATAAGGCATTTGAAAGTCCCTAACCCTCCTGGTCAACCTACTTTTTTGCTACAATTATGATTTCTGTGTTGTCTCATCTGCACTCCATACCTGGAGAGAAGGATTGAGTTTGTGCAGCTGTCTAGCTCCAAGGTCTCCTTACACCCCTCCCTTTTGCCCTTGCCCCTCAAACCAAAAAAAAATGTCAAAGAAAATAGCTTCGATGTTTCTCTGAGGTTTTCGGCATGGAGGCTAAACCCTTTTTGAGGCAGGAACCTTGGATATCGTGTTATTGATAAGCCTAAATTTTCTCATCAAATACTCCCCCCCCCCCCCCCCCAAAGACACGTTCATTCACTATCATAGCTCTTTTGTTGGGTGAAATAAATGACTAGGTGAGTGGGTTATATTGCTGATTCTACCAAGGTGCTCTCCCCCAACTTTGGACTGAATTACCCCTAAGCCGAGGGGTTTATTTGATATATGACAACAAAATCAGTTGTGCCTTTGCATGCTGATATGTACAGAACCTGAACCTATTCTTTGGCAGGCGTACCTTGAGATTGCAAAAAGCTACGGCATTCATCCTGTCTCTCTTGCAATTGGTAAGACAAAATCTTTCTCTCTCTCTCTCTCTCTCCACCCATGAACCCATGGTTGTATGATTAGTTCATGTAGCCTTTGCAGTTACCTCAGAATTCGTTTACTTTTTTTTATTGGGGGTGGGGATTTAAGTGCGGGTTCCACTGTAGACGATGGTCTCAACACTCCATTCCTGATGGTCAAGTTCATTTGTGCTGGGTTGTTCCCCCACTGGATTGGCACATTTTAGCTGTACGAAGTAAGATTCTGAATCATTGAGCGGGCCCATGGTCGCGCGGGCCTTTGCTTCTTTGCTTTCTGTGGGTGTAAGCGACCTAGGCAGATATGGGTGCTCAAACTCCTCATGTCCACCTTCTACTAACTGTAGCGCTCTGCGCTACAGCGTATAAGATAATTTGTAACACCACTCCCATCAGCAATTGATATCACCGAAGCTTCTTCTAAGGGTTGTTGATGAATTTAATGTTGACTTGGTCAAAGTGAAAGCTTGTGCCCTTCTTGTTATTATTATTATTAGAATAATATAATATTACTCATCTCATGAGTGGAGGTCCCATATTGTCTCCTATGTTTGGTACTGTGAATCTGTTCCTTCAGAACTGTAAAATTCAGGATAATATGGTTCTACTCATTCTATACTGTCTGTTTGCTGATAAGTAGCAATCCCTTTTAATTGCTGGATAAGATCTATATATAGACACCTTTTCTTATAAAGGGCGGCCCTCATATTGTATATTGATAGTGTGGTCATGTGTAGTAGGTCTCGTGTTTGTTTCTACCTATTACGTGAATACTTCAGTTCTAACTCTTAATTCTGTTGGGCCAGGCTTTGTTTTAAGACACCCCATTGTCGCTAGCGTTGTTTTTGGAGCAACAAAGATCTGGCAGCTCCAAGAGGTTATTAATTCCTGTGAGGTCAAGCTCAGTCCTGAAACAATTGCAGATATTAACAAGGTTCATTCAAGGTTCCCGAACCCCTGCCCCTGACAATTTTTCATGCCATTTGGCTGGAAAATTTGGTATAGCTACAAATTATCATGTCAGGCTGGAAAAGATCCTGTTTTTGGAAGGTGGTATCTTCCTCTTTCTGACAAGACGGAGGGAGAATTAGATAAAGAGATTCAGCTTCATAGCAGGAAAGAACTTGGGTGTCAGATTAATGTATTTATTGTCATCACCCCCTTCCCCACAATTTTGTAATACTTTTGAATCTTGGCTTAGGCATTGTTGGGTCAACTAGAGTGCATGTGTTGTTGCACGCAAGCATGCTGTTCAATTAGTGCAGATTGCCCTAATTGATGTTTAATAAGCGAAGAGAATACTTATACTATTCATTGTGTCGCAGTCTCATGGCATTTGTAGTTGAGAAAGAAACGGGATTCTCAGTGTCTTTCTTTTCCGGAGAGAGTGGGATGGAGGAGCAATCAAAAGGTGATCGTGGCCCGTGGCCCAATTGCATGTGCTGGCCAGCTAGTGGGTGGAGTTGCAGAGTCTGTTGCTGGGAAAAAAGGTTCAATCCTTTGCTAACTGCCTCTAGAAAAAGAAAGAAAAGTCTATACAAACACGAGGCAGCTTTCAAAGTCCTAGAAAGTTAGATGCAAACTTCCAATAAAAGATGAAGAATTGAATCCACCCTTTGGCGTCAAAGCTTGAATGGAATTGTTGAACCTTATTCTTCCTCTGCTTTAAGTACGAGTCTTGTGGTTATTCTTTAGTTACGGTCATTTGGAGAGAACCTTCCTCCTACTTGACTAGAGCCCAAGTCAGACACAACTATTAGGAAGCTAGCTGCTCTGGCCTCCTGAATAATTAGTGTGAAGACGAGTAGTCAGTAGATCCTTTCCTTATGATTGACTGGCTTCGTTCTTTAATTATAGTCAGACACATCGAAGGAGACCACCAATCATGGCTTGTCTTGCGTCACCTTTTCATCACGTTAACAAATGTAAGAGAAGGTTATCTTTTTATGACTATCTGGTTATTCTTCCTTGTCCAAGAACCAATGCCATGCGGGCTATTTTTTTCTTGCTCGGAGAGAGGAGGAGGAAGAAAAAAGAATTGACTGCGACGAAAAGTGAAACTACAGTCTATTAGTGAGTTGCTCGTTGAACGGGAGGACAAAAACTAATATCTAGTGGGAAACGAGAATGCACATTAAAAACGGGAGCGGGAGTAATGATAGAGCGCGGGGGCATTAATCGTTTCAAATGGAGTCAATGACTTACTAGAATCATCTTAATGGGCATAAATATATACATGGTTATGTATGATGAACCTAGTCATCTTACTCCAACACTTCTCGTTTTCCACCTTAAAAACAAAAACAAAATTTTAAATATCTAGATGATAAAAAAGGATCCAACAGAAGGAAACTTATGGAGATTATGATAGAAATATCGAGCATGATAACAAATAAAAAATTGGTTATTCCACATTGAATTTGTTATCGGCATGAGAGTAAAAATATAATCATGAAAAACGCGCAATTCGTTCAGCCCGGGAAATATCACTCGTATACACTTGATTGTAAAAACGTGAGAATGTAGAGCGAGAACGAAAGTAAAGAGTTAAAACTTTCTTACCGTGTCAATTCAAGATAAAGCGGGAAGCATTAATCATGTCAAAAGAAGATAGGTCATAATAATTATCTTAATGAACCTAGATATCAAGGAAATTCCATACATTCTTCTCAAATTCCAAATACTGAATTCACCACCGGAAAAAGCAGCCTGTCCCTGCGGCCTGCACTGACTGACTGTGGAAAGTCCGTTTAGACGGTCAATCAACCCACCAAAAATAAAATAAGAAAACAGAAAACCTCATCGTCTTCATTTTTCTTAACGTTCTCATCACTCCGTCTTGTTCGGAATCTCTCTCTCTCTCTCTCTCTCTGTCTGTCTGTCAGCTAAAACCAGAGCTGAAAGCAGCTCTACTTAAACCCTTGCCGAGCCGCACTCATGTTCTTTGGATCCACCCTGTACTAACTTTATCGTTCCAAATTCTGTCCTGTTTGTCTGTGTTGTTTGTTCCTACTTTTGCTGGATCCCCAGCCTGGTTTTTATCTAGTGGCGGCTTGGGTTCGGGTTCGTGATGGGTTCGAAGCCGTGGCTGTATCCGGCTCCGACCTATCGCGCCCTGGAAACCTACTGGGACACAGACGATGACGCCCCGGGCCCCCGCTGCGCCCACACCCTCACCGCCGTCGCCCCCACCAAATCTCACGGCCCCCGCCTGATCCTCTTCGGCGGCGCCACCGCCATCGAGGGCGGCGCCGGCTCCGCCACCCCCGGCATCCGTACTCTCTCTCTCTCTCTCTCTCTATCCGTGCATATATGTTTGTGTATAGGTTTCGGTTTTTAACTAAAATGTTTATTAATTCTGCTTTTTAGGGTTAGCTGGTGTCACGAATTGTGTTCATTCGTATGATGTTCTCACTAGGAGATGGACCAGGCACGTTCTTTTTTTCTTTCTAAACTTGAATTGTAGTTGTCGATGTAATGTTCTTGAAAGTTGATTAGCACGGCCTTTTGTGTTGAAATTACCAGACTCCGACCGGCCGGTGACCCTCCTTCACCTAGGGCAGCGCACGCTGCCGCTGCTGTTGGCACCATGGTTGCATTTCAGGTAATGAGAGGCACAATAGTTACACAAATTTGTTGGTTTAATTATGTTGCTTGAATTTAGGATTTTTCGTAAAATTTTGATGAAATAATATGCTGTATTTGTTAGGGCGGCATAGGTCCTGCAGGGCACTCGACGGATGATCTGTATGTACTCGACATGACCAATGACAAGTTCAAGTGGCACAGGTTGATTCCTATTGAATTGTCTTTGATACCATTTGTTTGTTTGGGTGGTTCGGTTTTTTTGCAAATTTGACGTGGTTATTGTGTTTGTGTTCTAGACTTGTCGTTCAGGGACAGGGCCCCGGGCCTCGATATGGCCATGTTATGGACTTGGTTGCCCAAAGATATCTTGTCACTGTCAGCGGCAATGATGGTGAGGGCAGTTTTTATCTTTAGCTTATAGCTTCAGTTTTCTCTGTTTTCTTGCAATATTGAACCGGTATAGCAGAAAATCAATTTCGACTGGGATTTGGTTATGTTTAGTTGTATAAGTAGGTTTACTTTGATAATCCTCCAGGTTATACTGTGCGTATAGTTATTCAACCAAAAGTGGTTTAAGCTTTACATAGTGTTTAGAGATAGAAATGCTGGTATTTAGTACCTTAGGTGAGTTTTACTGCTTTCCATAAGCATATATCTGGAATATTCAGGACTGGCATTGTTTCCTGCATCTTTTTTTTCCTTGGAAATGTAATTTCACTTATGGATCCATAAATGAGGTCTTGCTAATAGAGTTACTGGACTAATTTCTGCGATGTATAACTACCGGAGGTAGCCTTGGTGAAGAAAGGTATTGGGATGCTTCTTCTTGGGAAATTTACAGAAGGAAGAACCACTGTATGGAATATGTTATTTAGGCTCATGTGGCAGATGGGTCATGCTGCTACGGGGTTCTACATTCATCTAGTAGGCACTACCATAATAAGAGAGCCAAATGTTTCTTACATTGCTTATGGCAGGATTAAAGATGAAAGATGGATTTTCCAAAAAAGACTACCTCATAAAAGCTTGTTAATGCTTTACTGTTGCCGATTATTGTCATGCGACTTGAACTTATAAAAAAGATATGGTTCTCCTAATCCAAATTTTTTTTTCTTCATTCTAGCCTATCATACATTCATGAATTTAAGGTTTCGTGTTAACGAAAAGGTTCTGCCAGCTAAAGTCTGTATGTCTCCAATTACCTAACATATCATATTTCTGAATGCATTTCTTCAGGCAAAAGAGTGCTGTCAGATGCTTGGGCTTTGGATACTGCTCAAAAACCATATGCGTGGCAGAGGCTCAATCCAGAAGGTGATAGACCTTCTGCTAGAATGTGAGTGTGCATTCCGAAAGCAAAATTCTGTTCTACTCGCTCCTAAAAAGGGATTGCTAATGTTTTCTGGAAGTTCCTATTGAATTATTTGGTATAAACATGAATAGTTAACTGGCTATTTACAAAGTAAGCAACAAAGAAGAAAGATATTTCGCACTTTGGATTTGTGATTTAAAGAATGAATTCTTGGGGCAACATCTCTGCAGTCAGGATGATTAATTAGTTTCACTGATGAGAAATTAAAAGCTGATTAAGTAGATTGAGTGAACTTACCATGTTCCGTTGCCTTAGGTTCTATGTATTATTCACTTATGCATTTTCCTCAGTGTTATTTATGCAATGCATTCTCCTTAGTGTTATTTATGCAATTTCCTTGCTCTATTTCTTTACATTCATTCTTAACTGGTGCACGTACATATTTGAGCGCGTGAGGTGCATAATCGCAGATTCTTCCTTTTCTAAATTTTTATTCTCCTCCTTCCTCTTGCTCTTGGCTGGCGTGCATCTACTTTGAATTTAATCTCTCTTTTCATGCTACATAACCATCATTGTCGATTTAGAGAGCTGACTGTGTTAGAACTGTACTTAACTGAATCCATGATTGGATGCCATCTAAATAGAAATGCAAAATCGTAACTGTAAATTGGTTGCAGGCTTATGCACAATCTGTGCTTGCAGGTTGATGCAACATAGTAACATATTCATTTGCAATATTTAACCATTGTATACTCACAACTTTTTTGCGTTGCTCCTCGCAGATATGCAACAGCTAGTGCCCGCTCGGATGGCATGTTTTTGCTTTGTGGTGGGAGGGACAACTCAGGCACGGTATGATTAATTACCGGCATGAAGGTTTTCTTTCGTCTCTTTATCGTTTGTTGGGGGTGGAGAGATAGAGTCAACATGTCGAAACGTATTGTTTGATTACTGACAGATACTGAGAAAGAAGATTTAGGATGCCTGAGAGGCCAATTTGCCTTGAAGATATCACCAAGATAGTAAAAAACTTTATGGGAAATGAATATGTAACATTCATAGAGAAGAACAGAAACAAAGGGTTTGTGCTTGCCCACTATCAGCTGGTCGGGAATATAAATACGAGGTGTTGCAAGCTTTAATTTCAGTCAGGGTTCAGTTATTGCAGCTATATAAGAATTATGAAATAGCAGTTATGAGCAAAGGATACTAATTACCATCTCTAGATACAAGTCTTTCTTTTGTTGGGGGGAGGGGTAGAGAGAGGATAGATTTAAAAACGTACACAATCTTATTTTGATAACCACTGATTAGCTTACTCGCATTTAATTAGACTCGGATTAAGTTCATTTGAATTCAAATTTAAAGAAACTCATAATGTACTATTTGGAAGTTTTCAAAAGTTGTTACATAGACATAAGTGCTGAAATTTTAGCCAAAATATGCCCTATTGAGCAGAAAGGTGCCAATTAAGTTGGGGGAAACTGACAGTTAAAGAAGGTGCTGCAAATTGCATGATTTATGTCAGCACCTGTACAGAATTTATGAGTCAGATTCAAGGCTTGCATGTTATCTTGAGAATGCTTAGTTCTAGACTCAGGTGTGCAAAAATGCGTGCTATCAATTCTGGATGTACAGATGGATGGGGGGCAACAAGAAATAGTTTCACGTCATAAACTGAAGGTGAAGATGAGGTAAGATGCCTAAGATCCCGTGTCTATGTATCAGCACGGACTGATTGGATCTGCCATGAAGATATTTCTATTGCACAAGGTAGGGTCAAATGTAAAAAGGGAGCTCAGAGAATATTTCGCGGCATATCTTTTAGTGAATGATTATCTTGGTCGAGATGGATGATAAGGGAGCACTTGTGTTCACCCAATATAGGTTTCTATGGATTAAAATGCGAGTGCTTAGATTTATTATCAGTTCCAATCATCACTGACATAAAAATCATTTCGGGATTAGTCCAAATGGAGTTAATAATGAGTAAATAATAGTAACCTTGCTTAAGCATTCAATGCCGTTCAACAAACGTATATCTCATGGTAGTGGAAGTAGGTTTACATTTGGTTTTCTAATTTAATTCACACAGCCTTACTCACTGGATTGTGGTTATCTGAGACTATGCTGTTATTCTGTTATGTGCATCTACAGCCATTGGCAGATGCATATGGGCTTCTTATGCATAGGAATGGCCAGTGGGAATGGACTCTTGCGCCTGGTGTGTCTCCTTCGCCAAGGTATCAACATGCTGCGGTAAGTGACGGTTCTAACGAAGTTGAATTTTCAGCAGAGGATTGCGTCTTTTATTCAAATGATTTGGTGGCTTTAGATATGGGGATTGTAAATCATGAGATCTCCTAGGGTTTTGCTTGACAGTTCAGCTCTTTGTGGATTTTAGTTTTTCCTGACTTTATGGAAGTAATATTGCTGCGTTGCTGGTTATCAGGTGTTTGTTGGTGCTAGATTGCATGTTACAGGAGGTGTTCTAAGAGGAGGGAGAGGAGTGGAGGGTGAAGCGGCTATTGCTGGTAAATTCCGAATCACTTAATGATGACTAGTTTGATAAACTAAATTGAAAAAAACTAATATATAATCCTTTTGTGACGTTTCTGTTCTGGAAGTGTTGGACACTGCTGCTGGAGTTTGGCTTGATAGAAATGGACTGGTCACTTCTTCACATACCAGCAAGGTGCAGCCTGAGCATGATCCTTCTTTGGAGCTCATGCGTCGCTGTCGGCACGCAGCTTCATCTGTTGGTGTCCGTATCTATGTTTATGGTGGTCTCAGAGGAGGTGAAGACTGTGACGAGTAAATGCAAAACTAGTATTTGACTCTTTTTGTGTGGATGTCTCATGTAAATATTGTGCTTAGTATTGAATTATAACCGCATTTACAATCGGCTCTTTTTTTATCTTGACAACCTATTATTGAGCACATGCTGTTTCAGTGTTTTATTTGGATGTGCATCCATACGACTCTCGCTCAAATGAAGGAAACATACAAATGTTTAATAGTGTACCTACAAACTGTATCTGTGCAAACCTTGTTGCATGTCATACTAGGTGGGTACTTCTGTGTAGTTAGCTTCATATGGACACAGTACAAGGCCTCTTTCGAAGCATCTGGAATTTGTCATCAAAGATCGATCTTCAAACCCAAGTCCTTTATAGGCATAAATAGTTATCTTTACTTGTACTCCAACACTTTATAAGTATGAATGATGTGATTATGTAAATGGGGCCATATTTCCGGGTTCAAGGAGAAATATTATTGTGACTAAAGTCTTAAAGTTCTTTAACTTGACTTAATTGTGTGATCAGTACATTAGTAGTTGGAAAAGTTTAGCTGATAGTGTAGTTCTTCTTCCATGAGATTCGTACGTTAGCTAGCAAATTGACTCGTCTACACCCCAATTTGGCATGTCACCTCTTCCTTTCGGTTGCTTTGGAGCTGAAATAGAAATTTTACAATCTTCATTCTGACTTGTTATATAATGGAGCGTGTATATTCTTCTTGAAGATATATACTTAAGTACCTTCTTTTTAACCTTCTTCTGTGCCAAGAAGAAAGTAGCATGTTTTGTTGGTTTCTGTAATTGACATTCAGTGATTAGCGCCAACCCCTCCCCACCTATCCCCACCCGCCAAAAGAAGAATGTTTTTTTATGTATGAAGTTATTGATGATTTTCGATAGAGCCTGTTCAGTGTTCTACATTTGTTGCTTTCCTTGCTTGCCGAGTAATGTTTTTGCATACCCTTTGTGCAGATATCGTGTTAGATGACTTTCTTATAGCCGAAAATTCACCATTTCAGTCTGACATCAATTCTCCTGTATCAACATCTGAGCGGACGCCAACTATGATGAGTCCCAGGGCAAACCATGTTGATTTGAGTCCATTCACACCGACACCAAATCCAGATGGCACACCTGAGATCCCATCGTCTGGTGGCTTGAGGTATGTATGTTCTTCTATTCACATGGTTAGTATTATGAATTATTGATGTACATATATGGAAATCTGGAATCTGCTTCTTTAAACAATTATGCCACACATTCTCATCTTCGCCAGCATGGACAAAAATTCTATGGAGAAACTGGCTGAGGCTTCTGCTGCTGAAGCTGAGGCGGCTACTGCTGTGTGGCAAGCAGTGCAGGCATCATCTGCCACTCCTGAGGAAACATCTGTATCTGATGACAACTCACAAGTTGCAGAGACTTCAGATGGTAGTGAACCTGAGGCAGATGTCCGCCTTCACCCTAGAGCTGTATGTCTCGTCTGCATTTACATTGCGTATAAAAATCTCCTGTCATCTTCAGGATGCAAAATCATGCAGTTTTGTATGCTACAGGTTGTAGTTGCTAAAGAGGCTGTAGGGAACCTGGGTGGCCTGGTAAGGCAGTTATCTTTGGATCAATTTGAAAATGAGAGCAGGCGAATGGTTCCCTTGCATAATGAACTGTCATATCCTACAAAAAAGTTCGCTAGGCAGAAATCTCCTCAAGGCTTGCATCGTAAGGTAAAAAAATTCACAGTTACACTTTTGTCCATGTAAAAGATCAAAAATCTCTGTAGGAACTTCAGTATCTCTTTTTCTTTGCAGATTATATCTACTTTGCTCAGACCTCGAAACTGGAAAGCTCCTGCTAATAGGAGGTTTTTTCTGGATTCTTATGAAGTTGGTGAGCTTTGCTATGCTGCTGAGCAGATTTTTATGCAGGAGCCTACAGTTCTTCAGTTGAAAGCTCCCATCAAAGTGTTTGGTGATCTTCATGGACAGTTTGGTGACTTAATGCGGCTGTTTGATGAATATGGATATCCTTCCACTGCCGGAGATATAACGTAAGCTGAAGTTGAAGTTCAAGCTATAGAAATTTCATGTGATGCAACTTAAAGCAGGCGTGTCACTGAAGCGCACACACTCATGCTCATGCAATTCTCCTTTTACAGATAGCTCAATTGCCACGGTACATCAGGGTGTGTCCAAAGAAATGCCCATGTATATAACTTTCAATTGTTGGTGTCAGTTTTGGGTGACAGTACAAACAATTTTCGAATCATGGTTTTGGTCGAGTCATTTGATGCATACTAGAGTCAGAGGAATGCTTGAACACAAGCTCTCCAAAATGCATTAGTAAGATCCTGATAAGGTTGTTGCTAGGAAACAGTGATGATTGCAATTATCCAAGAATGCGGAATGTAACATGTCTAGAATGATAAATTGAGTGCACCTAAAAGTTTAGAAAAGATAAAACTACCCTGTGAGAAATATGGGCTTTTAGTGGCCATGGCAGCATTAAACTTAGTAGTTGACTGTTTCTTGCTAATTTTAGCAGTTCTATTGAAGTCTGAAGTTGCCTAAGATTGTTGTAGTGGCGAGCGAGGTTTGTTTCAGATATCCTTGATTGAACAAGGGCCGCATCAGGTCGTGGCTTTTTTGTACTGCTAAACTTTACGAGTCTGGTTTTGTTTCCAAACTTAGTCCAGAAACGTGGATATCTGTGCATGCCTCTAGAACGTTGGCACTCGAAATTTTCTCAGTACAATGCTTAATGTACTTACCAATAAAGGAGGGGGTCATGTTGCTCTCGATCCAAAAAGGTGTTAGTCTACTCCAATAATTTGCATATTACTACTTTTAGTGTCCTGGGGTCATTTATTGAGGCCATCTACCCTTTAATTGTTATTTCTCCTATTGTTAGTTAATAGTCCTCGTTACATCACATCCATGGAGTTGATGATTAACAGCTCTGTGTTCTGTGTCCAGTTATATCGACTATTTATTTCTGGGAGACTATGTTGATCGAGGGCAACACAGCTTGGAGACTATCACATTGCTCCTTGCTCTAAAGGTAAGCCTCGACAATTTACTACTTGATTTAATTTGGCAGTGTTTCATTAGTTGACCATGCTGTCCGTTTCTGTGATTTGCAGATAGAGTCCCCCGAGAATGTTCACTTAATACGTGGGAATCATGAGGCTGCTGACATTAATGCACTCTTTGGTTTTCGTCTTGAATGCATTGAGAGAATGGTATGGATGAGCTGAGTTCTCTTTTTGAGATTTTCATTGTTCTTATTCATATATATGTGTGTAGGGAGAGAATGATGGGATCTGGGCATGGACACGCTTCAATCAACTTTTTAACTATCTTCCACTTGCCGCGATGATTGAGAAAAAAATTATATGTATGCATGGAGGCATAGGGAGGTCAATACATTCAGTTGAACAGATAGAGAGACTGGAGAGGCCGATAACTATGGATGCTGGATCTATAATCCTAATGGATCTTCTATGGTCAGTTTTACTTCATTTGTAGGTTTAGTTTACGTGAGATGTTGTTTACTCATTCTCTTAGGTGTTGTACAGGTCTGATCCCACAGAGAATGATAGCGTAGAGGGTCTGAGACCAAATGCTAGAGGGCCTGGTCTAGTTACTTTTGGGGTAAGTTGTTGTAATGCTTGTATATGGAAATCATGTGGGGTTGAGTGCAATGCTTCATCCATTTAGTCATTGGCGCTGACCTCAAGGATGCAGTTCTTGTCAATTTATAGCACACTATTAAAGATCTGGAAATGTCCTTCGTCAATTAGCTTTGATGTACCAATTATTCCCTACTGGTGCTCTTTAATAGTACATTGTTGCTTCAGGATTTGGAGCTTCATGATAGAAAAAATGTAGACTACTTTCTGTGTACTGCTATCCTTCAAGTTGACATTCTTGGGTGCACTCATGGAGCAAAATTTTTATGGCCTAGGCTTCACAAAATATAGAGCGGCCCAGTGCAAGAGGCCCCCTATGCCTTACCTCCACTATTGTGGAGAGACTGTTTCTGTGTTTCGGAGCAGTAACCACCGGGTCACAATGGCAACCTTTACCGTTGCCCCAATCACCTTCTCCAGTCTGTTATCTGATCAATCTATAAACTTTGTTTGAGCAGTTACATCATTTACTCTGTATATATGCAAGGGTTGCTCTTTTCTAGTATTTTTTCAGTTCTGTGAAGTGTGTACTTTCAACACGAACAATTTATTTTCAATCCAGTTGCTAATCATTTTCGAGTGAGGAAATAGGCTTGTAGCCCTAGGATTAAACCACAACTTGCTGTTACTTCTTGCAGCCTGATCGTGTGTCCGACTTCTGCAAGAAGAATAGACTACAACTGATTATAAGAGCCCATGAATGCGTTATGGATGGCTTCGAACGATTTGCTCAGGGGCAGTTGATCACTCTTTTTTCTGCAACCAACTATTGTGGTAAGCATCTACAACCTCGACGTTTTCCCTGTTCTGGTGCTACCAATTGCCATCTAACTGGGCAGATGGATTCAGGGACGGCCAACAATGCTGGAGCTATATTGGTCGTTGGCAGAGGACTGGTGGTTGTTCCAAAATTGATTCACCCCTTGCCACCTCCAATCCAGTCACCAGAGACATCTCCAGAACGCGTCATAGACGACACCTGGATGCAAGTAAGGCTCTTTAGGATGTTTGCATTTTCTACTTAGTCTGCAAATTCGTTGGCCGGCTCACATAATGTTTGTTTGGTTCATGCAGGAACTTAACATCCAAAGACCACCGACTCCTACCAGAGGTCGCCCACAGCCTGACCTTGACCGCAGCTCGCTTGCATATATCTGACGCGGTGGATTTACATCTTATTCGGTACTATATTTGCGGGTATCTCGAAGTGATTCTGACGGTACCGTAGGCCAGTTCAAGGTGCAATATGTTGCATTACAGGGTGCACTATGTCGTACTTCATCACTAGAAATTTCAAGAGGCTTTTTCCCAGTATACACACATTGAGATTGATAGATGTTTTAGTTGTTGGCTGATAGCGATCATTCTTTCCTGTATTCGTTTAAAGCGTTAGCCACCATATTTGTATTGATAAGGGAGAGGGGAGGTCACTTGAGTTTTGTTTATATTACTATAGACGATGAACTGACTTGTATAATGTTCATATAATAGTTGTATACATATGAGGGAGGGTTTGTATTGCTCGTCTTACTTCCAAACTTGAGCTCAAATGAAAGAAAGAAATGGGTAAGGCGGTTTGGGGGAAGCAGAAAATGGCGTTCTAAATGAAACTAAGAAATTAGTTATAGTGGCTGGCCTTTTTTTTGTTTGTGGTGGCTGAAAGATTAATAGATAGGTTGGACTGCTGGAATATAAGGGAAACTCCTCCGAGAATGCTCCAGGAGTTTCTACATGGACTGTTCTCAGTTATGGAGAGTTCCTGCAGGAGCAGTTTTAGTCTGAGGCAGTTGCAATATTGCCATTTCACTTGCTGTTGAGACTCGCTTTGACTTGCATTACTAAAAACAGATTACAACCAAGTAAACAGAGGTACACCACGAGTGAACTAGACAAAATCACTAGCTATGACCTCGGAGGTAGCAAATCTACTTCGATTTAGCCAAAGGCTCCAAGCTCTGCTGCAGCCATGAAGTTTCTTCAATTTAGCGAAGGCTGCAAGCTCTGGAGCCATGAGGTTCAAAGGTTGCAAGGTACCGTAGCCGGGGTAGCGTACATCGGCTATATGAGGTTGGGCCTACGCTCGCAATCGATGATACAATTTCAGCTTGCTGCGCATGGATGCATTAGGATCCTCGAGTCACTTTTATGCCACTGAAATAAAAAGCATGACAGCCTAATCCAGCTGACTCGATTTGATATTATCATTACAACTGGGTAGGACCATTACCGTCACTTCTAAGCACAACTTGGACGGTGGTCCTCCATCAGAACTCCTTGGACGGTTTCAGGTAAAAATCCCTCAAGGGCCCCTTCCTTGCCTACAGCTTCAAATGTGGCCATTGCAGAACACTTGGCGCAGTGTCCAACCCACCCCAGCTCAGATCAAATTTATCTTTTGGTGTTCATCCCCCTCCTCACTTGAAATACTAGCGAACTGTATGTTATACTATTATGATATACTAGTTCTAACATCCTTAAATCTGAATTCAGCAAATCACCAAAGCAATTTAACCATCACAGATGAACCAGATCAAATCAAGACACCCCCACAAACTAAACACAAAACCCAAAGCCATCCCAAAGCGGCATCCTTGACAATCTCGAAAGGTCTGACCTGAACTGACTCAGGCACATGGTGAGTCTAAGCGGCTGAATTATCCTTGCTCATTCTTTACTTCTTTTACACTGTTTCCGTATTTGACGATATCCCATGTATCAAATCTTAACAAATCCAAACATATCCCCTAAACATGAACCATTCCTAGAGAAGAAATGGTATAACAACTCCGGAGAGAGAATTCTTTTTTGATCCCTTTAACTAAGAGAGAGAGAGATCAGTCCGGGCTGAAGTTTGCGACTGAATTTGTACGCAAAAAAAATAAAAGCATGTCTACCGTCCAAAATGCAGAGAGAGAGAGAGAGGTGTTGAATACCGATGTTTAGTGGGCTGTATGTAGTCTGCGACTAAAATTTGGCGTATGCGAAAAAAAGAAGCAATATTTACCGTCCAAAATGCTGAGGTGGACAGTCCAAGATGAGCGTGACAATTTGCTGAGTGCACTACACAGATAAGCTCCCTATATCTACTCAACTAACCTTTCGACGAAATCAGTTGGGATCTGCTCAATCAATCCTTCTCCCAAGTCATCCTTTTTCTCTTTTAAAGGGTTTTGCCAGGTTATTCTTGGCCTACCTCACCTCGCCCAACTCCATCAACTTTACTCGGTCAACATCCGAAAGGGTACAAGATGATCCAGAAGCAAAAGAGGCAATAAAAGGGAGGACGGACAACCTTAAAGGAATTGATCTCAAGTGTTAGAATTTTCCGAGTCAAACGTCATATCCACAGCTTGCCGGTAACAAAGAACTCCTACCCATCCTTTCTAGCAGGAAGCATTCACTGACATCATCGAGGGTGCAACATGAAAAGTTTGTTAGAATCCCACAATACTCTGATTACACCAAGTGTTTTCTCAACCTGGTCAAATGAAGCGCCAGTGTCCTGACATGGATGTGGAAGCCTAGCCCACCGCGCAACCTTAAGCTCGCCAATGTCAACCACACATGTCTCTGAATCCTCCAAGTTCCTCCCATGCCATTCTCCATGCACCTGATAAACATATCCTTTACCAACCTCTTCTCCTTGCCCATCAACAAGCACAACATACTGCCCTGGCTCACACTGAACATATTCTGCATTGCCAGTATCAAGTTCTGGAGGCAGAGACCCTGGATTATCCTTAAGGCCAGTTCTCATTGTGGTCTTTGCAGATTCACTCTGATGTGTCATTCTTGCAGTTGATGGGAGAAAGATGTTCCTAACAGGACTCTCGGGTGAGTCGTAGACAGGCCCAATTCCTGAGCCACCTTGTTTGTCAGGAAGAGAGACACCCCCTTCAGATGGTGCACGAGCATCCTTAGCTGCACGTGCTAACCTCGCTTTCCGATTATTTAGCCTGTTGACAGCAACAAAAGAAGGAAAGGGATTAGAAGAAAATTTATGCTTCCAACACAGAGAAAGGGGGAACAGTAAGATAAAGTTACTTTTCTGTCACACTAAATTAATCAGGGCATGATCGATTGGGTTTGAGTACAGGCGAGGTTGCTCCAATATGACATGGAGATTAAGTATTTGGGGGAAAACCCTCTCCGCAAAAGTGAGGTAAGGTTGTACCAGACCCCCTCATAGCCCTTCCGCAGAATCATTCACGGGTCCACAGCCTTTCATATTTTGAGTGATAAAATGAGAAACAAATTGAGAAGAGTCACCGGAGCTAAAAACCCTGTGATATGATGACACTTTTAAGGCAGTAACCAGGAGGGCATAAGATACGATGGCCAGAAAAATGTGAGAATGAGTTTTGGCCATTGGTGGAGAACGATGCGAGGTGAAGTGACTACTTCAGCCCAAGAGCCATTCACATTAAATAGGAGGTTAATTGGCTATCTGTATCACATGCAATATTTTAGAATTGGGGGTAATAGGTGCCAGGTGCAAAACATAATCACTCTTGAATTTAATGTGCAAATTGTTATTAAAATACTCAAGGGCAAAACTAGTTAAGTGCAAAAAATAATGCTTTTTCTTGTGTGCAAAACATAATCAACATGGTAGTAATCCTCAAGGATTGTGCTTAAACTACCCTGAGGACTAATTTAAGAGTAAAACAAGTGTCGCCGTAAATGACATTATGTCTTGCTATAGTTCATAAATGTTGTTTTTTATCTAGATAGCATGGCTATTGGTGTTGCATTATTGTATTAGATTTCTTGCTAACTAGTCTAAGGCAATAGTTCTTAATTTCCTTTCTCTAATAGGACAAATAGATTATAGAACTTTGGTATCTAAAGGAGACCCCTCCAACTAAACCAGTCATGTGTTCAAGAACTCATTGTGGCACATTCATTCATGATATGTGAAGTTACATGATGAGACCACCAAAAGCATGTGCTACCATTGAAGTAAAGGGAAAGGCTTCCTCACCAGTTCTTTATCTGGGAAGTCGTAACGTCAGGACCCTGAAAAAGAAATTTCAGAACTTCTTAGGCAAGGAATATGGTCGTGTTGTAGTTCAACATAAATTAAGCCAAATTTTCATAGGTGAAAAGAACTGTTCTTTGACATACCAGAGAACTTAACTTATCAGCCCAAGCTTCTAATGACGCTGCATTTCGCTGCATGCCAGGTTCATCCAAGAGGGCATTCTCAAGTATCATCATCTGTTTATCGCTCATTATGGTTCTCTTCCGCTTTCGTTGCTGCTTTTCTTCAAACTGAACAGTTTCAACTTTTTCATCCTCTTGAATTTCTCTTCTCCCACTTTCTTTGATGAGCTCACAGGATTGTGGAAACTCAGCATTATCCATTTGATCAGTAGAGTTCTTTCCCCTTGTGGAGCTTGAATCTGACCCATCCGGTTCAGCATTGTGACTATTTCTGTCAATCTCCCTCAAGAAGCTAGCAGCATCACTCCCAGCTTTACCTTTATTCTCATTTTTTTCTTGCCTCACCATATTGTCAGGTTGATCTACACTATTGCCCCAAACATGAAACTGCTCCACATCTTGGACCGCTGAATTCTCAGACATGTCCTCTTTCAGGTTCCCGCTTCCGTTACAATGATCTGGTGATGCTTTTCTAGTTAGGGGTGATGAGCAAACCCCAGCACTTTGAACTTCCTAAACATAATGGCGATGTAAGCTTGAGGCTGCTGACTAATTTTAAAACAAAAGGAAGAACAAAACTACATACAGAGATTAGAGAAGCACACTGACAACCAGCTAGCTCAGCTCAATTGTTCCCATACAATAGCAAACTATTTAACATGGTCTAAATTTGTCTCAGACCATAGTTCATAAGGATCGGAAATGCGAATCACCTACCAAATGTGAACCTAGCCCAGTGTATGAGACCTTACCCAGTGTATGAAACTATGTAGCCTCGCCCCTGCTATGTAAAGTCGTTTCTATGTGTTAAACCAGAAATCCATGACCACGTGGTCGCTATGGAGCAAGCTTATTGTCGGGGCCAAGGCTCACTCAATTCAAGCTTTAAATCCACCCGAAAAAACTTGTACAGGAATCTCAACCTTGATTCAATATCAGCTAAATTCGTTCGACGACCAAATTCACAATAATACAGCTAGACAATTAAAACTGAGCTTCCAGCAGTCACCTGATGACGTTCACTGATACTAAGCTTTGATAACTTGTCCCAGCTTTTTGAGTCCTCAAACTTGCTTTCCTATATTTCCTCCAGCGGCATAGTTTGATCGATTTGAGTTGTCAGAAAACAATAATTTCACAGCTATGTAAATACAGACGGTCGACAGGAAAGAGAAATATTAAAGAAAGCACTAACGTTACAAATAAGGCATAAAGACACCAATAGATATTTAAGGATTTACTTGGACTCGGTTCGTTTCGTTTTCTGCAGGAGTACTTAGTGATTCTAATTGGCTAATGAACACCCTGTAACAGAACATAAGAGGTTGTCTCAGTCAGCATTTATCTTAAAAAGGAAAAAGATAACAGATAACGCCACAGCGTTGTTAAGTAGCTAATGGCAATGTCCATATTGTAAACTTTGTAACAAACTACAAGCACTAATTATAAATTGGGTAGCCTAAGATCTCATGCAAAGAATCAAGCTAAAAGTGCTATAAGGCTCCTGTTTGACCTTTGCTGAAAACTCTTTCAGTGCATAGATGGGGAACTTTTTATGCTCATATAAGTTGTCCCCATCTTGGCGCCATTCAATGAGCTTTAGTTATCAAAACGTAACAGTTGCTTGCGTCCTATACTACAGCATTATCCGCGGGTGGTACAGATGCCAATTCTCAACGTATATAAAAACTGTATCCTTTAGTAATTAAGCATTTGTCAAAACAAACTAAGCATTAAAAGGGAAGTTCAGAAGCCACTTATACAATGTCAAGCAACTGGATATACTTATGCAAGCGCCAACCAGAGGAAAAAAAAAATTGGATGCCTTCTTTAGATATAATCACCTTAGGAGCTGCACATCCTCCTCATTTAAAAAGGTAGGAATCAAAGATTCTGCATGACTCAACAAGGAACCTACACAAGCAAGTTGATTAGCAGGACATCAATTCTTGGGTGTGTCTATGCGTAACTTAGGATACTGAAGTAAATCATTAGAGACAGAATATTACGTAGGTTCCTGCTAACAATGGCAGCTTTTTGAACATTAGAAGCGAACGGAAACCCATCTGATAATTCAGGAAGTTCCTTTTGTAAGCAATGCAGAAACTTGTGAAGGAAGAGATCCTTCTCATCTGTGGATTGGAACATAGAACTTAACTACCAATCAAGGAAATCGTGGCATATTTCTTCTTCTCCGGCCATAGGGCAGTAATTTAGACTATCTTCACTAAAGCATTTACCTTTGCAGATGTCGGGAACAAAGCAATGGAGATTAGCCATCACTTTGACTAGTAATGATGTTCTCTGATGCGCGTAGGAAGCCTTGGGCATGTTAGAAGAAATCAAAGTGGCTTCCAAACTCCACGAATTTACTAGATCTGGTGAGAGTAACCCCAAAATCCATGCAGCTGCCGTAGGTGGGTCATACTCCAGGGTAGCATCTTCTTCCCAAGCTGGAAGGTCAGATGAACACCAACTTGACAAGAACTCTCCATGTGGAAGTGAAAATATTGAGGTCAAAACTTCAGTCTGGAGGGGAATATACGGCAAAGTCATAGACTTAACAATGGAGATAGGTTGTGTAGAATACATGACTTCCAGCAGTTAGACATGATTAAAACAAAATAAGCTAAACCTTACGAAGTATATTGTGATGTAAGATCGAAAATTAGAATCATCAGAGAAGATATCCGCCAAACGCATTGCATTGAGTTGTAATAAGCCCTTTGGGTAAGTTTTCTCAGAACAAGCACTTTGCTGTTTGAGGTCTCGAACAATCATTGTCCTTAGTAAATCAAGAACCTGCACGATCACGATGTATGTAGACCAATCATTTGGCAGTTAAAATAGGCTTTTTACAGCTTACATTCAGAACATTGCCACCTATGTCAACCATATATAAGAAAAAAAATTACTAGCTATAGGCATTGTAGTCATGACGCAAGGATATGTATCATACAAAACTAGATTATAATCCATCTAGGAAAGTAAATACCTATTTGTAGAAGGATTCACAAACTTTTTTGTGTTTTTGTGTACACAGAACAGCTTAATCCATTTCAACGAAGATGTGTTCTTTAAAGGCGGGGAGGGGAAGTAGAAGAAGGAAAAGAAAAGAATAAGAACACATAACACTTCAGGACGATACATAAGGGACCAGTGCTTGATGCGACGGTATAGTACTAGGTTGTCAACGATTAGGCGCAGCTGAAAGTTGTCCAGGATCGAATATGCTTGCTCAGACAACTTTCAGAGC
Source organism: Escallonia rubra (assembly GCA_033065855.1). NCBI lineage: Eukaryota > Viridiplantae > Streptophyta > Magnoliopsida > Escalloniales > Escalloniaceae > Escallonia > Escallonia rubra. Next base: position 597,317 of record JAVXUO010000638.1, read on the forward strand.
ATTGGGATTACTTCTCTTTCTAAAAGACCTAACTTTTATATACAATATTTCGATATGCCTAAGTAACATCTCCGAAGGAAGCGAAGGGTTATAAAAAATTCATTTGAGAAGAAATGTTCCAAGTTTCTGTAATTTAGTACCAATTCTAATTCCAACTGCTGTACAAGATAAACGCATTTCTCAAGGACAGTACTGTATGTTTGCACGAAACTGTCAATTTTTTCATAAACTTCAGCTACCAATAAAATATGTTTTCCAAATATCTACTATTGACCCCAATTACATCTGATCATCAAAGTAGTGTCATTGAACATGCTTTTTGCAGTATCCTACTGCAAATATGCCATTTGCAGCATAGTTACCTGGTTCGTCATTCACTCTGGTATATGGTACGGGTATGGGTACGTGGTTAGTCAATTTATGGGTGCACAGTACGTAGCGGTAGAGTCCGAAAGGGGTGATAGAATCTCTTTTATAGTTCAACAACTTGAACCTCTCTCTCAATTAGCATTAGTCCAAGTAAAACAAGTGCAGCGGAATGACTCCGAAAAGATTTAGAGGAAGGAAGCCAATGCACTGGAACTGGATATATCTCAATGGCTGGAATCCACACTTTCTGGTAAAATAGATTGGCAATAGCCTGGACCTATAACATCCTTTTTTACTTAGGCGGTTTGCTATTTGCGGTCACAGTTCACTGAGGATCGCTTGATTCCCTTTGGCATAATAAATACAGGTTTGTAAGAACTTATACAGAGATACATGTATACATCACTTTGCTTGCCAATGAAAGGTGGGGGAAGAAATCTATTCACTAATATTTATCTGACTCCTTAATAAAATGTAGATAAAACAACGAGGACGTAAATTAAGAGTATTCAGTTTGCTAGATTAAGAGGTACACTCCAGAATACCATATTCCAGGTCCCGTGTATGTGGGACGCTAGAGGGGAAAGAGATTAGGTATCTCTGATCTGCAGTTTCAGTGGGAAAATCGAGTCTCTGGCATGCCACAGACGGCTTTTTGGTGGGGCACTCTTAGATGTCTCTGTGCCATTTGCAGTTCAATGGCAATTTTGTGGGGCCTCATAAACGTCACTGTTCAGCTTATGACCCATTATACATTATGACCGGAATTACACGCCTCTTCACGTACTCCAAGTTTCATCTTGTGTTGGCATCTTCTGTTCTAGCACATGAAAGAATTCTAATCACCACCATGGATTGAAGTCCCTTGGCTTGGGCTTTCAGGTGTTTGTACTCGCCGTGAAATACAGAAGGCAAAAGTGGAATTTTTCCCCTTGAAATTAGGATTACTTTTGAAAAGCTATTTGAAGCTATTGATATGAGCCAAACTAGGCGATGGCTAACAGAGGAGGAAAGGGAAAACAAGCAGGCTGGTAGAACGTTTACGACAAGGGGAGACAACAAAATAACTGGAGAGAGGACACCGAGGAGGAGCAGAGGGGGCCTTGAATAAATCAAACAGGCATGTAATTGCTTTTATGAGTTACCAACGTTAATGGCGACGTCTCTGAGCGCACCACAGATAGCTTCAACGTTTACGACAAGGGGAGACAACAAAATAACTGGAGAGAGGACACCTAAGAAGCACGGATTCCGGTGCGGGTGCGGATGCGATACGGGTACGGATACGCGGATACGTCATTTTTTCAAAAAATAGGATACGGCAAAAATTTATTAATATATATTATTTATATGTAAGAAAAATAATGCTATTTTAGACAAAACAATAAGGTATTTTGTTAATTTTGAGGGTTGCTTTAGAAATATTGAAAGTGCATAATCAATTATGACAAAGTTTGTAGAAGTTCTGTTATATTTTAAAAAGTTTGGAGCCATTTTAAAAGATTGTTAACAAAGTGGGGGAGTCAAACATAATAAAGAGAAACTTCAGAAAAACCCTAGCTTATAAGGTTATCCCTGTTTATATAACATAGCCGTCACAACTCAGATCTGGGCAAGGAGGGGCGCTGTCGCCGGAAGACCCTCGCCGGTCGCCGGAAGACCCTTGCCAATCCGGCGCAGGTTGTTTCTTCTCTTCTCCTTCTTCTCCTTTCTTGTTCTCCTTCTTCTCTTCTCCTCCTTCTCTTTCTTTCTTCTTCTGCTCTCTGCCAAAAATCCCTGGGTGCGTATCCGAGCCGCACCCAAGATCCAAAAAATAAATTGAAAAAACTAAAGTTTCGGACACGCACCCAGTGCGCACCCATGCCGCACCCAGCACGCACCCGCACCCGACGCGCATCCGGTGCCGGTGCTTCCCCCAGACTGCCGCACCGGTGCTTCATAGGAGGACACCGAGGAGGAGCAGAGGGGGCCTTGAATAAATCAAACAGGCATGTAATTGCTTTTATGAGTTACTAACGTTAATGGCGACGTCTCTGAGCGCACCACAGATAGCTTGCCAGTGGCACGCCACAGACTTACTTTTTCCCAAATCCAATACATGAAAAAACGTCCGAACTAAAAATAGTGAACACTTGTATATACAGATACCATATAGAATTCTCTTGGCATATAGTAGAAAAGGAAAGAAGATGACGACAACAGTCACGGCAGGCAGACAGCGAGTTGGACAATAATACTCTTACAGAAGAACAGTATTAATCCACCGCAACTCAAGAGACACTGGCCCTGGCTGGCATGCAGTTCAAAAACGACTTTATTAAACCCAACCAGGACTACTCCACACAAGCCTGATTAAACTAACATGTATCTCAGACAAAACAAATTAGAAATAACAGCAGTGCAAACTATCAATGGTTATGAAATTGTGCCCCCTATGCAGGCTCTTTTTCTTTTATGGAGGACCATCGTGTATCTGTCTTTTCTTTCTTAATATAGTGTGGTAACTAGGAGAAACTTTTCAAGAGGAAAAAGGGTTTTAGCCTGTGGAGTTTGATTCCTCCAAGCCTTTTTTGGTGTATCTGGGGGGAGAGGAACACGAGCTTTTGATGAGGTGGAGTTGCCTTTCACTAATTCAAAGGCTTCTTTTTGTCTTCAATTTTTTGCTTGGCTGAGGAGTTTTATGCCTCCCATTGTACCTTGGTAGCCTTTTTGGACACGTGAAGCTGAGCATGTATCTACTACAGAATGCATCCTCTTTTGTGCTATTTTGTGAAGAAAATTTCTAATCATCATATAGAATTTAGGAGAAGGTGTTTGAACAAATAATGACACTGAAGGCCACAAGCATTTCTAGTATAGCTAATAAAAAAGGTCAAAACATTTACAGGGCGGTCCACACCTCTAAGTAACTATATGTGAGACGCCAAGGACTAAAACCAACCTTTTAAAAAGAGGACAAATAAGATTAACATATTAAACCGAAACCAACCTCTAATGCAACAGTCTTCGCTAAATCCAAGCTTCCAGGAGTGCTAGCAACCTCATCCAAGTAAGATACGCTTTCTGCTTCACAAAGATGCAACAGCTGCATAAAACAAGAAATAATTGTAACCGATTCAGTGGACAATGTTCCTTCACAAAATAAGTGTTCAAAGAAATTCTCATGTAAATATTTATGGAAGAATGTGCCCTTCACTTGGACTTACAATAGATAACACTTTAGACTTCAGCCTAGATACTGCAGCCACAACAGAATATGACTCTCTAATTGATGTTGATACGTTTAAATTTAAAATGGCTTCAGCAAGTAAAAGAACGCCACCTTTTCCACATAGTTCCTGAGAGAGTACCACAGGCAAGTGATCATTAGGAAGACAACATTGATAAACCTTCACTGAAATAAATATGGGATCGAACCTCCTCAAATAAAATTAAAGGCACCGCACTTTTGGATAACTCAAAGGCTTGAAAAGAAGGAAATGTACTACTGATACATTAAACATTTTATGTAGTATGAAGAGAGCCTAATGTTTTCCTGCTCATTCAACCCAAATCAATGATACACATGTTCTAGTCAGCATGCGAGGAAAGAACCTTATTTTTCACAAGGCGCTCGCGAAACAATTTCTGTTGACATAATGACTGAAGAAACTGTAGAGAAGCTTCGCACTGCTGGCAGAGATAGTTCAACATGTCTTCGACACTTGAGCTTGACTTGCTGCAATCAGTACTTTGACCTGACAGCTTGATTTGGAGAAACTTGATATCTCCGCGAAGTGCAGCGAAAGCTGCATTCATAAATATGTCAACCTGTCACCAAAGCTTCACTATTATCCCTGGTCTCCAACAAATATTTTGCAAATAATTACTCACAAAAAGCATAACCAAAGAAATATGGTTCAACTCATAAATGAGCTAAAGTCAGAACTTGATTTGGCTTAGATTTGAACAGTCATATAAGTGCTTAAACAGAGAGAATTTCACCTTAGGGTGTGCAAGCAAAACCTGGGAAAGCTCTGTCCACTGGGAAGAAATGCATCCTGTTAACAGATACAGACTGCAGGCCACCAACGCTGGGTGTAAAACGGGTACAGGTGTTGAAGTGTAATGTTCCTAAACCACAAAAAAAAAAATCTCACTACAGGTTTAACTATAAAGAAAGTCTAATTAAAGACCTTAGAGGGAGGTTAACTGAGAAACCTGTCTATAACCACCAAGGATGATCATCAAATAAAAGATCAAGTCAAGCAGCTGTTCTGATACTTTCACATCATCAAGCAAAATCTGTACTCCCAAGTATTTCGGAAAATGAAATATGATGATGTGTCTATTAGAACTCTTCCAAATAGGCTAAACATATCTTGAAACTGTGAAGGAAGAAGTCAGAAGAAATAAAAATGCTCATGCATGAAGCAAAGGTGATCGAAGTTAAAAAACCAAAAATCGAAGCTATTTAACATTGCCAATATCGTGAAGAAGGGGGAGTCTGCAACTCAGATGAATCAGCCACAGCTTTAGGGGAAATAGTTTATGATATTCATGTCATTAAGGTGATACCTTAGTATAGAAAGCATCAACAAACTACTTTTCCCTTTTATCTAAAAACACATCCTTGCCTGCTACAGAACATCTCGGCCTTGCATTGCAGAAGGAACGTTGTGTATGTTGTGAGTTGGAGGCAAGAGCTCTTTCTTCGAATTCATACCAAATCCAGCGTGGGTTGTGGAAGGTCTTTCGGGAAATTAGATAACGGTTATTCGGGAGATCTGATAGATATGACCCCTATTCATTCATCTGATTGATAAAATCAGAATGGAGAGAATAAGGACCTAGTCTTGCCTTACATCAGCCCTTTTTACCCATCTCGGAAGTTACGAAGAACAAAGCATGTGAGCATCAGGAGGACCCATTTATTCAGAACTTGAAAATGATGTTTTGAGAGGTGAAGCTGTTTAAGATTATATCCATTATGCCTAAAATGCACCAATGCCACAGAAACTGAGATGCTAGACTGATTGTTGATAAGCATGCATTAAATTAATATTCTCCTCAATGTGGTAGAGTGAGTTTTCATGAACATGAGTCATTTGATTCAACTATCCTCCTCGATTGAGCCACGTCTACTGCAGAAAGAGCATTCAATAGAAGCGGGAGAGTTTTCTTCCTTTTCCCTTTTATCCTTCCATTTGAAAAACATAAATAGAACGAAGTAGACGTCAAATAACCTGCTCGAGTTTAGGGTGCCGAGATGCCAAATCACACAAGTTATGCATGAGACGAAACCCACATAGCAAGTATCTGAACAAGGCTTCATCTCTTTCAGAAGACATGAGCATCGCAATAAGGTGCAGAGGAAGGTATCTAGCAAGTTTTTCCACATCAATCTGAAACATTAACAGCATCCCACATCAAGGAAGGAAGACAGAGCAAAAGGCATTACACTTAAGCTTATCGCAATACTGTTAACGCATTTTAGTAATACCAACCTCTACAGAGGATCCATTACAAGTAGTATGCTGAAGGAGAAAATTTTCAGAGTCCCTGATTAGCTTGCTAAGCTCATGAGAACTAAGAATATGAAATCCTTTCACAGCTGACATCAAGTCGACGGCCTATGCGTCAAGATGAAACATGATAGTGTTAAACAAACATAAGCCAGGACAGGAAAAGGAAAGGGGGAGGGTGAGGGAGAGACAGAGGGAGATAGAGAGAGAAGGGGGGAGAGAGAGAGAGAGAGAGAGAGAGAGAGAGGGAGAGAGAAGACTTTTATTGAATCAAATAACTCAGCAGTGGCATGGGTTCAAACATTTCTTGTTGTCGTAAAAGTATTGACTCTAAGTCTAAACTTCTCTTTGAGTAACCTCCAACTCAGCACAGATTCAACCAGGGACAACCAAATAATTTGTCATCTTAGGGCAAAGCAGACCTCCAAATGATATATAAAGTTGACATAGATCAAGGCCTTAGGCTGAAAGAGGCAAAGTTAAGAAACAGTCCCTTTTGTCATCTTTCCTACTCCCAGAATTGTTGTTCTTGTTATTCTCATTACTATTACCAATTTCAGATTAACGTGCTGAATGAGAGATACAAAGAAGCACCAAGAAAACATGACCAAGAAAAAAAACTGCAAAGTTTGATAATGATAACAATAATGCGGCTTGATAACTCGTAACGCAACAAGAAGTGTGTCTTACTGTTACATGTTAGATGAAGAAATCAAGGATAGTTCAACACTACATGTATATATCTCATCAGATAATTCATCTGTAACAGCTACATACAAATGATGATTTTGGAATTTATGTGTAGCCCCGTCTTTTGTGCAAAGAAGCTCATGAAGGGAAAACAAGAACAAGAAATTAAAGCATTTCACATTCTAGAACTGGCATGGGGAAGATAACGAATAATAATAATACAGATAGAATACAATTAATCAATTTTTAATAAGTATCAGGAAGAGGTTACAGTTAGGCATAGACATCCATGACACAACAACTATTAGATGACTGAGGCCTCGTGCAATGACTAGACTATAAGCGTGCACAGCACAAAAGGTAATACCCACCTAAACACAAAAACTAAAGGGCAATGTGCAACAAAGAGGTTAACAGGGAAATCAGATGATAGCATAAGAACCGAAATAAGATAAGAAAGTTTTACACAGAGAAGAACACCCCCCCCCCCCCCCCACCCCCACCACACACACACACACAACAAACAAGCCCACCCCCTTCACCCCTAAAAATGGGGAGGGGGTGAAGGCAAAGAGAAAAAGGAGAGATGGAAGGGTATCAAGGAAAAGTGTTTTTCAGTTCTTCTCCTTTAGTGTGGACCCATTGAAAAGTAGAGATTGGCCCTTAGAAAATAAAAAACTGTGGTAGACACTCCTTTCATCATAGTTATTCCTAATGTTGAAGCCATAGACAAAAAGATGCACTGTTATTAAAATTGCAGGCAAAATGTATGAAATGACAATAAAAAAAAATGTAAGAGACGTGCAAGTAACAGCTCTGCTAGGGTCGTTCACAAAAACCACTTGCATTGCACACACCAAAACAATGGTACCAACTGATGCAGCGCCCGCAGCCCATTGTCTTCCATATATCTCTCATTCAAACAGCGTATGTGCACATATCGTTACTGTTTTATATATCCCTCAATCACATCAACCCAAGTGATCTGCCCCACGCTTCGTTAGTCTCTTCGTCTTAAATCTCATCAGTGGGCTATAAGATAATATTTCACTCTCTTAATTCTATGTTTTGTGTTCCCCTTATACACCAACCAAACTGCATTTTTGTCTATGCTGCCGCCAATTCACACCATAGCGTCGTTTAAGTATCTGAAGCTAGTTGTTTTGGCGTTCAGCTAAAATCAAGACAACAAGAGTACTTCCGTTTTGTTTATTGTTTCGTAAGTTTTGACCCCTTTGACTTTCTGCAAACTCCTATATAGAATTCGAACATCTAGACATGGCGTTTAACTCATATAGTGGCTACAAAGTCAAACAAGTACTTTTGACAAGTGGTAAAACAACGAGCAAAGCTAACGTTTACACTTCAAAGGGACAAAATTATGAAACGGATCGAGTATTTTGCTAAACCAGCATGGACTTCTTCGAACAAAGAAAACATGATAAATTCACATGACGTAATAATTAAGCATTACGACAAAGAAGGGACCTAAATCAAGCAAAAGCTTACCATGGTGTGTATCGGTCTAGGGTTGGCGATATTTGTCGACTGTGCCGTCGTGGTTACTGAGTGAAGGCCTCAAGTGTTGCTATTTGTCGGTTAAGGCAGCGTCTAAACGACGTCGCTTTGGGTTTCAGTTCATTGCTGGTGGTGTGTAAAATTCGGTGGTTATGATTTGCTTTTTGTAGAGGAGTGGAGTGTAAGTGTGTGTAGGACTGTAGGCTATACGATGACTGTCGTGGTAGGCGGCGGAATGGCCGGTTGGTGGCGGTGGCGGTGGCCGTGGCGCCGGTGGCGGGATGCAATCGACTGGGTTTAAGCCGAAAGAAAATGGAGTAAAGGTTGTTCAGCAATAGATTCATGTTCGTTCAATCCTGTAAATATTTGTAGAAGGGCAAATACGTAACATCATTGCTTCGTCTCATTAAAAAAGATGAGGGGTGGGGCCTATCACTCCATTAAAGTATATGGAAAAAAATGGAAGTCTTCAGATCAAATATGGAAATTCTTCCCTAATGTTACTTCATTAATCAATGGCAAGTGTTGGCATTAGATTTTCAACCTTGGACAATAAAAAAAAAAATTTATTTCACGTTACAGTTCTTTTAATCTTTAACTTATGCAAGTTATATCGTCAAAGCATACGTAATTTCCGTCGTAACAATGCGTAATTTGAAATAATTGTACTTCGTATTTTCGTAACTACATATTGTTTTGACGAAACTCATATATACTCTGGCGTCATAGCTTTGATAAAAGATCCGTTACTACTGAGCAATCTACAAAATACGGGACGCTATTACAATTGCTATGAGTTATATATATATATGTGGTATTTAGGATGTATTTTAACTACATTTTTCTTTTTGGGAACGAATAGTACTAGCTATTTTCTGGAAACACATTTAGCAATATACAAACAATTTCTAATACTTTGGGATTAACTAATTATCGTGACACATGCAATGCGTTGTAAAAATGAAGTTAGCAATATGATAATTTTTTTTAATATTAAACATGATATTTAGGTTGTATTTTAACTATATATATTTTTTTGAAACGAAATTTGAATTTTAGAAACCAAACATGTCCTACATGGCACTTATCTAATACAGTATTACTTAACTACTTTTGTTGTGCTTTGTCAAAGGAAAAAAAAAATAATTGACAAAATTAACGACAAGTGCAATTATTCTAAACAAGTAATTACGCAACACGGAGACTACATTTATTGCACCCAAAACAGTGTTGGCCTTGTTTGTCCAAAAATAAAGTTCGCAACATAATATTTTTGTAACATAAGTATGCTATTCAGGATGTATATCCATATTTGCCTGCTTTGGTGTGTAAATCTTGAGAGACCCCCACAGCTAAAGTGATTGCAGACTTGTCCTTCTAGCTTAAATATGTCGGTTTCATCGCTGACATAGGGCTACTTATGCAGCCTTCTGGATTGTGGAACCATCAGTTGCCTGTGGCTTCATTGGCTCACTAAAACAAATCTTCTGCTGAAGAAAGGGCCCGCTTCTAAGATACCATTCCTTCTACGATAGCTACGGAGTGTTCTATAATACTAATGATATGTACGCATAGCCCGTAAGTCATACCGGTCATAAAGCATAACTCATAATCAACAACAAGTTCTGAATATATTTTAGATATGATGGCACATATCATCTGTAATTTTTGCTATAGCATAACAGACTGTCATCACTTTAATATTGACAGAACGGCTCCTCACCTTTTGACGGAAGCACGACTTTTAGTATCTTTTGCATGTCAATGTATATTACCAAGACTGAGTTGACGACAAAATGAGGATATAGACCTAATTCATAGTGATGTTGTTCCATAGACTTTTGCAGGGTGTTTTTAGGATTTGGCAAATATAGCCATCCTTGTTTTATTTGAACTCTCGGGTTTCGTTTTGTTGTAATGGGCCTAAGGCCGAATGTTATCTTCCTTTGAATGCAATTCTCTTATTAACCAAAAAACAAACAGCGGGCGCGTCTAACATGGACTGATTTTGATTCTCGAGCTTAGCCGTGAGCCAGTAAGACAGGAAAAAGAAGGATAACAAAATTACAAATATATGTCGATGAGCCTGTCTATTCCAAATATATCTACATGGACACCCAGATTGGCATTACTAAAGATAAAAACCATACTAAATCACTTCCAACATTTCACAAGGCTCAGCTCCGACCTAGAGATTTCAACCCTTGGTATGATAATCAACACCAGCGCTTCAAGGCATAACTGTATGCTTTGGAACGTGAGAGCCACTAGCTGGAAGCCCCTGTAGAATACATAGCACAGACATGTAAAGCGTGCAGATCTATAGAAATGTCAACAAACACTAGTCTGTTTTCCTTATCTGGGACTCTGGGTGTAAAAAAGAACCTAGGCGTTGGGGTAGTGTACGCGTATACTCCATTACCGAGGATTCAGGTCTCCACTCTACATTTATACAAGGTACATGTGAAAACGCTAGTGGAACAGTTGGTAGTCGACTCCCATAACTTCAGTCCTTACCCTCAATCAACCATGACAGTGCACTTTGCACCTCATGGATAAACACAGAAGAAATTCCAAATTTGTTGAGTATATTCTACAGAATCATATTCAACATGGTTGATAAGCCAAACAGATGAGTCTTGCTTACATGATGATGCCAAACTGGGCACAGCAGAAACGCACCTTCCTTGGGTGCACACGGGTGTGTGGTTGTATTCGTGGGTGTGGGTACAGCAGAAAAGCAGTCTTCCTAAGAAATCAGGTTCACATTCACGGGTATCTATCCAACTAAGAACCCAAGAGTCTTTTTTGGACATTGATATAAAGTGGTAACACATATGCAAGTACTGCAATCAGCAAACCGGGCATTGACTTGGACTTATAATATACATCTCCATCTTTATTACGAATCATTACACTAATTCAGACATGGCTCATAATAATCACGATTCACACCTTACGTGTTTCCAGCAACAGCGGAACCCCCAGTCACCGTCCTTTCTTTCAATGACCTGAGCTTGGATGTTCTAAGTGAATGTATCAAAGGGACCTCCTCTTCCTCCTCTTGCTGCTTTTCTTCTTCATCTTGAGCATCATGGTCAGATGTGCTGATTGAATCCTCATCTTCACTTGAACTTCGCTCATCAAAGAGTTTCTTTCCCTGCATATTAAGACCCTTACGAGGACGACCACGGCGTCTCACAGGCATTTCTTCTTTCTCACCTGCTTCAAGAAGAGAGAAGCATATAAAATCAAAAGAACTTACATATAAGCAAAAGAACCCCGCAAAAGAGAACACCATTATCGATCGCCAATAAGTACAAGAAACTCTGGTAGGCAAAAATGTCATGAAAAGCAGGTTGAATACATATAGCCAACTAAACGGATTAATTTTAGATCAAATGTAGAAAATCTCTCCTAATTAAATCATCTTTGAAACGGAATCAGGTGAATGTGAAAAGGAATAATGGAAAACTGCACCAAGGTGGGGAAGAAAAATAAGAGAGAGGGTGGGGGGTCGAGACTTGAGAACAATGAAAGATTTTCATGAAACACAAACTTTGACATAAAATTTAAAAGCAGTATCATTTACCTTGCAAACCTTCATTCTTTGCATACTTTTCACGTAGGCTGTCCAAAAATGTGAAATAGGGGCGCCAGCCACTCGGATTTTCGTCTGTGTTTACATTTTCTGTTCTCTTCTGGACATCATTTAGACTACTTGCAAAAGAAAAATGTATTAGCTTGCGTCCCTGAAATATCAATTAGGAAAAGTAGCTACAAACATACAAACACATAGGTCATGTTAAGCAATGTGCAAGAAACGAATCTACAAAAAAGTCCCTTATGACCACATTGACACGGCCGAATCAAGAAAGCCTCACTGCTGATTTCACGCACGCGAACACACACACAGAGCCCCGCACGTGTACAAACTGGATTTGCCCATCGGTGGTTATGGTTCAAACTCTCCTAGACTGATCCATCTCAAGGGTAATTTGAGCACAACAAGCTTAAACTTGTGAAATGTATCTATCAGCTTAACTACCACCCCCAACAGATTTCATTGCCACAGACCTTTAAAAGTATACCCATCACCAAGGATCACCACCATTTACCCCAAACCAGAAGCCTGCAGTAGACCTCAGTAACCATTGTGCTTGCTGTGGAAACATATCAACAGTTATAACATTTTAAAACAACTTTGGCAAATCCTCCCAGTGATGGAATTTTTTTTTTTTTGTGTGCACAATTTGTCCATTAGAACTCCATTATAGCACAAGGCAGTCCGTAATTCTACTTCATCGTTTTTTTCTGGCGAACGTCCATAGTTACCGGATGGGGCATAGAGGTGCTGACTTAGGCAGTAGAAACCACAAAAAATTGAAAATCGAGAGAGAGAGAGAACCGAAAGGTCAACTCAGGAACTTTCTTGGTTCACTAAAAAAGGGAGGAAGAGCCTAAGGTCAAGTTCCATTACAATCAACAAAGGAATTTTCTCATTCCCTCGTCTTCTTGCACATTGTTAGGACACCCGTGAAGAAAGTAGCCAAACACGGGCGTAGTTAGTTGAAAGTCAGAAAGACTTACATTTCCAGGATATCAGGTGTAGGAAGTTTCGACACAAAATGCAGAACAGCGCCTTCCAAGAAAGACAGCTGCCTTGGAGTGTCAGCAAAGGCATACGTGATACCGTCCCGGACAATTTTCAGAATGACTGCTCTATGCTTGTTTCTAGCAGCACCCGCAAAAGTTACAGAAAGCCTAGAAGCCAGGTCCTTACATTCCTGGAATGACTTGCCTGACAAGGATTGATCACTACTGTTTGAAAGTACAAGGAGATGTCGTCCATAAGCCTAGTAAAATCCAAGACATTAAGCACCAAAAATATTATCTAAGATAAAAAATTACTGGGGAGAAAAAATCAAGCATCAACAATGTCCAAAAGCAAACATATTAAAGAGAGATTACACCTGATCAGCAATAATTCATGCGACTAGTTGTTCTCTTTACAAGTAAATTTCAAGGCACATTAATCAATGCAAGAGAATCATACTATGAACATAGGGTCGTCGGACAGTGAACAAATAATACTCCCTCCGTCCTTTTTTGGCTGTCCTAAAATTATTTCTCTGCTTCTAGATCTGGAAAAGTTTGTGTTTGATTTCCATATTTTTCTTTTTTGTTTATTCTCTTATTCTCCTTCTCTCTCCTCATTTACTCTCAACTTCCTCTCTCTACTCATCTCATTTCTCTCTCCTCTCTACCGCTCTCTTCTTTCTTTTTATTCTTCTACCACCATTCTACCACCATCAACAATCACCACCCTTCCATTCAACCACTAACACCTTCATCTCCGATCAACCACCGCAATCGTTTCCATCAATTACCACGGTTGGATTCCACAATCAAGTGATTCTTTCATGGGTCAACTTTATCTCACTTCTGAACTCTGCAACTTTCGCCCTCTCCCTTCATGGCTTTTGTCTCTTTGTGTGATCACAGCCTCCGCCACTCATTCCATCACCACCACCAATCAGATATCCTCGTTGCCGACAACCCAATAACTCATTCCACCCACCAATGTCAGATCCAGCCACCTCCAAGCCACGCGGCAACCACCAGCCGCCAAAAACTCAATAGATCAGACTAACAACCTGTGAATACACAGAGGTGGCGGGGGGCACCTAGGGCATCAGTACGGCGAGATTAAGGAGCCACCAGTAGTTACTGAGGCGTTTGACGAGGCACGGAATGGCGTGAAAGAGGCGGGCGATAAGGCGATGTAGATTAACTATCATTTAAAAAAAAATCGGATGAGTTGCACTCTTTCTCGTTTCTGTTTCTTATTCATTGAGCAATATATGATTGAAGTTGTTAGTTTAATCCTACAGAGACTTATTCTTGGTGTGTATGCATATGATTTGAGATGGAAATGTTTTGATTTTGAGAGAAGAAAATTTTACAAGAAAAATAAAGGGAAACGGCATTACACAGAGACTTGTGGTATTGCCGGCGGTCTCCACTGACTCTGGTCAATCAAGATTGAAGTGCCTTGGAGATATACAAACCAAAAAAATAAGAACTAAAAGAGGTTATAGACAACCAAGTGGTAAGTTGGTTTGCCTAGAGTTAAAAACTTCAGATTCTTTTTGCGATGAAGATTTTACGAAAGCCTGGGTTGTGTTTTGAATTCCTGGAACAGAGAAGATGGGGGAAGGAGAGGATAGAGAGGGAAAGGGCGGCATGGAGCCCACATGGTTAAGACTGTGACGTGAGGGTAGGATGGTAAAATTGGTTGAGTTAGTGTGGGAATAATTATAATAACAAGGTACTTTGACCACTTCCTTAAACTTTGGCAATTCAAAGTAGAGCAATAATTCTGGGATGGAGGGAGTAATAAACATGAATTAGCCACATCCTCTTCAGTTAGGTTCTCAATTAGCCTTGACAGGATATTTGCACTTTTTTGTTAAGAAAGGACCAAAGAAAAAAATCAAAATCAACCAAAAGTCCCAAAGTGTTACCCTTTTAAGTGCTTCGAGAAAGATATTGGAGACATCTTCATCTTTTTTCTTCAAAACAGCTATCAGATGCTTAACAATCTCAGTCACGCTTGTTCCATGCATCACAAAATGAGAGATGATCTCTGGACCAAGATACTCCTGCCCCACAGTTGCATTAAACATTATATATTGGCAATTAACTGGAGATTCAAACACAGTAAACCCAAGAATATACCCATTCTCGACTAAACAGGATTATACTCCCTACTTTAGAATTCTCAGTGTGATGTTGCCCACCACAAATCTTCTTATGTGCAAATTACTGATATACAACAAATGTACACTAACCTTAGGAACTACGTCAATAGCTACCAACTTGGCAGCAGCAATCATGACAGCGTCTCTATTTGTCTCCTCGACATACTCTTTGCTAGCATCTTCATCTTCTGTCTCATCTGTTAAAACACACATGAACTTTAAGTAAGAAAGTAACCCATCACCAGAGGTGTCAAAAAAGTAGACTTACAAACACAGACATAACTACTCAGACATATCCGTGTTTCTTCAAACATACCACAGGCAATAACGAATGACATGATGCATTAAGAACCTGTCATGCACACTGTTATATTGCTGTGCGATTTTACTTTACTGTAGTTATGTTATTTAGTTAAATAAGATCCTGTATGGATACCTGTATCAAATTGCAAATAGTGGTTAGAGTTTACATAGGCTTTGGATTTAAATTGACCTAATGAAATGGCTGCTAGGAGTAGTGGAGTTCTGGTAGTAATCTTTAGCTAGTTTTTAGTCTGTTACCTATTTTCTTGCAAAACGTTGGAATTGGCTGCATAAATTCTATAGCAAATAATGAAGGATTCAGCTTAAAGAATATATTAACACTTGTATTGAATCACTGGCAAGGTCTCCTCAGTAATACCTATCTTTCTCCTTTCGTCTTCTATTTTTCCTTTGGTTCTCATCCAAAATAGGTACATAAAAACCCAAAAGGAATCGATACTTACCATTGTACCATTGTGGTATACAGAGCTGGCAATTAGCAACATGCCGATCAAGTAGAGAAGACTAGCCAAAAGGAGGCCAAAAACAACTAATCTGAACCAGATGACCAAGTTGTTCAACCAACTCGGTACCCAAATTGACGGCATTGCTTCTTGTTCAACCAAACAAGAGAATGGAACTTCTTCATCCCGATCTCATAACCATAGAGCTCGCACTGACACAAATGGAAACGGAGAATCAACTCATCGTGATTCCACGAGTATATATGTGCCAAGTCAAATCAAGTTGTATTTTCTTTGCTTCACTGGAAGTAGAAGATCCAACTAGTTGGCTTCGCTGAGCGAAACAACGGTTCCCACTCCATGATGTCCCTGTATCTGAGAAGGTTTCCATAGCTTCATTTCACCTCCAAGATGATGCTCAATTGTGGTATCAACTAATAAAACCAGAGGTGATCCAAATCTCTTGGGCAGATTTTAAGGGACTCCATTCAAGTTATGGTATGTCCGATTTTCTTGATCCATTTGGAGAATTCACCAAATTGCAACAAACTAGTTCGGTGCCAGAATATCAAGTACAATTCGAGAAGCTGCTCTCAAAGCCTGGACCTTTACCACAAGCACATCAAGTGAACTGCTGCATTAGCAGCTTGAGGGATTCCATATGAACCGATGTTCAAGCTAATCGACTCACCTCATTGTCGGTTGCAATTGGGTTGGCAAAATCACATGACGCTCGAAACTCGTCTCAAGAATCAAGCGCAACAGGAAAATCGACGCCACGTCTTCCGATCAAGAAAAATCCGGCAAACAACAAGACCCAAGGAATCAAGGCCTTTGCTACAGTGTAACGAGCGATTCTACCACGTTATCAGTGCAAGAAACTGTTTGTCATTTAAGGTTGTTTCAAAGAACGCAAGATGAAAGTGGGGGCGAAGTGGACATGGAGGTCATTGAGCTAGAGAGAAGTCGACATTGAGGACAAGGTTGAATCTTAAGCGGGGAGGAGATGTTACGAACCTGTTATACACACTGTTATAGTGCTGTGCAGTTTTATTTCATTTTTAGTTCGTGAATTAGTTAAATAAGTTCTTGCATGGATACATAAATCTATTTGCAATAGTAGTTAGAGTTGACATAAGCTTTGGACTTGAATTGACCGAGTAAAATGGCTATTAGGAGTAGTGGAGGTCTGGTAGTAATCTTAAGCTAGTTTTTAGGAGTTTGTTTCCTACTTTCTTGCAAGTTAACCTTGGAATTGGCTGTATATGTTCTACAGCAAAAAATGAACGAAGCAGCCTCGAAAATATATTAACACTTGCGTTGTATCAGAGGCAAGGTTTCCTCAGTAGAACCTATCTATACCTTTCTTCTTCTATTTTTCCTTAGGTTCTCATCCAAAATAGGTACATCAAAACCCAAAAGGTATAACTACGTACCAGTATGCTACTTCCAGTAAAATTCCCAAGAGATATTAATTCCATAAAGAGGAAAACTTGCATGTATGTATATTACATAAACATACAAACGCACGGACAAATGCACGTACACACACACACACACATAATACATATATATATATACATACACATATATGTATATGTATATCTCTGTGTGTGTATATATATACACACACACACTCTCTTTCAAATGTGGTGCAAAGAGCTTAGTTGACCACATGTGTATCTGATAAATAACCTCCTTATCACAACAGTCAGCAAAGAGATCTCTCAAACATATGTAAATTCCCTCCCTACTTTCGAAAAAGCATAAGATATTATTAGCATATTCCGGTGTAGTTCGTCCATTGATGCAGAGATTATTTACGCAGCTTATAGACTAGCAGACAAAGTCACACCCAACTTATCATGCATATCTTAGCAACACACTGTGATTGAGAAAGATAAGTCACCTGAAACAAGAAGCTGTTGTTCACAAAGTTCCCAAAACTTTTGAAGAGTAGACTTATCAGGACAATATCCTAGACTTTCCAGCTTTGTTGAAGCATAGTTCGTCTTCCTGAACAAACACCACATTTCTGCGAGTATAGTACAAACCTTGGGCAAAGGAGAGATTGTTAGACCATATTTCAACAGATGGCGTCACTGTATGTATCCAGCCATGGCTGTAGCTCATAAAGCAGTCTAAAGAATGCTTACCCTACATGCAAGAAGATTTCCACATTTACTCACTTCCCGAACTTCTAGTGGAGATAGAAAGTGCTCAAGTTGCTCAAACAAGGCAGTGCGCTTGGATGAAAGTGATAACAATGTTGCCTCGGAAACGGTTTCGCTGTTTATAATGGAGTGCAGGCACCAGGCAACATGCAAATGCATGTTGAGAAGCACAAAACTGACAACCTGAATAAGTGCAGACAGCTATAACAAACAAGCACCCTGTCGGCGCCAATAAAAATGTAACCGCTATCAAATAATTAGTTCACATACCTCATCCTCTATGTTCTTGGAAGTTCGAAGAATCATAAGCAAGTCGTCGTATAAGCTTCCAAAAGGTACATGCCTTGACAATTGAAGCTCATACAACCTTTTCAAATTTACTAGAAGAGAGTACTCGTCATCTCCGTCCTACATAAATAAAATATGTCAGCTCCCTATCCAACGACAAGATGGCAAAAAAAGACTCAAAAAAGAAAATACCATGACGTCTTTTACAGCATCTTTAAGCTTAGCTAGCAGCTCGTCCTCAAGTTCTTTCAATTTATTTTGCGCAAAATCTTGTAGCTCTCCCCGACTCTCAATAGAACAGAAGTTGAGAGCCTTCACACAAGACCTAAGAGCATCCTTCTCACCATGTCTAAAAAAGACCTCTTTCATGAGCTGAAGTACAACTTTGAAGTTCTGGAAAGGAAGCATACATAACTCACTTCGTAACTGGTAGTAAGCCACAGTTAATAAACTTGATCGAGAAAAATCAAGTAATCACCTGCTCCTGACTCTTCAGAGAATAAAGCTCAAGGTTCATATAAACAATAATGTCAATCAAAGATGGAACTTTTTCTTTGTCAGCCATAAATTTTCGTAGAAGCTGTGCGTAGTTCTTCATCATTGAGACAGTAATATCCCGCTTACTCTTTTCAGCCATTTCCTGGCAATATAGCAAAAGTAAAACTTAACAAACGTCAACCAGTAAATGTCATACATCAGTATGCAACTTGATTTCATCCAACTCAGCTCCTAATCCAGTCTGACCATATTCAACGTATGGTCAAGACCAGGTATAGACTTCAAATAACATGTCAGATAACTTTAGCCACCAGAGCCAACCAACAAAATCCACTAACTAATAAAGGACACAGCATATCCTTCGTAATAATACCATGTGGCATTCCATGAAAGTTCTTGGCCAAGCTATAAAAATACGGAAAGGCAAAGTATAATGTGTTTGACCTAAACAAGGGCAGAACTATAGTGTCCAGTGACGGCGCGTACCCCATTCACTTTCTAAGGATGGCAAGGACTTCTTTTTGGATAAGTAAAGATTATCCGAACTTCCTTGCAATATACAATGATATCCATAGAAAAAATATGCACAAATACATTCTACAGAGGCAAAGCTCCAAAATACATGTACCAAAAGTTGTTTTGTAAATAGCCTGGCTGACTATGATCTAAGTTTTTTAATAACTTGACTCACTACTGTGTAATATTTCAACCAAAATAATCACATGATTGTTAACTAAACTCTTGATACAGAAACTTGGAATTACTTTCATCGTCCTATTTTTTCGGTTAACAATATTTGGAATTCCTTTCATTTTCCTTTTTATTCGGTTAACCTTTCCTAACAATTGGGATACAATAACTAGGAGTAGCTCGCAATAAACTTGGGGACCCCCTACTTGCATATAAAAAATCTTTGCTATTATTTTGCCCCCGCTGATGAAAAATACTGATTCCACCACTAAACCCATTGCAATATTTAGATGCTCCTACTCAGCTTGTGTTTATCAAAAACCTAATAATGATTCTCGAACACGTGCTTGCAAAACCTAGAAAAAATCGAGCTTTACTCATGCCGGAGCTATATGGGAAGAGAGTAAGTGAAAAAGAAAATGAGGTCACATAACTAAAAGAACCAAGGATGAATGCATAGAAGTAACTACCATGTGAAAAGGGGTCCAACAAAGGTTCAATATAAAGAAAGTGCAAGTTCATGGCTAAGTGCCAAAGAATAGCATAAGTTGACGACTTACGCACCCTTTGAGCTTTATTGTAATACTGCTTTCGGTTATCAGCAGCAGGAACAATCCTTTCTCCAACTGCCTTTCTGACGGATGCACATAGAAGTCGAATCAAATTTGTTGAATCCTCATCGGTAAGCTCAATTGATGGGTTCTCATCCAAAAGCATAGATATAATACTCTGCCAATCCTGCAAGCAAAATGCGTGCCCAACCTCATAGACTCGAACCCAAAGTTTCACTGAAACTGCTAATTACCAATGGTTGTTTATCTTCTACAAGCGAAATTACCAAATTGCTTATATGTGGGGTATTTGATGGTGCGGATCAAAGTTTGGGGTAGAGGAGGCGAATATAAACATTAAAAGGCCTGCAACATGGGTGAACTGGATAGGAAACCCCATAACAACATCTTGCTAGCATTTCAGATGAAAGGAGTCAAAAGAGGAAATGGCTGACTACAGTCCAGATAGGTTTGTTCAAGGTGTGATGAAGGACCTCATGCACTGTCTTTTCTATATTAACTTCAACCAACTTGCAACAGATGAAAAAGAAGAATAACATGTAAAAGCAGGTTCGAGATTGAGGGCAGCACGACAGCTCTTTGTAAGTAGATGCAAGGACACTAACTGAACATCCAGTCTACGCCAAAACCAACAACAACCAAATAAATGCTATACCAACGTACTTTCATTGCAGACATATACTCCCAGAGATCATCGATGACATAAATACATATAACTTGATCCCCTTGAAACTCTCTCAGTATTTGCAGTAGTCTGCTAAGATGAACCTCTGATGAATCAGTTTCATCACCTGAAAAGATTGGTTACATCATCCTTGGCACTTAACTTGATAATATAGATAGCACATGCAGTAAAACGGAATGAAAGAAAACTTCTTATCTATCAACAATGATTAGAGATATATAGGTGTATACATATATAGCAAATGAAAAAAAACCTGTTGAACGCGACTGAGAGCTATTAAATTTCTGTGCAATCAAGTGATCATAAACTAATTCCCCAATGGCACGTCTGATATCTGGCGGATCATCAATCAACAAATCATATAAAGAACTTAATTCGTCGTCAGGAACCAATTGATGTCTGCAATAGCCACCAGAAGCTCGTTATTAGAGTATGATTAATGAACATATCATACCTTGATTTGCAGATAGGTTTCTGCCATATGATGATAAGAGTATACTCCTCCTTTATGTGTTGTAAGGGTAAAAATTAATAAGATCTACTGTCCATAAGATGCTTGACTTTTTAACCGGTAGGAAATTGTTAAACAGGGGAGAACTAAAAGAAGATCCTCCTTGAAGGAGCAAATTAAATGTAGCAGAGATCACTCAAAAAGAGGGATTCTGAACTAAGTTTCTGAAATTTACTGAAAACATAGAAGCACTGGTAATCACATTATCATTGGTGCTCCACTGACACACGTATGGAGCAAAGAAGCCGAGATAAGGGCGCGGTATACGAGGAAGATATGGGACTCAGAGAAAAGAGAGACCCTGTTCATGTAATATAGGACGGGAACCCTATTCACTGATATGGGGGTCTATTTCTCTTCATAGAGAAGAGAGAATCTCTACAGACACTAACATAGTTGCCAATATCGTACAAAATGATATATGCATCAGTACATGCAACAAAAATACTGAAATTGATGTTAGGCGATAGAATATGGTAAATCGTAGTCCATAATTTTTCCTCCTTGTGCTTTTTGGGCTTTTACTTCTAAAATTTGTATTATGTATGATAGAAAAGGTGAAGGGAAAGATAATTATATTAGAGAGCATTATAAAATCGAGTACAATGAGGTCTTTCTATAGGTAAGAGAAAATTATCCTACCAGAAACAAAAAAGAGAATCCTATATAAGTTAGGAGAACTCTAGAATGTTCTAGACATACGACAATAGGGAAAAGGTAATTGTCATATCATCTAACAATGTATACCAATTTACGGTTGGAAGCAATTTATCTTTCTTATTAGACAATATAACTGTGTTAGTAGAATAGACACCTTTTATAAGATGATTTATCTTTCACCTGTTGTTATGTTATCAAGAGTAACTCAATAGCGCTGCATCCATCGATACACAAACGGAACTTTAATACAGGATACATGTCTCCATTGAAACTATGGCCACTGTAAACCCATTTTCACAGAACATCCTTGAAAAAGTGAAAGAAATGCTAGGGCGCGGATGCAATACAAAAAGATTGGACAAAAGAGGTTTAAAACCAGCGGATACCTGAGTAACTGCTTTACAAGCCCTATGGCGCTCACTGCTACAGAATTATCAATGTCATCGGCGAGCTCAAGCATCCGTTTGTAAAATCTTTCCGTAAAGAGACCAAGAGATGGCACATTATCATCCACGACATAAAGATTTTGCAATGCAAGAACAGAAGCTTTTCGTACACCAGCACTCTTCAATTGCAATACAAGAAAAATGAGTGAAGAATTTAAATAAAAGGAAACCCAGATAAAAACTAAAACTTACTTTGTCATTAAGTGTCCACCCAAGATACTTTAAGTACAAATCCTGCAAGAAGAGTGTCGGATACGAGAGAATCCACACACCAAGGGACTGTATGCACGACATACGGATTTCAGGATCAATATCACGGTACCGATGCACAAATAACCTTCATGAAGCAACATTGAATAAGTAGAAAACTCCATCTACTTAAATGAACAAAAATAGATAAATAAATAAAAAACACTAAGATGCAGATCATACCCAGTAAATATTTTGCGCATCATCTCCTCAATCAAAGTTATCTTGTCATGAGTCTCTGATAACCTTTTATTAAGGGAATCCACGCGAGGCCCCTCAGACCGCTTCTTTTTTTCAGCATTTAATTGCCTCTGAGTAGTTTCTCGTTGTCCACCGAGGATATTAGCAACGTTTATGAAGGATGTGACAAGCTGAAGCCCCATCAATGAAGCAACCTGACGATAAACTCTCGGAGGAGTGCTGAAATGCAAAGGGACCAAGCAATCAACCAAACAACACTGCTTTTGAATGACATCTTAAACACCAACATAAAAAGAGAACTAACCATGACAGTGCAATTACATAGTCCATGCACTTGTCGAACAAGACCTTATCAAACAAAGGCCCGCTTTGGCACTCAGCGACCAAATTGTGCCAGAAAGAAACGATGTTCTCTTTAAAATTCTTGGATTCCTTCTTTTTGGAACTTTGATAATCTTCAACTTCCCCCTATAATAAGACAGTGTTAAGCTAAAACTCTAGGAGCCAATGTTAATGTATTAAGTTATAATACAAAGACAAATGGGTTTAACATAGATAGTCCATCACAAGCTAAAAGTGAGTAGCTTATAGTAAGGAAAGGTAAAGAGCAGAAACAATATTAAGAACACAAGACAAGGTCCAGAAGAATACTTCTCTAGCAAGATCAACAAGATGGACTACTACATCATCCACATTAGTCTTGTTCAGAAAATCTCTTTCAAGATGATACTTTGCTCCACATGCCTGTACAAATACATATGGAACCCCAAAATAAAAATTAAAAATTCAACAAAACCCAAGGGAGTTTTTCAAAACAAGATGGGAGATTACCTCAAACAGCATCGTCAATAGTTCAACCATAGCAGGTTTTCGTTCTCTCTCATACCATTCAACCCATAGCTTGACCTTTTCGGGAATAAGTCTCCCATTACCTTTAATAACCTCTACAACACAAAATACCTTATTTAATCATCTGTATGACCAAATGAGTAAAAACTTATCAAAAAGTAGCTTCTTTACAATCATGCAGGCACAAAGTTGAAACCAAAATGCATGCCTGCAATAAAATTATAAATGCCATAACACAACATATGCACGAAAAATCCCTGGTAAAACAGTAACTACCGTGAAGCCTTTACAAAATGTATATCCAATTCAACAGTCATCTTCTTTTCATGGAGCCACGGATTCAAAAGTTTCCTTGAAATAGAATTTAAGTTGCAGACTGCTAGGACAAGTCAGAATTATAACAAATAAAAATAAAACACACCAATTGTTGTTTAAGCGTACTCGATACATTAGCTTCCATAAAAACCCTTATCCAATTGATTTCCAATTCAACTTCAGTCTTTGGTTCATGTATACCAACTTGAGTCACGTATTCATAAGTCTCGACTGCCAGAAGTTAATTTCTTTTTAAACCTTTACCCTGAAGTGTAAAATTCATACTGCAGTAAGTGTAAGTCGATGTACCGATCAAGGTGAGGTCGGCGACGGGCGAGTGCGACTGTGCGGGTGCGGAAGAGCCTTCGACGAGGCGATTACGCTTGGGCCTGGGACGAGGCTCTTCGAAATCGTCCAAGGATTCGCCTTGCTCTTCATTACTGTGGCTCTGCTGCTCCCCTAGATTGCCGGTCTTGCCTTCGTTCTCCACAGTTTTGGTCTGAGCCCTAGTCCTTTTCTACACATACATCCAACCTCGCCAAAATTAGGTCAAAAAAGGTGAATCGTAGATCAAAACCGTATGTGTGAATTACGTCCAAGTCTGAAAACTAACCGAACGGCGAATCTGTGGTTCCGGAGGTACAGGTTCCTCTTCCATGACCTAGTCCCCTAATCTTACAGTGTAGGAGAGAGGGAGAAAGTATTGCAAACAAAAAATGAAAAATCTCCCGCCAATATTGTCACCACCGGTCCACGGCGTGAGGACTGTTCGAGTGTTAATAAAGACGTGAAGCTAACTTCTCCCGGAATCTTGTACTTTTTTTTTTATTAAAACCGGAATCTTGTACATGCCCGTGTAAAGGAAATTCTATGGTTGCGACTCTGAAAAAAAAAAAAAAAACTTCTCCGGGAAATCTTTAATTGAGTATTTTTGTTGAGTTTTTTTTCCAATTAATACATATTTTAATACTTAATTATCAATATATACCATTTTGAAACTTATTTACCCGCATACCACATTTTCAAACAGCGATTTCTACCTTGAAAACGTGGTTTCAAACAGCGATTTCTACTTTAAGGTAAAAATCAAGTAGAAATCGCAGTTTCAAACAGCAATTTCTACCTTAAAATCGTTGTTTCAAATAGCGATTTCCAAAAGTGTGGTATGCGGGTAAATAAGTTTCAAAATGGTGTATATTGGTAATTAAGTATTAAATATGTATTAATCGGGGAAAAAACTCTATTTTTGTTTGGCTATTTCAAAGAACATTAATAAAAATCAAAAAAAAAAAAGAAAATTTAAATCAATTTTTTAATACCAATAACCTTATGATTGCTACAAGTACGACGAAAAATATTAGCATCGCCGCCACGTGAGACCTTTTTTTTGAAAAAAGAAAAATTGATAAATTCATTTCATATACGAAGTAGTTGGAGTGGAAGTGTATCATTTCCCCTTTTAATTATATTATTATTTTGCCCAGTTCCAAAAACGCAACTGGAAAATGCATCAATCATCAAGAACAGATCTTCTCCTGAAAAATAATTGGCGACAGGTAGTTTAGACCAACTGAAGTAATGAGGCCGGTTTACAACTAAATCATGTACTGAACTATTAAGTACAGAGTTACACTGAGCAAAGCATAAACTTGAAAGGAAGTGCAAATATATGGGGCCTGAAGATTCAAGTTACATAGTTAAATTGCCAATGCATGCATGGAGAAGGCACCTATAACTGAGCAACACTACATGCTGCAACGGAATGCATATAAGTTAAACGAATGGGCGTGCCAGTTAACATCAAGAAGCGCTGGCCA
This sequence comes from Escallonia rubra, assembly GCA_033065855.1. Taxonomy (NCBI): domain Eukaryota; kingdom Viridiplantae; phylum Streptophyta; class Magnoliopsida; order Escalloniales; family Escalloniaceae; genus Escallonia; species Escallonia rubra. Next base: position 622,884 of record JAVXUO010000638.1, read on the forward strand.
TGGACTCGATTAGGAGTTGGTAACCTTCGGGCACAGCAGTCTGTGTCTGCACGCACATTGCCAATGCGGGAACATCCGCATTGACATCTAAAAACCTAGCCAGCAAGAGCAGCAGATGAAAATCAGAAATTCGCTTCACAAACGTGAGATTCTTTGTGCGATCTAGATGGTTCTTCAACGCCCTCATGCTCACAGGTACGTTCCTGTTCTCAATGGGAAATGTTGATGAAAGTGGACCCTGCATTAACATAAAAAGTTCACATAAGCAGGATTATGCTAGATAAACAAGCAACGTAATAAAATAAAACTGAATCATGCTTTGCGGATGTATCACCAAGATACAATTTAACAACCAATAGAATTAGTTTCAAGTTGATGCCTGAAAATGGTAGTAGCCTAAATTAGTATTCCCTTTCTATTTTGGGCTGTTTGCACAGGTGGTGGTTGGAAAAGACAATATAAAGTGAAACAGGAACAGTAAATATCATTCCATACACTTGCTAAAAAGAGCAGGCAGTTTACCGCATGAAACCAAGTCCCATGCAACAAAAATCCATGTAAACTGGTAATGTACAGGCATCAGGTAGTCGTGAGGCGTTTTATGTTTGGAACGAGGCAATGGGTTCTATCTTGAGTTCCTTGACATCTGTACCGCTGAGTTAGTCTTGACATTCAATTCCAGAAAGGGCATGGGGCAAATATATCAGACATTTTTGGCCCGCCAGCTTGCTAGGTGCTAATATGAACGTATGGCTGGAGTTGAAATAGGTTCTCTTCCTTCGAACTTTCAGAGTATTAACCTTTGCTTGTCTCAGTCCACAGGGCCAGGTCAGTTTTGCATCCTGGGGTGAAAAGGTTCTAAATAGTCAGCTAGATGCAAGAGACGAGGCATGTCAAGGAGGTAAAATGGTAGATATACCCTCATTGAAGCACCTACTTTGCAAAGTCTTCTTTGGGGAACCGCAATCAAAAGGAGTTCTGGAATGATTTAGTATAGTGGAAGCGGGCATTCTATCCTAGTTCTAAGGAACAAAAAGGGATTAACAACATAGTAAATAAGCGGGTCCTGGCAATGTGAAGAGGAACAGTTCCCGGTTCTGAGACGCATGGTCGTCACCTCTAAGTGGTAGGATGAATTCTTTGAGCATGTACCTATTGTTGTAGGTTAGCAATAGGGCCTCGTTTTTGGGGCTCTTCTTTTATTTTTATTTTGGTTGGGGGGGAGGAGGGGGAAGGGAAGGCTTGTGCATTTCAGACTTGAATTATCAAATCTTCACTGAGGAGCTCGACAGTGAGGGCTTGTTCGCCGACGGTGTCTTAATTTGGGTGGGGGAATCATAGGAGGTCGGGTCTTGGAAAGAATCAAGGCACCAGCTGTGTTGGTTTTCCAGTGGAGGATTATTGGAAAACAATATGCCAAGTTCAATGCAGTTTTCTGAAGCCATGCTGTTACTTATGATAAGCTGGTAGTTCACAAGTTAAAAAGGAACTTTAGACATGCTTTTAAAGTAGTGTTATACAAGTGTTTTATATTATGCGAGTGCTTTCCCAGTTTGCCAGTTAAATGCAGAACACATTTTTAAGGCATAAATTTGGAGGAGGAGCCGTTGCAACTTGAAAACCATAAGCTGGGTAAGAACCCCATAAAACACAAATGTGAAGGAGCCCAAACCTTCCTTTTCGAACTTACGGCTTTCAACGTCCAAAAAACTTATCAAAACAATGGACTTGGTTCATATACCCAGGCGTGCATGCACTGCATCGCCTTTGACACCTTACAGAGGCCATGAATAAAATGGAACAAAATATCTAAGGTCGTAGTCTTCAGCAAGCCATTCATATAGATCTCAACAATATCTGGAACTGGACAGGTCTTGTGTAACAGTCCCTTGGGACCAACTAAGGGACTAACTGTGCATAACATCACAAACCAGAGTCCTCCGCACAAATCAAAATTACCCCCATAATACTACCAAAGACTTCTCTGTGCCTTCAGGAAGGCTGACTAGTAATCTTTATATGGCCTTCTTGGCGGCTGACTGGGGCTGAATGGTGCATAACATCATAGTGGCAGACTAGAGATATAAGTTCATTATGGATCTTAGTATTCGTTCATTCATTTCTTTTCACCCTCGGTGCGGGTTGTACACACATATGTAACCCCGCTTAGTATGCACATAATTTCGTGCCATTTTATTGGCTGGAGCACATTTACTTTACAACACTCAGTTGCACCACATTGGTAGCACGAAATTGTGAGTCTTATGCTCCGGTGTATCTAAGATTGGTGAAACACTTGATATATATACTTGAACACCTTACTATAAGCAGAAAGATTCTGAAATCGAGATTACATATTTGTCGTATATAATTACTCATATGACCAGTTATAAAGGGCGTAACTTTGTCATCCAAAGGCGAAGTCACTCATCTCCAAAGCCAATCTTGCTCATCCAACTTTTTAAGAGGGCTCAAAACCATTAGGCTCTCCTTCTGTCCTAAGAATCAGGTTCCCAACCAGAGTCGCCACTGTGAGAAAACAGGCCTTTCACAAGTCAAAGAATCCACTGGTTGCTCACAGTGGCAACTCTGCTGGGAATTTTACAGAACTTGGCTCACTTTGTACTTGTTTTCAAAATGATTGTACGTTTGTGCAATCACAGAAGTGAAAACTCACTCCACCATATGAACAAAGTTTCAACTTTGCTGGATATGATTTTTAAGGTCTGAAGGAGCTGTATAATGGATTAGAGCCATTCTGCAAAATTGGGTTCGAAAAATGAGTGAAAATTGCGGTCGAAACGAATAATTCCGCCTCTGATTAAAAAGTTATGCCCTGGGGAAATGTAAAAAAGTTTTGCCGCAAGCCGGGGGGAAAAATCCAAAACCCTAATTCACCAAAAGATGGATGGTTGAAATCAAGGCTCTTGGAATATCCTAAGAGATCAACGGTCTAGGAAAGACTAACTTCACTTGGTCAATAAGAATAATAATGTGTACAGATATACCCATCGTAATCAACTTCTGAATGGAAATGACAAGTTCGTCCAACTAGCCATAAGAATCTCCTTAAAAAGTAGTAGATATATGTTCGTATGAGTTAATGGTTGACAAACAAATCTAGATTCGACGAACCTAGCTGCGTGATGCTCTGCTAGCATACATGAGACTCACCATGAGACACAGAAATCCAGGAATCACATGCTACCAATCCGGTGCAACCAATTGCAACACATCATATGTCTACCAGGGTCACATTTGAGTGCCTGTGCATGTTTGTTTGATTTAATTGAGAGATGATATAGAAGTAAAGGAAGCCATCGTGAATTTTGGCTTCTAGGATGTCTGGTTATCTAATCTGAGTAAGTGGCATCTGCGAGTCCTAGTGAGCAGCAATAATAGGCTAGTAATGACGAAGTATAGAAAGCTCTGAGGTAGTTTTAAGATTTGCAGCTTTGACGCTTTTGCTCCCTCTCCGGATCCCACTTTATGTGACTTGTGTTGTGACACCAGCCAGCTTTAGCCCTAAATCACCTATTGAGGTGTCTCACTAAACCTCAAAACCATACGAATTATCTCAAATATGTATTTGAGATAAAATCAGGGAACAGCATACCATATGGAATTCCACCCCATATGGTATGCTGTTCCGTATATTATGATAATATAGGTGAGGTTTTGAGGTTTTACTCCATTATCTCAAATATGTATGCTCCAGACAATAAAATCAGGGAACAGCATACCATATGGAATTCCACCCCAGATGCTACTTAAGTGGGCCATGTGTTTCTTGTCTAAGAATAATGTTTCTATGTGTATGTGTGCTTGATTTTATTATGATGGTATGTAAGTAGATTGGGACGCATTTAGTACGACTGAATGACTGCTAGAAGAGGTACCTGTGTATAACTCCGACATAATTTCGGCTGAGTGGCAATAATGGGCTAGTGATGAAGAAGTATAGACGTCAACAGCTATTATGGTATATCCCTCTCACAATATTTTGTCACATTTTGCTTAGACCCCCGTGATTTTTGTACCTTGGTAAGTCCAAACTAAGAAAAACAAAGGCTGCAAAGGGGAACCAATCCATGAAATATCTCCATGTATATAACTTGTCTATTTAAGCGTTGTATAAAAAAGTTCCCTTCTTTTAACAGCCTTAAATAAAATGCCGGGGGACTCGGGACCTATAATTCCTCCCCAAAACAAAAACCCTGCCGTTACAGAGTTTACTGAAACCCGTTATACATGTGAAATTCAAGACTAGATAGACAATAAAGTACAACTGCAAATATGCTAAAGGGCAAACGGGACGCACCTGGTGATCGAATATCTTGACTACCACCAAGAAGAAATCATTATCAACCTCCCGTGTATCTTTTCCTCCAACAACCACATCCTTTTTCATCATCGACAACTTGGGATCAACACCCTCCCCAATTACCGTCTCGAACCACCCTTCCTTATACAACCTAACACACATATCACTCATCTGAAATGCCTCGAAGTGTACATCAGCGCCCCCGTCCTCGTTCACCTCCAGCTTCACCACCGCAGTCACCCACTCCTTGAGCTCGCTCCTCCCATGCAACTCGGCCGCCTGCAAAATCTCCACATTCGACAGCGTATAATCCTTCTTGTTCTGCCCTATCGTCTGTGTAAAAATAAACCCCACCGCCCTCATCCCCAGCCCCATCGCTATCGCCTCCACCAACCTCTCCTCCTCCGGGTCCAGCATCAGCACCAGACTCTCCTCCGTCCCCTGCTGCGGCGGCTCATAGATGAAATTTACCTCAACCTTCCCTTCCGGCGACACCGTCCCGTACATAATCCCGCCCCTCTTCACCCCAAACGCGAGCGATTCGTTAACGTAATGCTGGAACGCGTTGGCCGTGTCGCGATCGAACGAGACGAGCTCGCAGTGAGGGTTTTCCTGCCGAGTGACTCGCATTTGTTTGGCGATTAGGTCGTCCATGGTCATCTTGCGGCCGAAGGAGCCGGCCGGGTTAATGTTCGGGCCGCGCACGGTCCGCTCGCCTTCGTAGGCCAGGTAAAGGATGGAGCCGTGGGTGATGCCAAGGCTTTGGATCGGGGCGTGGGGATTGGACAGGTCGGTGAATTGGGAGATTTCGGGTAGGGTTTTGGCAATTAGGAGGTTCTGGTTGGTAGAGAGCGTCTGGGTTTGAACGGGGACCCTGAGCTGGGACTCGATCAGGGACTTGAGCTGGGCGATTGTGATGGCCGGGTTGTCGATCGTGACTCGCTCGAGCCCGTCCCTGCTCCGGATCCTGATCATCATCTTGCCCGATTGAAGCGACACCCTGCGAGAAATTTGTTTGTGTGTGTCAGTGCGTGCGGTTTCTTGATCGGAAAGTAGGCGACTGAAGAGTGGGTTTTTAGAGATACCTTTACAGAATCTCTTGGGAGGCAAGTAGAAGAAAAGAACTTTTGGAGTGCCGTAATGTACACCGTGAATATATACTTTCGTCACTGCTCGCGAGTTTGGATCTTCTACAGGTGAAGTTTCTTTTGAGCACCCTGGTTTCCAGTAATCCCTTGACACGTCAATATTGTTAGCCTTTACCTTTTTATATTACGGTTAATAGGAAAAACGTTGTATTAACGGTCAAAAATAACAGTTACAAGAGTACGGAATTAATCAACGTTTGTAGCAGAAACAAAAGGCAGCATGTAGCTCTCTCTCTCTAAAATAATTCCTCTGCCTTCTCTCTAAAAAGTCTTCCACACAAAAACCACTGTGGCTGCCCTACCGTGCGTTGGCACGGTGGGGCGGCGGCCATAATTCGGCCTAAATCTATGTATACTTTGCGTGATTGCGTCTCTTGTTTTCGTGTGGTTACGCTGTGGATCGGCGACTGTAGTGGCTGGCGGCAGTTCGAGGGTGACCGACGACGGTACGATGGCCGGCGCCATCTCCCCAACCACAATCTGGGATGGCGATGCCGTTATCTGCTTCGATCGAGTCAAATATGCTCCATTTTCTTTAGATCTCAGTGATTTTTGGGTATTTTCTTGATCCTCTGGATCTGATAGGCTTAAATCGTAGCGATTGTTTTGGGTTGATCATTTTTCTATGCTTGATTGAAGAGGCGTCGTTGTTAGGGTTAGATATTTCATCGCCGACAGTGGCCGAAATTCCACCGGTGGCAATCGGATTTTTTTGCCCGCAGCAATAAGGGTTTAAAAGCTGATTATGGGGTTGTCTATTGTGGTTAATGAGCAGTGTGCCTGGGGTTTTGGTGTAGTGTCATTGAGGGTGGGTGGGGTGGGGGGTATAGGGCCTGGGGGGGCTTAGCGGTTTGGGCGTGTGTGTGTGTTGGGTGGGGAGGGGGGGTTAGGGCCCTAGGGAAGGGGGGAGGGGTATTCAAGGTAATCTGCTCTAGGGGTTTGTGCAAATGTTTTTTTTTTTTGGGGAGGGGGGAGATATAGTTGGCTTAGCCCTTGTTTTATTGTTGTTTGCTGCCCGGCTTTACGGTGACCGTGTTTTTGGCGGGGAAATGGCGGTGGAATATTGTGAACTATGCAAGGCTGATTGCCTCTTGTTTTGCACTGTGATTCCTTTGATTGGACCCCTTTGATTATTCGTCCAGTTTCAGTTGACTTCTCAGTGTAATGTTTGTGTTTCTAATTTATTTTTGTTTTGTCTTTATTGAATAAGTGGTTTATATAACATTTAGACTTCTGCATGTTACTTAAAGTTATGCTAAAGTGTAGGATATGCTCTACTTTAGTTTAATTGTAATTTGTATCAGGTCTATAGGTTCGTTGTTAGTTTCTGACATTTGTGATCATGTATACACAGAGTCATGGGAATGTCGTGACCAATACATGTCGTTGGGCGATCTTTTAACCTTTATTTATCAATGTTATTATCTTATTTACCAACAACAAAAAAACGGAATTCTTAGGACATAACATTGTTGACCCTTGAGTCCAAAGTCCTAATTTTGGTAACTCAAATCCACTGGCTGTTATTAATTTGTGCATTTACAAATGTTTCAAATATATCCGTTATGGTGACTCAGATTGTGTTAATGTCGTTTGAATTTCGAAGATTCTCAAAGAAGTACATTAAATTTTTTAATTCTTCATGTATACTCAGTGGGCTGTCAACTTAAAGATCAACAGATAATAAAAAATAAGCTAACTTGATTTTTTGCCTTTGATTTTTATGATGAAATTTTCCTAAGCCAAAGTAGTTTAACTATATACTCCGTTATTTATTTATTTCCTTTTTTTTAAAATTCAACTGTTTTTTTCTGGGACTTGGCAGAAAGTCACTAAAAGAGACACTTGAACTAAAGAAAAATTAGTTCAACTGTTTTCACCCGTGAGACAATTTTTAAACACCAAAGAAAATAGTCAAATTGATTTCAAATTAGTCCAACTGTTTCGTGCAAACTTTAAAGATATTTTTCAAGATAGCAAATTTAGTCAGACCGATTTGTAATCAGCTCAACTGAATATTTTTCAATCCAACCATTTTTCATTTCCAATAAGTTCAACTGTTTTCAACTTTATAAGAATCAATTCGACATAATTAATTTTCAGCTTTACTGTCTTTATCAGTGATTAGTTGAATTATTTTCGAGAACTGCTCGACTATTTAATCAGTTCAACTAATTTATAAGTTTTATCTATCCCTTTGTTGTTTCCAATGGTCATTTTCTCTTGCGTGTAAAAAGGGCCACTTAAAAGCATAAATGCAGTCTTCTTAAAACCTATCTCTAAAGTTCTCAAGTATTCGACACAGAGGGAGACTTTACTTTAGTCTTTCACTATTTAAATAAGCTTCGAGTGCTATATCAAATCACAACGCAACTTAAAGCCTATCCAAGGCTTACAACCTATTATAATTGATAATTCGGAATTACAACGTAAACGGATGATTCAACAATTTCACATGATTTCCAAACTTTGATGGTACCATGGACTATAGTCGTAACAAGTAAAACAATCAAGAGGTGAAACGATCTTCCAAGTAGAAAAAATATTCCGGTTAACAGCGATAAAGCTGACATGGTACAATCAATGGAAGATAACAAAATATTGACCCCATATTATCTAAAACACCATTTACTCTGTTAGATCTCTCAAATGTGTTACACCACACATCTCTCTCACGACTATCACTAAATATTTTCTCCTCCAAGTGTGGCAAAGTAAATATACATGGCCTGGTAGACTCGTGTACAGTAATACAGGTTTATAACGAAAGTCCCCCTCCGTTTCATTACATTTAATATACGGAGACATTGACTTTTTTCATTGTTTCTGTCCTTATTCATTTTGTCAAACAATACTTAATTTAACCTATGAACGCTGCTTGAGCTTGATTAAGTATTTGCATGGTTGTTCATCAATTTATAGAATTTGCAGAAAGCCAAAGAAAAAGTTCCAATTAGCAGATGAGGAGCACAAAGCATGGCCTACAAGATTTAACCTGGGCTTGATCGCCCCGCCGAGCCTAGCGTGCCCATGTTGGGCTGACTTCTTATTGAGTTGATGGATGAACATAGGCCCCAATAAATACCCACTTACATTAATCAAGCTCGAAGAGCCGGCCCAAATGCATACTTCCTTTCTTATGAATTTTGTGATTCTTGCTCTTGAATGCTTGAACCTCGATGGAGTGGTTCAAGCAGATTGATTGTGACCTCAAGTGGCTTGATAATTTGGAGAGGGTTGAGGGGGTCTTCAAAGCCCCAAGTGTTGTTATTATCATTGTTTGATAAGAACAAATTATGATGAGACGATCTTATACAAATAAATGCCACGTACATTATCAAGGATGACAAACGTTACAAAGAGGACGAATCCTCCATCCATACGCAAAAATAAATAAATTATGAGCTACCCTATTTCCATAAGTTATTCGTACTAGGCAAAAACCCTCAATTATGGGAACTAGCATTATTAAAACGATGCAAGTCTTCGGTTCCTTTATCTCTTGGCTACACCTTTACTTACTCTAGAAACACAAGGAATTGGTAACATCAGTTTTCCAACACGATGTGCGGCCATGCATTTACAATGTGATACAAAAATATTGCTAGTAGGCGCGTAGTACTCCTCCCTCCTTTTCATTTTGGATTCATCAATTCGTCTAATCTTCACTCGACTTCCAAAGAGTTACTCATCGCTACTGAAACCAAAAGAACAATCAGCGTTTTCGTAACAGTGTTAGAATTCTCATTTCCATCCCCTCTAGTTCATCACGTTCAGATCAAGGTTGCTTGCAATCTCAATAAACCTGCTCTTTGATGTCTGGTGGGTTCGAAATAGGCTTTACGAGGACACAAGCCACCAGTTTTGGATGCATTCATGGACAACATTTCCATGCAGTGAATCTTAAATGTCTTTGCTTTAATAACAACGGAGCCCCACATCGCCTGGTCTAAAAGTAATGCTACACTTGATAAAGTCTGACTGAGGGGCTTCAAACTGCCGGGCCTGGTGACGCGGGCCTGTGACCCAAGTGGGGGCATAAAGGCAATTTGAAGGGTGAAGTTGATGGCGGAGGGATAAAACACTGGTCTGTGGTCGAGCTCTACAGGCTGAGCCCCCGCCATAGAGAGGTTATTCCGTGAGAGGATCTGGGCAGGGTCGCGGTTCTGACGCCTGAGCTCGGCCAGAGCCGCGGGGTTGGTCGCCGAACCACCGAATGAATTATAGAAGCTGGCTTGCCAGAGCAGCAATCTGCCCTTTCCCTCACGGAAGGGGGACAACTCAGCCTGTACGACCAGTCCTGCCATCAGCTGTGGAGCTCCCTCATCCGAACGTTGTCCTTTTCATGGCAATAAGACCCGCAACCGGCGTCCCCGCCCCGCCCCGCTCCTATAGGAGCGTTACTTGCAGGGGCGGGTATGGTAAAAAAAATCCGCAGCGGGTTAGGGGCGGGTATGGTTTTAGTCCAAACAAGCCCCGCCCCGCCCCGCTTCTGCCCCGGTATTTAACCCTACTCATCTTTAATCCTAGCCGTCCATCTCACACCTATATAATATGTCCTTACTCCTTGATCCCCATTCCCCAACCCTAATTCCCATTCCCAATCAATCTCTCTATCTGCCTCTCACACTCTCACTCTCTGCCGACAACAAAGGTGCCGCGCCGCCATCGCGCCTCCTTCTTCTCTCTCGGCCTCTCCTTCGCAAAGTCGGCGACTGACCATGTACTGATCTAAGGCACCGTCGGCGACTCGCAACAACGAGCCATCAGACATCAAGCCGTCGCTGATGCCGTCGCCTGTGATGATGCCGTCGCAGCTTGCGATGAGCTTGCAACGGCTCCACCAAAGGCTCTGCCGAAGGCTACGCCGGCGTCGTTGCCTTCTTCTCTGCCGATGGCTACGCCGGCGCTGCTGCCGTCGAGCTTACGACGGCTCCACCGAAGGCTCTGCCGAAGGCTATGCCGGCGCCACTGCCTTCTTCTCTGCCGAAGGCTCGTGTGTGTTTCAGGGGTGCATGTTTTTCGATTCAGCGAGAGCGGGGCGGGGCGGGGCGGGTGCGGGTTTTTTACATTCTCATAGGATCGGTTATGGTATTTCACATAAATAACCCGGTGGCGGGGCGGGGCGGGGCGGGGCGAAGTTCCATGACGAGCGGGGCGGGTTCGGATTTTACAAGACCCGCATCCGACCCGCCCCATTGCCATCCCTATGTCCTTTTCACCCAAAAACAATGTTTTTTATCCGTTACCTGCAGTATCGTATAAATATTTTTTCTGATACAAGTATCGTATAAATATTTTTTCTTAATCATTGTTGTCCTCGAATAAATTTCATAGATAATTTTAAATATAGTAAATATTTTTTTGTCTATAATCATCACTTTATTTGATAGTTCAAACTATTTGTTAACAATTCAAGAATTTTACTAAGTAGACTCTTTCGACGACGTAAAAAATAAATATCCTAATTCAAATAGTTTAGATGACTTTCACAAGTAAAGAAAAATGTCGTCAACGTAGTAGAAGTTCATAAGTAATTCTAAATGTTGCGTAAATATGTCTCAGCAGCAGGATTACATTATTTCCGTTTTTTTTTTCTTCCGGTTTACACTTTAAACATCAAAAGTTTTGTTGAAGACGGAGATTTATACGTCTAAGTTGAGCAATTTTGCACCGGCCTCGACTACGATGTGAAAATACAATCAAGAAAGTTCAGTTAAATTACTTGAAAGAGTTCCAAAAGTCAAATGTTGAAAAATTCTGATTAAATCCAAGGATTTGGAGGCGAAATATACCTTTGGATTGAATGGACGGTTCTTTCGTCCGAAAGTATCATGTTTTGTTCTCCTTTGGACGATTAGTTGCCACTTGCCAAACTGATTTGGGGTATGCCGTTTACCGAGTGCCGCTTGCGTAATGCTCTCTTATGCAGCAGCATCATCTTACCGATGAGCTGCGATTCAAATCATCATTACCTGGAAGCAACGGGCAGAAGGGAGCCAAGGAAAGGGGAAGAAAGAAAGAGCACTTTAAAGGTCAGTATGACCGTAGAGGATATGGAAAGAAGTGGCTAACGTCTCAATTTGGAAAGGTATTTTGAAAGTTGAATAGTAAGAATAGCTTTTAGAGGGAGGGTAGCCACCCAAAAATCTTATGGCAAAGCAAATTCTGGAAATTGAGTCAAGAAATATCTCCTATCTAATGCTGCCTAGAAGATGCAAAATCACCAATAAAATATTCACTTAATATACAAAGAAAGTTAAAAACGTTAAGCATTTGCCAAACGTAAGAACTTGCTTGCAGATTCGCAGAAACACATCTTAATATATGATCTACAAGTTGACTGCCACCAACAATTTTTGACAGAGTTCCATCAATTATAAAAATAGAAATTGAGCGAGCGCTGCTACAATCAAAACAATAGTTATGTGGATATGTAAATAGTTTTGTCATAGTGAGATAGATAGAATTTCTGTTTGATTGGAGGACTGAAATGATCAGTTGAGTTATAATTACACTTTGATTGGAATATAGGACATTTCATAAATAAAAAAAAACACAATTTCAATCTAAAACAACTAAATCACGAGTTTAACCATGAAAACAGTGATTGTTCAGAAGTAGTTCTTATTGTCAAAGCACGTGTGACACTTATCGAAATAATGACCCGTGTTTCAAAACTTATGTGTTGAGGGCATGAGGACCCAAATGAGGACCCAAAAGAAAAGATGTTGGATTGCAGGATCCAGTGACCTTGACAGGCAAAATCATTCTTGAACATACAACATAGCAGTATCATTGAGAATGCCGCCGGCGATGTCTCGTGTCAACAACAGGACGCCGAGACTCCAGGGGGCAGGGAGTAGTAGGGGAGCTGAGCACTAAAAAAGGGGCAATTTTTTTGGTGAAACAAAGAACCAAAAAGCAAAAGGGGTGCCTTCCATTTGTCCATGCGAGTCATATATAAAAGTGCAACCACCATTATTGGATTTGTCGAACCTATCCTCATTTGTGAGGACCCAATGGCCATCTCTCCCACTTCACCAACGGTCTTCTTGAATTCAAATTGTGTGTCCTCCCCTGCTTCCTTTTGCCCTTGAAGTTCTGAATAATCTACATTGGGATATGACCATAGCTCCACTGAGAGGACCCAATGGCCATTGTGCTGCTTTTTCTGAATGGAGCTAATGAAGCTCTTTAGTTGGTATTCTTACTGTTTTGAGGACCTCCAATGAGAAAGGAAGGTTTTGCATATCCCAATCACAAAAATAGCAACAGTCGCGCGCATTATTGCACATAAGTAGTGTACTCATAATTTTATACACAAAACCTCGCTATTCATAACAAACATCACTACACACACGTGATACGTGAGATTATACGAGAAAAAGATGATTGTTACATGTTCTGATAACAAATGTAACGCACGTATTTACTTTTAATTATACAAACTTAGTATGTGCACAATCTCACGTCCCGAAAATAAAAAAAAAGCATCAAAGATCTGGCGGTGTACGGATAAATCAGCAACTATATGTTCATAATTTTACAAAGGAAGAGTTATGTTCATTTTGTTATGCTTCACCTAAAAAATTAGACAGACACATAGAATGCAAACAAACTCCTGTGGGGTGTGGTGTCAAACAAAATTCTTGTAAGTCCTACTTAGCCTGATCTTTGAGAAGTATGGAAGATTCCCAGAGCTTAGCTTAACATAACTTACCAACCCAACACACACACACACACACACACACACACACACGATGACTGAAATGGCATTCTGGTAATTTTCTGGTAATAGCTAAGGCCAATCTTGTCAAGGTATGGATAAAGTGAGTCCAACTGTAGACGAAATTTGAAATGAGTGGCCGTTTGAAGGCCTCGAAGTTCAAATCCCACATGAATGCGCCAACACATAAAACAACACTTGACTTTCAAAATCTAGTACTACCGTCCTACTTACTTCATTTACTCAGCTGAGCAATCGACTCCGGAGAGAGAAAACAGAAATCTTAGAGAGAGAGAGAGTAAATCCCAGAGGGGGGAGAGGGAGAGAGAGATGATGTTGGTCACAAAAGGAGGTGGGTGTGGTGCTGGTGACGGCCACAAAGCAAGAGGAGCTGACCAAGATGAGCAGAACCAGCTATCTTTAGTGGCATTGCTTTTGGCTGCTCTGAGGAAATCAATGGTGGCTTGCCGTGTGGAGCAGAGGGAAGAAGTTGGCTCAGCCCTTCACCAAATGGAAATTGGGTGGCCGACCAACGTTCAGCACCTGACCCATGTTACGTTTGACCGTTTCCAAGGGTTTTTGGGCCTTCCTGTTGAGTTTGAAGTTGAAATCCCCAGCAGATCCCCCAGCGCAAGGTTTTTCTTCTCATTTTTAGCTTTTGTTTGCTGGGTATTCTTACAATTCTTGATCTGGGTTCACCTTGAAAATTGTCTAATAGACCTGATATCTTTAATTACGGTTAGATCTACTTTCTAGTTGTGCGTGTGCCGGGTTGGGGGTGGGGTGGGGGGGAACCAGCGCGGTTTTGCATCTCGCTGGTACGGGAATATACATCTTCAATTGGCAATGCAGGATAGCCGATTTTGAGTCTGGAACGCTGTATTAACGGTTTAGATGTTGGAACTTCATCGTAGAAATTTGCTACAAGGGAAAGTGGACAAAAATTACAAAGCTTGAGCTAGTAAGTGCGTATGCTGTACACTTTTGCAGCCTAGGTTCCTGTAACATACCAATAAAGATTCGGCCTTCAAATCTAATAATCTTTAGGTACATATCCTCAAATTTCTGAGTTTTATCCTGTACCGAATTTAGTTAATGGGGTGGTTTCTTCCAGGTTTAATCTGTTGCAAACAAATTTGCAGCTTAATAATGATGATCCCAGTCAACAGGAATGTTAACTGTTTTAATGAGCCACGTCATTTTGGGAAACATTTGAGTAATAAGGTTAGGATCCCTAGAATTACTCTCCGCAAGTAGATGATAATTGCGTCATTTGTGGCTTCCCTTTTGAGTTTTAGACTATGAACTCCATCAGCAGTTAGATGGCCATGCTGGAGACGATGTTACTGGTGTTTATGTATGACCTAGCTTCCCAAGATGTTATAGTTGAGTAAATTTCTAATAGCCTGTTTAAAAAACTCTTCAATTCTAATTTCTAAGTTACTACCTCCAGCTACTTTTTGTCTTGATTACCATTCCGCCCTTTCATATGTTGATACATTCGACTTTACTAAAGAAATGTGAACAGGATGCTAAGTTTGTGATTTACTTGTTTTGCAGCGTTAGCGTGTTTGGCGTGTCAGCGGAATCAATGCAGTGCTCTTATGATGCAAGAGGCAATAGTGTTCCTACCATTCTCTTGCTAATGCAGGAAAGATTGTATACACAAGGGGGTCTAAAGGTATGGATGGGATAACATATATCTTGCATATTTCATATCCTGTCTTCAATTCTTAAGGGTTCTAATCAGTGAAGTGCGCTTTGGATGATTTGCAGGCAGAAGGAATTTTCCGCATAAACCCAGAGAACAGCCAAGAGGAGCATGTCAGGGACCAGCTGAACAGAGGCATTGTGCCCCAAGACATTGATGTCCACTGCTTGGCAGGTCTGATAAAGGCCTGGTTCCGGGAGCTTCCTTCTGGGGTGCTAGATGGGCTTTCCCCTGAAGAGGTTTTACAATGCAATACAGAGGAAGAGTCTTTTGAGCTTGTGAAACAACTACGACCGACGGATGCAGCGTTGCTGAACTGGGCAATCGATTTAATGGCTGATGTTGTCGAGCAAGAGGATTCTAACAAAATGAATGCAAGAAATATTGCTATGGTTTTTGCCCCAAACATGACTCAGGTGAACAATTCAACTTTAGATGGATCTTACAATGGTCAATAGCTTGTGCATTGCTTGGCTAATCTGTCCTGTTCAATTGTGTTTCTGGTTCAGATGTCTGATCCATTGACAGCTCTCATGCATGCCGTTCAAGTGATGAACTTGCTCAAGACCCTGATAATGAAATCACTCAGAGAGCGTGAAGATGCCGGAACAGGATACTCACCGATGTCGTCTCGTTCTTCAGGTATGGAAACTGATGATGAGTTCAACAGTCAACAAGAGATGGATACAAGCTGTGAGTTGAAAGGCCTACCGTCAGATAACGATGGAGAGGGCCATTGTAGCCACAGCAGCGACGATGAAGATGAAATCGAGTCATTGAGTGAGATAGAAAATAGCTTCTTGAGGCAACTGAATGAGAACGAGAATGCAAAGAACAGCTTTCTGGATGAACTGACAGGAGCTCTGCAGAGATCAGAGCACGCAAGCCCGAGAAGTGGCTTAAAACTTAATGAGGAGTCTGGTGTTTCATTTAATGACAGCAAAACTGCGAGCTCTTGCTTGAGCACAGGTGATGAAGCAGACTCAGGAGCGAGTTGGATTCCAAATACCCCATCAAAAGTATTTGTGATTGCTGATGATGTGGAAATGGTAGACAAGTTGGTCGACACTGTTTTCCCTACGCCTTTGCAAGAATCTAATGGATCTGCCTGACCGATGTTCAGTTTCCCAGTGTCTGGGAAAATGCGATGTTTGAGGATTTTTAGGAGTTTCTCTCTAGTCACGGTTGTGTAAATTGCTATGGTACGTCCTTTTGCTTTGGTCAATCAGGGGATTGATTTGCTTGTGAGTCATTTGTTCAGCTTAGTGCTGAACTTATTCTTGTTTTGTTTGTCACACTAGCAAAGGGTTTTTAGCTTTGACCAATTAAGATTAGCAAAGAGTTGTGTTCAAAAGAGAAAAAAAACAAGTCGCTAGATTTGTAACACCATCAGATTCAGGTAGAATGACTTGTGCTAAAAAATTTGTAGTATTGAAGGTTGTTAGATTTCAAACACTCCTTGCTTGTATAACTGCTGGGTAACCTTTGATTTGCAGAGGAAGATTCAGAATCTCAGTTAGATTCTGTGTTTACTAAGGGCTGAGTTGGTATTATTGTATTGATTGAGTAGTCAAATGAGCTTATAAGTCTGAACTCTCAACAAGACCTTAACTGGGGGAATACAGGCAGAAACTCAGACTCACATGCCCGATTTCATTTCCGAACTGGAATCTTAAATAATTCATTACGACGACCATGACCAGCCGTCACAGGAGACTCTAAAGCTTAGTTTAGACTCTAAACTTGCTTGTATCACTGCTTTCTGCAGGACTTTTTCTATCTGAGGTCCATAACATTACATGTACATAAAAGAGAAAAGAACAAGAAGAAGAAGATACACATCCTCAACTGCACTGTTGACTCATTGGCACGTAGGCCTTATGTACAACTTGCAGTTTCTTGACAACAACATTCAAATCCAAACAAAGGGAAACAGAAAGAATTACACAGAGAATTTGCACTCTCCAATCTTGAACACCAAAAGGAAATCAAAAACTAAAAAAAAAAGGAAGAGGAAACAAGAAGAAAAGTATCAATACCTCACTCTATTCGATCAAGTTGCCAAGCAAGTCTCCCAGAAGAGCCTGTCTTTGTCCCTCTCACTCATCACCTCCATACCCGAACCAAAATAAGCCGTCGATTTCTTGTCTATCCCCGCCATCATCAATATAAACCCCGATACGATATTGGGTACCATCACCTTATAACCACTGCTCCATGCTTGATCAACCATATCTTCATCATCATCGTCATCAAAACTGTCGTCGCGGCGATCAAAATCGCAGAACCGATCATCAGCAGCACGCGCGCTGGTGTGGGACATGTCATAGCTGCAGGACTGCGCATCGTCTTCATCATCACCACCAGCATCCATGTCTTCGCTGAACGGGTCCATGTTGACATCAAAATCTCCCTCTGAATCACCCGTGGACTCGAAAAACCAGAAAGAACGGACATCAACCACAGCAGCATTCCTCCCTTCCATCTTCTGCTTGTTTCTCTGTTCCTTCCCACAAGAAGACTTCTTATAGGTCACTACTGAGGCAAGGACATTTGAACTTTGACACGAGAGTATGAAATCAATCCTTATAAGTACCCATAGAATTTTGGATAGAGACTGTGTACAGGAAAATTATTATTATTGGTAGAATTTATAGAGGGAGGGGGGCAATGAGGTGGGCTGTCTTCTTTGACACTTTAAACGGTGGGGGGCCGACATTTGTTTATCCCTTTGAATCATACTCGCATGTGGGCGCCTTCTAGAAACGGTACGATCGTGTCATGTTCAACGAAGAAATTTACAACCTTCCCCCCCCCAGTTTTACAAATCTACACATTTTTTGTATTTATTTATTCTTAAGGTTGGCGTGGTAATAATGAGATAAGAATGGCACCAATGAAAGCAACAACATGGGATCTAACAGTGTCTTGACCGGCATTTGTAAGGACGTTAAAGTGTTCGTACGATTGTTAAAACTTTTCCGCTCTCGGTTAGATCATTGAAGTACGTCGCTTTTCTACGCCTGATATTAGGTGTAAGCATTTAAACCGTTGAAACTTATCTAACTGTGAAAATCGAACCAACCAATCCGTCTATTTTCAAACCGATCTAAAAATCAATCGGTTTGGTTTTTTTTTTCCCAAATCGCGGTTCGGTTTGAATTTTTTTGAAACCGCATAAACCGAACCAACCGTATATAATATAACATATCTATATTTTTACATAATACTAGTTATTTTTTACTAATCTTAGTTATCTAACCACTCATATAAAATGGGATAAATCATAAATCCCTTAACGTAACACACACTTTTCACTTTCCGCCTACATCTCACTAAGTGTTATTAATTATGATAAAAAAATTCAGTTTTTTGGAGCTTATTAGTATGTATAAGTTATTAATTTTTGGGCCTAAACTTGCAAAAAATTGAGTTTGGCCCAAACCGATTAAACCGTCCAAACCGAACCGTTCAATCCGTTCAACTCGCAAAAACCGAACCGTTTAACTACTGTTCGGTTTTTTTTTCTCCAAACCGATGTTGGTTGGTTCGGTTTGGTATTCAACCTCCAAACCGAACCGTGATCACCCCTACCTGATATCAATGGAGGCGGATCTTGAATTTTCATTTGGGATTCCAAACAGTATACCAGAAAAAAAAATCTATTGCTGAATTAACCCCAAAAAAATTACATCAAATTATGAAGTGCTATATGCTATGAAATTAACAGTACATCAAGCGTTTGGCAAATTTACACTCTCGCTATCTTGTTATATACATGGAAAGAAATATATGTGGTCGTGATCTATTGCTAGCGCTAGCAAGTTGCTTGCGCGATCTCGCCGTCACCGCTACATTATGTAGTGGACGATAATTTACCATCCAGCTGTCCATTCTCGCGCTTGGACGACTAGATCGTGCTAGCAACTTGGGTTAAGTTGCTAGCGCTAGAAATTGATTAGCTCCCAAATATGTGTTCATATATTTTTTATATGTTTGTTCACATGCGTGATTCCATCGCAAAAAAAAATTACATCTTTGTTTTTATTGTGATTTTAACAACAATTTGAGGTGAGAAAAAATACACGAGAGTTTGAAAATAGACGATATATCATATCAGCATGTACAGACCCCGTTAACCTTTTCTATTGCTTTAACCCTTATTGAAATTAATCAATTTTGACCATTCTTACTATAATTAATTACTAGCACTGCCAAATTGCATCTCCAATAATACGTAAAAAGCAAAAGAACACTATGTGGGTTTCTTATCAAGGTGAATACAATGTACTTGATAGAGAAGGTAAAGAGGAAAGATAATTATGTCATTGAGCATAATAAATCTGAGTACAATATAATATTTATATTGGCATGAAAAGACTACCCTATAAGAAACAGAAGATAGACTCCTGTAAGAATTTAAGAGCGCTATAAAATTTTCTGGAGTTAGGAAGGAAATAAGAAATTGCTATATATATATATTTTTTGTGGATCTAATATCCATCCTCAAACTCAAGGTGGTAATAAAGAACAAGTTTGAGTTTGAAGGTTAAGTCTGGAGATATGTCTAGATATAAGTTGCGTTAAATGAGATTCAAGTTGAAGTCATGGCCTTAAGGTCCGATGCATAAGATTCCTTGACAATACAAAGAAAAAGAAAAAAGATTCTGGTGACACAAGGTGTAGCATCTTGGGCCAAAGTCCGACGACACAAAGAAAGAGAGTCCATTAATACAAGGTATAGAATACTATGGCGAAGTCCAACGACGACAGACGACACAAGGAAACGAGTCATAAGGCAAAGTTCAATGACCATAAAGGTCTTACGGCAAGGTCTAGCGACCAAGGAAAACGAGGACCCTAGGCGAGGTTCGACTGCATGAAGATCTCGGGGCAAGGTCTGACAACCACCAAAAAATGACACAAGGATTGGAGTCCCGGGTCAAAGTCCAACGACCGTGAAGATCGAGGGGCGAGGTCCAACAATGAAGAAGAGGGGTCCCATAGCAAAGTCCGACAACCATGAAGGTCTATGGGTGAGGTCCGACAATTAAGGATAGGAGTCCCGGGACAAATTCTAGAGATATAAGGAAAAGAATCTCGAAGACACGGGGATAAGAAGAGTCCAGACACAATTTAATGTCCGATTTTACTCTCTGGGCGAGGTTTGGTAACTAAGGACTATGCAAGAGTCTTGGAGCAAAGTCTGATGACCATAAAAGTCTCATAATAAGGTGTAACGACTAAGGCTAGTCTTGCGGGAAAGCCCGACAACCATAGAGATCTTGGAACGAGATTTGGTGACTAAGGACAAGGCGAGAGTCCCAAAGTGAAACCCGACGACCATGAAGGTCTTAGAATAGGGTCCAACAACTAAGAACAAGACAATGAGGTCCCAGTATGGATGAGATGCGCTTCAACCTAAGAACAGGAAGTTCAGAAGCATAGAAGATTTCCGATGAGCTGAAAAGAAAACATGAAATGTGGAACAAAGGCCAGGATGTGAACTTTTGAACTTTTTTTCTTTTGAACTTTATTGGGGATCAATAGAGGATGCAAAAGACAGAGGAAGATCAGTGGCATGGTGATAGGACTAAGGTGGCAAGATAGAGAAAGATTAGAGGAACGGAGATAATGTGACGACTAATAGAGTAATGATTGGCATGAGATTCTAAACTTTACCGAAATAAGAAAAATAGAGATACAAAATATAAGGTGGCTGAGAGAACAGCAGAAAGCCATTAGCCGAAAGCAGAAGTGTTTATCGTTTTTCAAAACGGCGGATCGTGCCGCCAGGGGCGGACCTCCCCCATGACCGGGGGGGACCACGGCACCCCTCATTTTTTTGGTAATCCCTTTTAGTTTTTTGAGAATTGAATAAATATATTTAAAATATATAAAATATTTATGAAAAAACTACTATATTGTAGCATTAATTTGTTAAGATTTCGTTTTGTTTTGTTCTTTATTCTTTGTACCTTGTCATAGTCTTTGTCTTTATCTATGTAATTGTCATTTTCTTACTCTATCATAAATTCTAAATCTCTGTATTACAAAAGGACAAGAATAAAATAAGGTTAATTATTTTTATTATTTTAAATTCTTATAATTTGTTAACTTATACGTGATTAACGTACTCATATAATTGATAATCACATTAGTAATATATCTATAAAGTAAGTTAAGTTTTTTTTCATGCGAAATTAGTAATTTATTGTTGACTATCCATTAAATAAATCACTATCCATAACCGAAATATATTATTAGTAGTCAAATTGAGTAAATTATTTTGCATTTAATGTATTCAATAGTGACGTTATTATAATGTGTTTTTTATTAGTCATATTTTATATGAACTTAAAGCTTTTGAATTCTTTGATGTTAGCTATGAGTTTATTTTTTTGGCACCCCCCGATTAGATTTTCTGGATCCGCCCCTGCCTGCCGCTATGATATCATGATGGGAAAATGGAGGGAAAGTTAATTGTATTACTGAATACAATAGAGCGTTTATACAGATATGAAAAGACTACCCTACAAGAAACAGAATAAAAAACCTTATAAGAATTAAAAGAGATAAAATATTCTAAACTTAAAATAACGGGGAATAGAAAATTGCTATATTATTATGCTATCTAACAAGAGTAAGCACTTTTTTGACATAGAGAGAATGAAAACAAAGAGAATAATATATGTCTCTCCTCACTTCTGATGAACATTCATCATTATGTATGTTACGGATATAAAAGATTTGATTTTGGGATGTAAAGTTAAAGATAGCAATACTTCTTTAGTGTTTACTTCTTCTTCTTTAATTGTACGAATTGGTAATCAACTAAGACTGAGTTGTAGTAAAAATTATAAAAATCAGATTCCGCCACAAAGTCAAAAAAAGTTTAGCACCTACCTACCTACGTAGACCATTACCTATTATAAGGTGCTTATATTTAACACACACAAGCAAATTTCCCCTCTTGCTGGTGCGTACGAAGATTTTGATAAGAGTGATTTGATATTATACAAGTATTTTGACCACTATATTTCTTGACTTTGTTCTAGTCTGTCACTAATTTTTGAACGTGATAGTTTATTGCCTTCGTATCAGACAAATATTAAATTATCAGCTGCTCTACCAAATCATAACTCTAATAGCATGTTAAAGTACTAGTTTTTGTTAAAAGATTAAACTATTAGAGGATCAATTCAACAATATATATCATGCTTTAATAAGGGGATATCATCCGACATTTAAGTCCGTCTTTTGACATCTGTAATGCATGTGTTTTGATGTTGTTACCCTTATCTGGTTGACGATACATTTTTTTTTTTTTAACTTTTAACTAAAAAGAACATTTACCAATTGCGAATGGCTTATGGTGGCGAACCGGATCTTTTTTGTCATTCACCCGGATCAAGAGTTAACAAAAATTGACCTTATTAGGCCCCGGGGACTCCTTATAGATTTGTCAAAATATTATATCATCTGTTTTGTTTTAAACGTGGAAGCACGACCATTCATATGAATATGAATGAAATCCAGCGGCCTCCCCCACCTCAGATTCTAGTCTAGACCAAAAAAGAAAGTTCCGTTGTAGGTAAAAAAAAGGTGTTTGCATCCCTTTTTGAGCTTTTCTTTTTTTAAGTTTCTGTTTCATAAATAAAATATGACCTAACACTGTTGTGACTTTCTCTCTCAACAAAATTGCTCCTCTTTCAAAGATAACACACCAAACGGTCCAAATCACTCATCAATCAATTAAATAAATAGGTCATTTCCACCAGTTTGATCAAAAGTCTATATACACAACTGGAGTCAACATCCTGTTTCTAGCAAAACCATCACAACCAACTTGCAAGTTGAATTGTATCAAATTGAAAAGCAACCCACAGACATATCAAAGGAAATCTTGTTTACAAACAACCTTCTTACCCTGACAGATTATATCAGCATATCAAGTTGGGTACGCAAAGAAGGGAAAGAGAGAGAATCGACAAAGTACAGTTATGATTAGTAAAAGATTATGTGTAAATATCCTTATGCTTTCTTTCACCTTATATGCAAGGTCCCACCGACATCATCAAAAGAAATTTCGTTTACGAAAGACCTTTTAGCGCTGTCCGAAAAACTCCCTGATAAAACAATTCATCACTTACATTTATACTGATAGATTATGTCAGCATATTAAATTGGGTATGCAAGTCGCTACAAGGGAAAGAGAGAGAATCGAGTAAGGAAAGTTCACCCCCAACGGCAGGCAATTGTCCACCCAAAATCATAGGGCAAACACATGACGATCATATCAGGGTGATCCTTTTATCGACGGATGCTCCTATTACACTCGTAATCTCTAAAGAATGAGAATCAACCATGTAACATCTGCACCGAGAATCCAGGTATTGTATGTATCATTAGACGAACCTTTATAGAAACTAATTGCACTAACAAACTTACAGAATGGATTTGTTTAGAGATTTGCCGTTCCCTTAATTGTTTTTTTGATGGATGAGATAAGGACTCTACTTAGTGATGGCTTGTACAGCAGCCAGAGGTTCCTTTTCATTGCTTAAAAGACCCGCATCCTTGGACCCAGTGCTTTCTTATAGTAGGCCATAGGCCTTCGATCCTCGCTACATCACGACAGCTCATACAACCACTTCACTTGCACCCGTCTCCACCTTCTAGTGTGGCGGCAGCGACATTGGTTTTCGAATCGTTGAAGTAGTTCAGCTAAGGAGAGAGACTAAAATTTTATATTAGGAGGGATCCTCAGCGTATCAGGGATAGTAGGGGATCCAAATCCATCTATCAGATATGTTATGGCTCACTTTTGGGTTAATGGGTAACACAACACTGAGTATATAATTAATTGCATTTGGAGCAGTTTTAATCCTCATTTTTTATTTGATCCGGGTGGCAGCTCCGCGTAGTTTTGCAGACCTCGAGGACAAAGGATGTTTCTGGAGAAAAATTGTTACTGTAGTAGAAGGGGCATATTTGGTAGTTACGCGGTCCAGGTGGCAAAGCTTCTTACAGTAGCTACCACATCCTGCTTGACGACGGCGTTTTTGCTGATTTTGACATAGTCCATGCGACAGGGAGAGAACATAGCTGCTTCAGTAATACAGTTTGGCCGTGTGTATTGCTCAATCCATTGTATTCACTTTTTAGCATCAGCAGAGACTGGCTCACGCCTTAGAAAAAAGAGCTCGTGCCGTATGGGACACTTCCCCTTTATATCTCCAAAAGCTAAAAGCCAGCCAGTTAACACCCTTCTACCTTTTCCCCCTTCTTCCTCTCTCGATCACATACATTAAGGACAAAAGCTAGACCCACAATCTACGTCTGCCTTGAGAGCCAAAGTCAACTCAACCCAACCCATTCGATGGCAGTGAAATTCCACGCCCAGCCTAAGAAGTATAAACGGGGTTGGAATAGGTCAAGACAGAAGAAGTGGTCAGACTGAGTGCCTCTGAGGCCAAGAGGCATTGATCAATGTGGAGAGAGAAGTCTTGGATCTTTTAAAGCAGCTTCATTAGCCATGTACACAATCTTCAGACCACACAAGGATTGGGTTTTGAGCACTTCTTTTTGTGGACAGAGCATGAATGCACAGGCTCTCCAGATAGGCTTTTGGAAAATTTGGTAGAGTTGGAAGTCTTGTACTCTTGTATAGTTTTGAATGCTTAACATTTTCTCCTTCTTGCGTGGTGTCTCAAGTTGCCTTTATATCCAGACACCACACTAACAGGATCCAAATGATAATGTAGGTGACGAAATCCCCAACTAGAATACTCGACAAACATCATGAACTGCATAATCAAAAGTTCAATTAAAAAAAAAAAAAGATATCAACTGTGTGGAAGGAAAAACAAACGAAACTCAAAGTTGCGAAGACTACCTAAAATTCAGTTTTCTGTAATTAACAGAGGACAGATCAGCAATTGTCAAAACCAAATATACACCAAATATTCATTCACATTTGTTCATTATTCACATGCATGTCACTAGGTCTACGACCATAAGCAACTCAACTGATCAAATATTAGTTAACGGACGGTAATAAGGGCGGAATGAACTACTAAACCACCTTGAAATTATCAAGTTGAGGTGCTGAGGTCACTTTGAACTGTGTACAACCCGTATGATCGTTTGTGACCTCGAAAATTCCATCTCATCTTTTAAATTAGGCCTATATGGACATGCATTTGTAATGATAATTCAGTCAAGGTCAATGGTGGATCGGGTTGAAGGAACAGTACCTTCTCACTGGAGTCGCATCTCAGAACATCACCAGCTCTGTTCATTCCCTCTAGACAATTTCGATATAGATATGCTAACCGCGAGGAAACAAAAATCAATTTGCAAAAGCAAACACAATTTTGGGTGAAGTATCCACACGATCATCTCCAACATCCTGAAATCATAAACAGGAGAAAACTCAGCGTAAATGATTTCTACTATAAAAAGGTCTTTATTTCTTGCCTTTTTTCGGCGGTTTGGCTTATCCATTAGAGCCATAGAGTGCTAAAAATTGCAATAGGTATCAATATTAAATAAATAAAAGCGGAACTGCTGGATTTTTGCATAGTCAGAATACATATGATAACATTCTAGCAAAGCAATAAAAGAACCTAACAGGTAAAAATGCAGAGTACCTGAAGATTCAGAGCAAGGCAAACATATCTTCGACAAAGGTGACATGGTGGCAATTCAGATATCCTTGCATCTCAATAACACCCTTTTTCGGACATCGCTTCGTCAAGAAGATTGCTGTGGTATATCCACTTCACAGGCACGCCATATATGTTTGGGAAATGATCACTTACAGAGGGAGGAAGGACAATAGAAAGGACACCTCAGCTGACACAACACTTGGGAGACGAATATACTTGCGAAATGTTTAGAGCTTAACATAAGATTAACACACTAAAAAAATATATATGTTTTGACATTAGAAACTGGAAGCGAACTTTAAGTTTGAAGGAAATGCAAAAGGTGGTTTTCATGAACATTGCTCATAGTTTTTCAGGAAATGCAAACTTTAAGGAATTATACCACAGGTAGACGGGAAGAATCAATAAATTAAAAAAATTAAATTCTAAATGTAATTCCATTTTACACAAATTTTAAATGACAATGGTGCAGAGTTTCTAAGAAGTACAAGTATCAGGGACGTCAATCCAATTCAATGACCACAGTTATGATGGGTTGGTGGATATAACCACTCACTGTCTCACGTCCACCCCAAACTAGCTCATGCTGCAGTTACTCTGACAAAGTTAGGTTGCATCTGAGTACACGTGGAAGGGAGTTCTGCTTCTTTCTGTAGTCTACCTTCAAATTAATATGGTTTGCTTTGTTTATTGTCTCTTTTAAGTTGAACCTTCAACTTCTTACCACCCAACTGGCAGCCATTCATCATATTAATTGCAGTTTGCGCAGCTGCTGATGAGTCGTAGCTCACAAATCCTGCTTGAAACATGCCGATTAGATGCACAGATAAATTGAATTGCCTATTCAAGATGTGAGTAAATAGAGTTGGTACCAAAGCATTTACTAGCACCAGTTGCTTTGTCAACAAAGACCTTGGCACTCAATACCAGTCCGAATGGTTGAAATGCATTTGCAAGCTCTTGATCGCCAAAATCTTGAGGAATGTGGTAAATAAACAAGTTAGCACCCGGAGGACCTGTGTAAGGAAGAATTTGTTTACAAAAGGGTAAGACAAGAAAAAAGGACAACGCATCGAGTAAAATAATTTCCAACAACCTTCAACTTGACCCCCGGGACTTTTACTGACACTTGAAGATGCTGCAGGGTGACTGTTATCAACTGCAGGTGTAACAGGACTAGTGGGGCCACTCAAAGGCCTGTTACTCATCAATCCCCCAGGATATGCAATAGGATACTGAACCCCAGGCACTGCTGGATAAGTAGAGCCCATATAACTCGCCGGTGGCATGGTATAGCTTCTTGGGGACATACCAGGCCGAAGATCAGGTGTGGCTCCACGTAATGCATTTCCTTGATTTACAGGTGAAATCAGATTCTGAAATGCATGTTGATTCTGCACTGGTGGGAGGCGATACATAAGTCCGTACGTTCCAGGAGCCTACTAACACAGCTGAATGTTAATTGGCACCATGAAAACCGAAAGGGATTGCATTTATAGATTCAAGTGAACAAACCTGATAGCCATATCCATTGTATGGAGGCATGTAGCCCATTGGCAAGGCTCCGAATAAAGATGGGTGCTGTACAGAGTCGGCAGTTACCATATTAGAAGCCTGTGATTGCGCTTTCTGAACCCGGCGAGCCTGCCTTTCCTTTTCAGTATCTGCCCACTTGACAACCAAAGGGACAGTTGAACCCTGATACAACAAAAAAGTAACCACACATTAACATAGTCTTTTCAGTCAGGTTAACAACTCCTTTAGTAAAGACTTTGAGCATTAAGGTTTATCATGATCAAGTCGCACAAAAGAGTTACAATTTATGAACATAAACATTCAAGATAAGCAGAAAGATACAATTTAAGATGTATGCTTAATAATTTGTACACGTTAAGAATCATAAGGAGTTGATTAAATCAACTCACGTGAAACCATCTTAACTAGCAGACCTGAAGTCGCTAACTTAAATAGCCCCACGACTAGACTAGAGTATAAAACTTGATAAGTTCACATCCTTGGAAATCCCTTCAAAGGAAAAAATCTATGTTTTAGTCAAGATGCACAGAGAAATTATTTATAAATTATTATGTCGAAGACATATATGGTACTTCTGCACATGCATGCATGTGCAAGAGTAACTAGTTCCTAAAGGGAGAGCACTCTCTTGGCGCTCCCCTCATCTTTGAGCCACGTAACATTTTAGTTTCCAAAGGATTCCCAAAAGCTGGTTAGCTTCAGAGTGCACATCATTTAATAAGCAAAGGATAGATGTGGAGCTGGAAAATTGCCAGTTACCAATTTTCCCTCATGCCTCCATCCTGCACATCAGGATTTTCTTTCTTCCTTCACATTACATCTTCCTTTGCACATTCTCTACTCAACTGCATAATCAAGCAAGATATCATTTCTTGCGACCTGACCTTAACCATATAAGGCAGTAATTATTAAAATAATCCAATCATCTCAGCAAGCAGAAAAAATACCAAGAAACGACGAGCTAGTATAACAAAAAACTCGCGTAGCAAGGTAAAATATTTAGCCCGAACTGTTGTTTAATTTTAGTTGTTTCCGGTTCGCTGATATCCACTTACTTCTTGCTTCTTTCCCGTGTTTCATACATTCTGGCTTCTGCAGTGTCTTCCATAACAAATCAAAAGGTCTTGAAAAAAATGTTTTAAATATCCTGGTCCTTCATCAGTATGCATCATTTTGTATTATTCTCTTTAATTAATACTGAAACCATCAAATTTTACTACTGCATTTGAGCTTCTTTATAGTGTAAATGTGCCATTTCAAACCTAATAAATGTAGCTCATGCATTACATGCGCCAGCACCATTTGCAGCTGTCACATCAGCAGTGCAACAACGGTTTGAAGCTATCTAATACTTCACAGTTCAAAAGCTCTGAAAAATAAACATTAAAGGTTCCTAGAAAAGAATAGTACAATAAGACATATATACCTCCATTTTGTGCTTCCCATTAAGTGCCTCTATTGCTGCAACAGCTTGTTCTTTTGTTTCATACTTCAGAAAAGCACAACCTACATGAAAGAAATTAGAACCACCAATAAATCTCTCGGACAAAGTCAGGCTCTAAAAGTTGAGAGTATTGTGAAAGCCAAGTAAAAAAAGTTGTGGGGAGCAAAGACACTACCTTTGCTTGTTTGCTGAGAACCTCTGAGAATTTGCAAGTCATTTACAGTTCCATATTGAGAAAATAAAGCAGAAACTTCAACCTCAGAAACGTTCTTCGGAAGCATACCAACAAAAAGTTTGTGTTCTGGATAAGTAAAACCAAGAAAAGAATTCACCCAGCACATTAATAAACCTGAACTATAGAACAAAGAAATAAATGAGAATCAGCATTAGATGGAGAATAGACGCTAGCACCACCCTAATTAGCAGGAATCGACTTAAGATTGTACGGAACATAAAATAAAACAATATTACACCTAGCCTTTCCAACTCGCCATCTGCATACTTCACTTGCAATGGACTAGATGCCTGTATAAAAAAAAACATGATGTTTTTAAATTAGAATACGAAAAATACAGGTCACTGTAACAAGAACAAGGAAGACTTGAGCAAAGTTAAGAATGTCTCCACTAATATGCATAAACAAATTTATATGGTTATATACAGTCACAACAACAACAGTCTACATTCAAACATAATATGCATATATACATGTCCTTAAGTTAACATATGCAGGAAGAGTAACAAGCCGGTAAGAATAATGTAATATTCATTATTCTTCTCTTCATCTTGAATCCACTGTAACTCTATGCTCTCCCAATTCTCCTCCTTCAGCTACAGCTGTACATACTTCTTTTTCAAATCCCTTGCAAATACACGGTCCAAAAACCCACATTACTCAGAATCAGTAATAAGATACTTGGCGAATCATGGGTTTCTGAAAAGACGAGATCTTAAACTGAAGGGAATTTGAACAACTGGATACATAAAATACCCCATCCCAAACACTCTTAAGGTGGTTCTAAAATCTAATTATCAAGAAAACTTTTTGTAGGTTGTATGTTAAGGACTTCACTGCACTAAATGACGTTTCTGCAAAAAGAGGCTTACCTAGCAATGCGCTACCAGAAAAGGGCTGAGAGAACACCTAATTTGGGTCTTTTCTTAAATCTTCAGGCAGGGTCCACACTAATTCCAATTGTGATCCTTTGCTAGCATCCACAAAATTATGACAGCTTTATACGTGACATTACAGATACCAAAAGGAACAACTTCTACTATAACACTCGTACAATCAGAGTCTTTTCCACCTCCAGCTCCTTTTCCCGTTGCAATTTGCATAGATATTATATGACATAATCCAAAATTTTGTGGTTGCTCAAACTAACTAATATCTTCTCCTTTGCCTTCCAAAGGCATTCATTCTGGACATTTTCTCTAAGTCCTTTCCCTCATACAACATGCCACAGGACAGTCATAACATGTCAAAGACAACCGAACTTCTCAACCAGTGCGAGTAATGATGTCCTGAAGGTGAAGGAACTACTGTAACATGTCTAACAAATGGATCTCCATTGCACTCATAAAACACGTCCTAGTTGCAAAGAACTTTCTATGGTGCCAAGAAATTTGTACATCAATCCTATTCAGTCCTAGCGATTGCAGTTTCCAAATGCGTTAGAAACTTATTTACTCTGACAAAAGCATATATATCAGACTGGGATAAATTGCGCATAAAACCCCATATTTTGGGGTAAAACCCCATACGTTGGGGCGGTGAGCGCGAAACACCCCAGACATTTTTTTTTTGGTGGGTTCCCACCACCGCTTCCCTCTAACCTAAACCACTGCCACCGCCGCTGCCACCACTTCCATACAAGCCACCGCCACTTTCTCCAAATCCACACCATATCCTTAACAAGCTCTAAATCCATGGTAGAAGCAGCCACTCCGCTTGAACCACCCTCCGATTTGAATTTTCAGACCAACCCCACCAAGAATCCGAATCAACCCCATCAAACAACCTCTTCAACAGCCACCCTCCCCTAACCCTAGCCCTACCGTGCCACAACCGCTCTTCTTACCGCAGTTAATTTTGATCCAACCCTACAATGCACCGTCACTCACGCCACCACCATCACACCCACCACAACCGCGGAGAATGGGGAGTCTTGGCTACGATAACGTGGCTGTCACCTAGCATTGAGATGTCAAGTGGCCAATTTTCCCTCCAACATCATATAGCCGGCCATCCAAAAAATTGAGTTTTTACCGTCAATTGGTGATTAAGGCACCAATCTAGAAGTCTAGGGTGGTGGGAATCAAAAAAAAGTCTGGGGTGTCCTTATGCGCAACTAATCCTATCAAAACTACCACATCAATGAACTTATCAATTGTCAGTAAGACTTGATAACTTACACACCTACCATTAAAATAAAAGCTTTATTATCTGTTTATTTATTTCTTTCTTTTTTGGCGGCTTAATTTATGAACGAATAGTTGCAAGCGATCCCTTATGTACTATTAAACTGAAATTGTGCCCAGAACATCTACGCCCACTTGATGTTAAAAAAGCCCGCTTGATGTAAAGAGAAGTTCACATTCATCATGTTCTTTGACACTATGTGATGAACCAAAATTCAATGGTTCCTAATGGGACATGCAAAGCATATTATAAATCTATTTCGCTCATAAAATATCTTCCATTCCCATCAGAGTGCATAATATAATCAATTACTTAATGTGCCTCTTGGATTTATATCACATTTGACCCCCCTAATATTAACACCTTATATCAGTCATACATTTCTAAATCTTTGGGTGGAAATGCGAAAACCAAAATGGATATTTTGCAAAACGGTCACCTCGTCAAGAGGTCATGTACTCCTGTCTAAAGCTGCAATTTTTGGACCCAAATATAGATGAAATTTCCTTTTAAAACATTACCATAAAAAGGGCATGTAAAGCAAACTGCCTATGTAACAACGCAAACATAAAACAAGTTGAAGTCCTAGAACAAGCTTGCTTAGAAAAATTACTACTCACTTTTAGTCAGCTAGATGTATCCAGTTTCAGATTCTATGGTCAAGGATATAAAACCTTGCAACAAAATCCAACATCTTGATATCCTCCCATAAAATAGGGAGTAGCAAAAGGCGTTTAACCCCGTTTCTTGTCAGAATATTTTCTAGTGCACTAGTAATGATACTGTACAGGACTTGTTTAAGGGGCTTTTAATACTTGCCAAAGAATGCTGCTGGGTTTCCCTCTAAAGTCAAGTTACTTTTTACAAATTTGCGTTCCCATATATATACTTAGTCAAAAGGAAGACAAAAATTGCATAAATTCTTGCAACTGTTATACATCCATTCAGATGTCATTTCATTGTCCACTCCCTACTCAACCTACTTCTCGGGATACAGACATCTTTACCTGAAGCAAATTAGGAAATTTCCAGTTCAAATATGTCTTTTGATGTTAATTAACCCAAAAGAAAATAGAGTGTGCCCTAATTAAGTGTGTGCATCATCTTCTTATCCTAAGTTGGATCAAAGTCTATTAACTAATAGATCCTCGTCTTAGTTCTCAATCCTAAATGACAAAAACAAGCACCAAAAGCAAATCAGGCTTCAGCCGCAGTAATGTACATCTGCTAACGCTTACGGTACAAACCACTCAAAGCTGCACTCGGATGCCAGAACCGTTAACCGCTAATAGACTACAGCAACAAGATACTTGCGAAATACACAACTAGTCACCCGAATGTAGAACGTCAACTGCATTGCATTAAATAAAACTCTGCTTCTGTTTAGAAGTTGAAGAAAGATCCCGAGAGTACACAGAAAGATCTAAATAATGCTTACCCCAGGGAGGGTCCGCTTATTGTGACACGCGTCCACCGCCTTGTCCGCCTCTTCCCTAGTCGGACATATTACAAAGCAACACCCTGCGCGGCCACAAGAAAACCCAATCACTCGGCCGAATTAGGGCTGAAAACAGCAATTCGCACAGAAAAAAATGGCAAGAATCGTCAACAAGATCCAAGAACACCCGCTCGAAATCGCGCATTGGCGAGCGAACCTCGTGAAGCACGCGTGGCCTTGTCCTTGATGACGTTGACCTCGTCGACGAGGGCGAACTCCTTGAACATTGCGAGCAGCTGCGCCTCCGTCATGTGCTTCGGCACCTGGCCTACAAACAGCTTCACGCTCTCCTCGCCGTGCTTTAGCGGCGGATTTTGCCCTTCCGTCATTAATGCCGCTGCTCTCTCTCTCTCTAACCTTCTCACTCAACAATTCCTTTGCCAATTCTGTGTAGTGTATGATTTGATCTCCTTCTCTCTCTCTTGTTTCTCTCTCTTCTGATTTTCTCTCTCTATATTTCTCAACTGCGCTCTCTCTTTCTCTCTCTCTCCCCTTCTCTCTGCGCTTGGAGTCTTCGCTGGGTTGAACGGGGGAGCCTGTTTTGGGAAATTAATATAATTGGGGAGTTGATAGACGCCCTTGGTTGGGGCCGGATTCACGAAAGTGCCATTACAGTTGTGAGAATCTTGGGGGTTCTTTTGGTGTAACTGCAAGGCCGAAGTGGCAAGTCGGCGATAGAGTGTTGTAATAGATTCGACACGACAGACGCGTACGATTGTGGTAAATTTCATGTAATGAAGGATCTATCCACTGAGGCGAAATGACGTCCGTACCCTTCCTCGTCCCGATGGGCCCCGGGGACAGCAGTTGCGGATAAATGGGCCTACCTTTGCAACTTCAACCACTTCGACCAATTGGGCTTTGGTCATTCGCCTTGGTTTTACCCGGACATCACTGAATAGTTTTGTAAAAAGTGCCGCTAAAAAGTATTAAAAAACTGTACCAAAATTCAAATTAATTGAAGGAAAAAGAAACTCCTCACATGGTTCGTTTGGCAGGTCAATTATACAACACACTATTCTTTTTACCTTTCAGTCTTTCACTCTAAAATTTGGAATAATAGAAAACAGTTCAGTTCAATATCTATTGGTAGCAGTTGATATAGCTTGTTCATAGCCAGGGGCGGACCACCCACCTGACCGGTGGGGGCCATGACACCCGCCCCCATTTTTTGGGAAATTTTCTTTGTGATATATAGATAGTGCATAAATATATTTAAATAAATTATAAAAATACTGTTATAATAATTAATTAAGATTTTATTTTGTTGTGTTGTTTACTCTTTGTGCCACCAGTCATCATATATTTGTTTTTTTTCATTTCCTTGTTCGATCTTCACTCTTCTAAATTTTAAAACTTCATATTACAAAAAAAATAAAGAAAGAAAGAAAAGAGTAGGTCAAGATTAGTTCTTTTTTTTTTTTGAGTTTAATTTTTTTTACACATATTAACTTATATGTTACTACTGTACTCATACAATTGATAATAACATTAGTAAATTCTTTCGTGTAAGTTTAGTAATTTGTTATTACTAATCTTACCAAGTTAAATAAATCACTTTGAATAGTAAAATTATATGATTAGTAGTCAAATTGAGCAAGTATTTTGTATATAGTAATGCTAATTACATTATGTTTCTGATTTGTCATGTTTTATGTAAACTTGAACCTTTTAAAATTCTTTTAAGTGAGCCATTATTAATTTTTTATTTTTTTTACTTTTTGGCCTCCTGCGATTAGACTTTCTGGATCCGCCCCTGTTCATAGCCGTACGGAACGAAGGAAAACGGTCAAACTAAACTAGGGAGTGAGATAACTTGGGTAAAAAATGAATGATCACTTGTTGAATTGACCTCTAATATCGAGTTCTTGGCATACGTCGATGCTGCTTCGGCCCCCTTCGTTTATCATTTTCATTTTCTATTTTTGTAACGATGACAAAAAAGATTCCTTTTATCGTGTATGCTCATTAATTTTCTGTTTTTGTTTTGTAAAAATCTAACCCCAAACAGTACAATGAAAATTTTCAGCCGGCCCTCACTTATTGTCAAAGAAAACTAGCTTAAAAAAATTGTCAAAATAAGAAAAATACATAGCTATATTTCTTATCTGAATACGAAAACTCGAAAAGGATGAGAATAAAAACAGAAAATAAAATTGGTAAATGAGGGTAGAACAGTCGGTGCAGAGGCAAAAGGGTAAAATGGTAGTAAAGTGTGGAAACCGGAGGCACTAAATATGGTTGCCAGACTGTCCCGCGCAAACACGGTCGAGACAAAATGGTTAATCCCCAGTTAACTGCAGGTGTGAAAGTGAACCCAACTGCTACGAGCTGACCTTTACGTACTTCTAGCTAATCTGAATTTAATGATTAAGGATTAGATATTAGGACACCTGGATTGGACATTAGTCTGGTCTAAATACATATTGGACATACAGTTTGTTTTAGCTAATGTGCTGAACCGAGTTTCTTCCGGACAAAGACATCACCGAAGTGATGACGTAACACATTCTGGGGCTATTTTTGGGTAGTCAAAGGCAAACGAAGGGATTGTGCAGGTTTTGACTCATGTTTTTGTTTCCAATTTCACATCAGCTTTTATTCCCATTGAAATTTAATTTGCTTTGACTTGGATTTGAATTTTTGGGTTTGGCTTGTATCCAATCGATTGTCTAGGTGTGGTGAGATGTAGATGGTGGCGTAATATTTGACTGTGTGGCTAAAAGAGGATCGCAATGGGGTTGGGTTGGAGAGCAGGTTGAGGGAAGAAAATGGTGATAGAGGCAGTAGCAGCCTCGTGTTTGCCGTCTCTAATGATGATTGAGATAGAAGAAAGAGTTAACTCATAAACGCAACGAGTTAATGCAGTAGAACTTTTATTTGACGTAATCTATCAAATATTACTCCTAAAACATATGTCATATCATCACTTCTTGAGAGTTTTACCCGGAATATGGTCGGGGGAGTGTTAGGTGGTAAACTTATTGAACTTAGTGGTACGTATTAGCTAAAATAGCAAATTCTATTTGTTCTTCGCCAATATGGGTTGTGGGGCTTGCTTTAAACTTTCTGATGGCACGCGCTACTGCGGGTAAACTTGGAGGTGTCAGATGTAATGAATCCTTCATTAAAATACTCGATGTTACAGTCATGGCAACAACATTAACCATCTTATGTATAACCACCATACAGCCAGGCGCCGAGGCCCCAGAAATACAAGGGAACACTCGCAGTCATACACAACTGACCCATACAATGATGAATCAAAACCATCCAAACCAACGCAAGGACTGGGCTTGTTACATGTGCTTGTATGCGCGTCACTCAAAGAATGATTAGCACAAGGAAAGACTCAAACCAATTCTTCGAATCAGGGTTTGCCGGTGCTACTTGTTACTGTTTGGCGTAAATAAAAGAATTGCAAGATGGCAATCCCATGAATTAAATTGCCTTCAATCCAGAGAGCTCCCGCAGCTTCTCACAAAGTATAAAGGTGATCGTAGTTTGTGGAGCCAATCTTGCAAAGATCGCAGAGCCCCTGGTAAATTTTTAGTATTAAATAAGAAAACCAAATCAAGGGGCGATACACATTTATAGGAAATCAACATTTTATGCTATACAAAGTTAAACTAAACAACTGTTTTGGTCCGACTGCAAAAATCTGAACGACATGACATGCATTTAACCAGCAAAGCAAGAAAACATGGTCAGGCTCGCGCATAGAATCTCACCCTTTGTAAAGTCCACGAGGACCTTCTGTACGCAGAACCTGGCACCAAAGGTTATAAGCACATTAGACAACACAAAAAAGTTGCAGCATGTAAATTCCATTACCAGATTGCAGTGCTTAAAATTTCAATTTTGATTATTCCTCTTCTTAAAGAATGCATCCCTTCTTAAGAGCGGGAAAGTTCTTATCTCCCGCTCCGATGTGCAAGTGTCCAACTATTGAGTGGGCAGTCAAAGTAACCACTGTACAAACAATAATCAAATAACTAAAACTACAAAAGGGATGCAACTACCTGGTACGCACAATGAAATCCATTTTTGTAGCTTCCGACTCTTTTGGATTCTCGTTGCAACATAAGACGGGTTTTAATCAAGTCCATGGGTGCAGTAATGAGGGTGCTCACCGTGCCTGCTATTGAACTTGAGCTTCATAAGATGCGAGGCACAGTCAGGTTTGACCGCTAGGAAATAGCAGAAAGAGAAATTAAGCTTCTCCTTAACTAAAATAAGATGGCAAGGCATGCATGCTTCTAATGATGTCAAAGTATTACTTAGATCCAAGACTGGATAGGTAAACAAGAAGAAAAAAGTTAAAAAGGCAAAGAAAATAATGTTTCCACTTTCTTGGTATTTTCTTTATGAGTGAGAAAAGTAAGGTCAACAGGTGAACCTATTCTTCAGGTGTTATATGCAGATCTTATACTTTCTATATTTGCTTATTTATGCATTTCAAGCACTCACAAAACTCTACGAGTCACAAACCCAAGCGAACAGAATGCTAGACTGCATACATGAGATGTAGACTGAATCCTTCTTCAAGAGGTGTCCATCGTACTAAAATCTGCATTAGTGCAAGGACACAAGTAAATAGTAGGTGCTTGTTAACGAAAAGTACTAAACAGCAATAAGTAGGACTGAAACAATTTAGAAACCACGGAAATTACTTAGTGGAAATTTAAGAGAAAAATAGCGTGCTTAGAACTTGACCTGCTTGGATTCATCATATGTTACCAGTTGTGATGCAGTCAAAGCAGCAGCTCGGACCATGGCAGGGCCAACCCCCTTCCAGAGAGCTGTAACTCCCTCTTCTGTTGCAATTCTCTGCAGTTCCCCCATTGATCCTCTACTTAAATTTGGATTCATCTGCAACCGAACCTAACGAAGAAAAAAAGTAACTTAAGGCAAGGTCTAAGAGATCTAAAAAGCAAAATCAGGTTTTAGTACCTTTAGAACCTCAACTGGGTTCGTCAATGCGGTGGCAATGGCACCAGAGAATACTCCAGATGCAATCTTCATGAAGATATTGGTGGACTCAAAAGCTAATTCACACATATATTTTGACGGCTCATACAAGCCTAAACGGAGACCTCCATAAAGAACTGACCTCATCAGTGCAGGTGTCAATCCCAAATACAAAGACTTAGGACCTTCATTTTTCACAACTTGCACTAGGTATCGTCCCTGAAAACATCTACCAATATAAGAATCGCTGCAAGTTGATATAAATAAATCAATTACAGCAACTGAAAGAAAAATTCGGCTCAAACCAGTCCAGTTAGGGGACCTTTCTGGCCAACAAGTTGCATTTGCAGCCTAACTTTGAGAACGTCTGCATTCCAAACTCGAATAAGTCAATATCCTTCACTTTTTGTTCCTCCACCACATATATAAGTAATATAACTTTTATGTTCATTTCACTAACCCCAAGGAGAGAGAAAGAGAGTGAACGATAATTACCTAGATTCTTCTTCTTTGTGATTATGATTTTCTCGTATTTGGGCTAGTGCAAAGGACTTTCTTTTGGGATCTAATCGTTCTACGGCATAATAGTTTAGAGATGTGAAGATGGGGGAGACAAAAAGTTCCTCGTGCCTGGAAACTATAGGGGAATGGCACTAGAGTGTCTTATGCATGAATCCACAAAATGTATAGAAAGAAAAAAGAAAAGAAAGAACGAGATGCCACTGCAGGAATACTATACAGGAATATACGAAGCCACTCCATTGATTATCAACCTATATATAATATTTAACATTTGAACACTATTGGTCAACATTATCGCAGGAAGTTTATATGGGCGTAAATGCATATATTCACAAAGGTTCATCAGAAAATTAGATAGCGATTACAAATGCAGATCGACATTGTAAGTATTCTGGTGCCAACGGCCTGTGTGAAAAAAGTTCCCTGAGGTGGCTATGAAAGCTGGGGTGAGTTATATAGGTGGATCTATGATCACGACCTGCTATAACCAGCCCAAATCACTTAATCCTGGCCAAGGGAAACCTGCAAAGTTGACGTAGCTCTGTGTATGAATATGTTCTTTTGAGCTAAATCCGATCCATATTTTGTAACAAAAACCAACTCTAATTCGAGATTTTGGTTAAAAAGAATTGTTGCGAGGTCCTCTCTGTCAACCAGTTCAGGGTTGATTGAGGGCACCCTTCGTGCCATCTTTGGACATGTTTGACAAAGCAAAATATTAAAGAAACTGCACTGACGCCAACTCCTAACATCTTTAACCTTTCTTCCAATATTGCACGAAGAGTACAATTTTAAGGAAGCACATCAACTACAGTGTTTTCTTACAAAAGGTTAATATAATCTCTCACACTTCTATACAATAAATGCATTAAGTTGACATAGATTTTGGGACAGACAACATTAAAAAGCAGGACACTGGAATAGATTGCAGCTGGGATGAGCTGGAATTTGGACAATTTGGACAAAGGATCGTATATGATGCTGGGATGAGCTGGAATGATAAAGTTGCAGACATTATTACAGGTGACAACTGGAATAGATTGCAGCTAAGGTCCCAGGCGATATAGCAAATGCAAGACATCATCAGTAATCAGGCATTACCTAGGCCTGATTATAATGATAAAATCATGTGGGACTTACACCCCAGTGGAGAATTCACCATACACTCAGCATGGAATTGGTTGAGAACTAAAGCACCTAAGGCTGAATGATGGAAGATAATCTGGTTCACAGGGCACATACCAAAATGCTCTGTAATACTATGGATGGTATGCAAGGGGGGAATAAGAACAAGAGATAAACTCAAAGAATGGAACATTGTTTAGGATGACAGATGCAGTCTATGCCAACTACAGAAGGAGACCATAGACCATTTGTTTGTGCAATGTGCCTATGCTAAAGAGGTCTGGGAATCTATCTTTACAAAGCTTGGAATAAGACTGCCATTAGTCTCTTGGCAACATCTATTGCAGTTTGCAATGCTTTACTTTAGAGGCAAGAGTTTCAGATCTAAACTCTTAAAACTCTCACTTGCTGTTACAATCTATGGGATATGGATGGAAAGAAACACAAGGACCTTTGAACAAAAACAAGCTACTCCACAAGGATGTGCTCATGTCATACAACAATGGGTGAGGTATAGAGTGGGAAGCTGGAATAAGATACCAAAAACAGAGAAAAATGAAGAACTCTGTACTGCTTGGGGGATAAATGAGGGGATTTTCATGTAAATAGTTAGAAGCAAGATTATGCTATAACAGTAGTAGCAATATTGTCTTTGTAAATTGGAAACAATTGTACATGTTATGTGCCTCAATGAAATAAAGGGACATTTGACCCAAAAAAAAAAAAGCAGGACACTGACATTGGGATGGAGGAGTTTTAGGTCCGACTTGGGTGAGAATCTCTTCATCTAAATACTCAGCGGGCAGGTTTGCGAGGCAGATCTACATTCCATTTATGTTATGTGAGGTGGATCCAAGCTTCCATGAGTGAAGTTCTGCGAATTAAAGTTTGGAGTCCATCGCCGAATGGCGAGGTAGTGTTTGCCAACAAATCGTTGCCCTTTCTAGGGCTTTCCTAGTCCCCGTTGATTGTGAGTTCACTGCTGACTAGTCAGAGTCAAGTTTGGTTATTAACAAATGATAACTTCTCCACGTGTCTCTGAATTCCAATGAGTAGCAATTTCCGAGATAAGGTGTAACGATGCCTCATTGGCACTTCTAGGACTGGGAAGTTGCTGGATCCTTTTCCAATTTTCAACGTTTTCGCCACAGGCTCTAGCCTCTAATCCCTATGAGTTGGAAAAGTACGCTGCAATTCCAACAAGCCATCATTACACCTTATCTTGGAGATACAAACCAAACCCTGCCAAAACTGTCCCACTCAAAAAACCAAAACCTTACACCCAGTGTATTCTTTCGTGCCCTCCTCATCAAACCTCATAATCAGAAATTTTGCCCTACCATGAACCCACCAACATGGAGCCACAAATTCAGACACCCATACTTTTGTCCGCGGAATCTCCACGGAAACCGTAAACTGCAACCCAAAGCACAATAACAACTGCACAACTTTCCACATCCCCCTTGAATCAAGTTGGTAGTCAAGTGAAGGTTAGGCTGACCTTCAAGGCCCACAACCTTTCACCCCCAACCTCTCTTGGTCTCAGCTTCAGCCCACTCCTACCCCAGCCCACACCTGCAGGGAACACAGGAACCACCCTCCTTGACGCTTTCGACCCTGCCAATGTACATGCCTCAACCCCAGTTTCCGCCTAGCAAGATGCAATGGATACCCCTTTTCGAGTTTAACACCCTTGCCAAACATGGTGGATCACTACCTAACTGCAGCTCCCATGTACATACTTGGACGGGCAAACCAAGAATCGGTAGTAAGCATTGCATCCATTTCTTAAAAGAAGTGCTACCTTTCAACATTATCGCCATGTACTTGCTAAAGCCCGAACTCGGACCGTTCAACTATCATCTACAGTGGACATGCCCAAACTATAGCATAGCAACACTCAGAGAAATGATGACCTCATGCACTTGGGGGAGTTCGGCTATGACCTCGAACTTAAACTGACTCATTCACCATGACGTACTTCAAATTAAACCTACTGAAAACGGCAGATCTTATGCTTCGCCTGAAATGACAAACTTTAAGAATGTGAACCATATAATCAGACAAATGCAATTAGTATCTAAGATAGTAGATTCTAAGTTGTAATACAAGATCCTCCTTTGCATTTCCAGTTTCCAATTGTCAATACTATTCCTCTTTAGGTGTTTAAGCAGAAAGTCAAGAAAGCGTCAGGCAGAAAGAAAGTAAACAAGGAGATCAAAAGGAGAGACCTAGAGGGTGAGTGATGCCGGTTGCAGCTGCAACGGAAATCCCACTTGTACCGAAATGATAGGCAACATTGGATGGCGAAACCCACCAGTTCTGCTTCCCTCCACCGACTCCCGTCATGGGTCCTGATGAATTCGATTCACACAGCAGAACATGAATGAGAATACGAAAAATCAAACACCCATCTCAGAATTGTTTTTGGGGGCAAAATTATCTCCTTATAACAGAAGTAAGAACCTGAAAGTGGAGGTTTGACAGGAGGAGGCGAATCGCCATCCATTTCGCGATCGGGAAAGATTTGCCTGAGACGGTAAGAACCATAATAAAGCAGGACGCCAAAGGCGCGCTTCTCGGCCAGCCAAAGACGCGTACAAGAAAAGGAGCGGGTGGTACAACCTCCAAAGAAAATTACAAAGTACTAGCTAAAATTCCCGTGTAATGCACGAGGAGGCAGTTAATTATGAAATGTGATAATGGAGATCATGTATGACTAATCAAAATTTAATACCTATTTAATAGCATTTTAAAATTGTAAGAATTCAACAAATTAGAATTATGTCAACTAAATCCAAATACTTATATTAAGATTTCATTGGTTCGAGTGATGATTAAAGACTATAAAGATCCGTCGATTTTGGTTGTTGTTTGTTTAGCCACCGAGAAAACCTCTTCCGTGTCGTTGCCAATTTTCAACCGGCAGTAGGGGTACATCAACCTTGTCTTAGTAGTTTAATACTCCATCCGTCCTTAACTAATTTTTTTAGTTGTCTTAAAAAAAATTAATCACTTTTTAAATTAAAAATAATTTTATCGGTGTTTTTTCATGTTTACGTTTCTCACACTTTTTTTTATCTTATTTCTCTCCACATTTAACCCTCCCCCCTTTTTTCTCTCACACACACACACACACACACACACACAAAAACTCAGAAACTCATAAAATACAACTCATATCATAAACAAACGTGCAAATTAAGGGTGATCCAAATAAAAAGGAATGGAGTGAGTAGTTTCAAGAGGATGCTTTATGTACTCAAGACCGAGACAAGAATCCTGAAGAATTTCACTTATGGGCGGTGAAGGAGAATGGCAGGGGTGTATCTTGAAGCAAATTGGCATCCCACCCCCATTCCTCTAGTACAAGTCGTTGTATGATTATTTGGTGGAGGTTTACGGTCCGAAGGATAATAAAGTGCCGCGACTATATGTACGCCAATTATTCAATGACTGATATTGCTGCTAGAAAAATGACTTGGAAGGATGACCGATCCAAAATACAGAAAGAAAGTGACCGCTAAGTAGAGTTTTGACACAGTTTTCGACAGGAATTCTCCTATGCATAAGTTAGTGAGAGCCTCTTTCTATGGGTACCGGTGTTAGAAAGTTAAGAGCGATGGCTGGGCCAGCCTAGTTCTTATAATAATCTCATACTTGACCTGCTGGGAGCTAGGATGACAGGTATCACCCACTTATTGGGCGTCTAAATTTTAACTATGTCAACCGGCTTGGCAGAGGTAAATGTTTCAAGAAGTGCGTCTACGTGGAGACCCCGGTTTCGCCAAGCAGTGACCAGGGCAATTGGGCAAACAATAATGATCACAGAAGGATAGGTGAGTGAGAGGCTTTGTCTGATTTTCTTGAGTTCCCTCTGTGGTCTTGATGTCTACACTCTTTGTCTCTGTTTTTGCCCAGAGTTGCACCCAAATGTCTCTCTTTACTTTGTTGTAGTGGCTGGGCAGTAGTAATTTAAATCATAAGCAACTTATGTGTTTTTCTTTATCGGTGAAAGTCACTGTGTTGGTAATTCTGGAGTGGCCTTTCCAGTTCATTTCTTATTCTGCAACAATTCTGCCAGTATTTACTCCCAGTCATATGCTCTCTTTAGAAGCATACATATGTTGATTTCTGTTTATTGCTTCCTCTTGTTCTCATGACTGGAAAATTGTAAAGTTGGAAATTTTGGAAGTTAGACATGGCACACATAAGATTTGCCTAATTCTGAGACGAAGTTCACCTTCTTGACCAACACGAAACGTTCGAGTTTCAAATGGCAAATCAAACAAACTTTTCATCTTCAGAACCGGTCTATACTCATCGATTGTGCTGCTCGTATATTAACCCGAAAAGTACTCATGTCATAACTTTGCCAGTTTTCCAGTAAATATGTTCAGGGGGCCATTGCCCATGGCACATGGCGTTTTCTAATTCAAAAATCTATAAATACGCTAGCACCCAAGTCATTTGGCCTGCTATTAGTCCTTGTGCCCCACATTCATGAACTATATACAGCTTTTCATACAAAATACCTCCGTTTCCTTTCTTTTGAATGGGGTGACAGCTGCAAAGCAAGAGACAAAAAGTAGGCAAGCCTATTTTCGCCAAGTTACACGGATAGTCTGATCCCGGCCTTTCCTTGTATGCATGCTTGAGTAGCTTCTCTTCACATGATTTGTGAAGATCTGATGTCTGTCATTGAAAACAATCATGAATAATAAACTGGCAATTGTGACC
Source organism: Escallonia rubra (assembly GCA_033065855.1). NCBI lineage: Eukaryota > Viridiplantae > Streptophyta > Magnoliopsida > Escalloniales > Escalloniaceae > Escallonia > Escallonia rubra. The sequence continues at coordinate 666,727 of JAVXUO010000638.1, forward strand.
CTCTTCCAATAAATATGAATTTAAAGACGGACAATAATACGTTGGACATAGCTATCTGTCTTACTACATAGTTTGCCATTTCGCTAGGGTTGGCTAAAGCAAATAAGCACACCGATTCACAGTACTATAAGCTATAAGCAACTCGTGGAAAGAATCTGTCTATCCAACAAAGCCTGTATGCCAGTAATTGCGGTCGCCATAATCTCCTTTGTCATCACTCTGGCACTAAGTAGTGTTAAAACCACAAGCTATTTAAAGTTATGCTAATATGTATTTTCTTACTTGCCCAAGCATTCTGTCTATTAGGACATGGCTGGTCTTATAATCATCTTTTGAGTAAACATATACATCAATTACAAGAGGCCACCTTCTCCAGTTAACCCAACCTCCTTTATGCATATGATGAACACCACCTACAAATCTCCCTCAATATAGATAATTAAGCTTACACAATAAAACTGTTTTCAATATCTTAAAAACCTAAACAACACCAAAGAAAAGAATGTACAAATGCCAAAAATATAAAAATCAATTTAAAATCACTTCCAGTGGGATTGAAGTGCTTTACTCTTGATTTCTTGTGCATAAGTGGCATAGCAATCAGGAGAGCCTAGTCACTCAGAGAAACAACAAATTCAACTAAAGCATCATCAGGAAGATAGTTCTCCGGATTCAAAATGAAACACATACGAATTTAGCTAAGCACTTCACTTTCTTATTTGGATTAAGACGTTATAATAACGGCCTCTGCACAAAAAGCGGGGGGAAGGCTACGTACATCAACCCTCCTCAGACCCCCACAATTGGGGGAGCCTCATGCATTGTGCCGCTCTTTCAAGGAGAAGAAAGTGGAGAGTAAGAGCAATACATAAAGCCACGGAACAAATAGGAAAAATTATAAAACATTAGTTGAGATGTTAGGCCAAGCGCAGCTCCCACCTTCAGCATGACTAACAGAATAGCCTTTGTACCACAGGTGAATGCACAAGCTTATAAGTTTATATAGGATTTTGAAGGCAAATCCTACATTTCCCATACTAACCTCTCATAATCTAGTTTCTGGAGAATTATCCCATTAAGTAGAAGCTCTGTGCTGTAGACTACCAGTCCTGCAAACGTAAGTGTAAAGCTGCGAGCGCCACATTGTTTGCCAAGAAACTTATTGAATTTGGAAAATGAATTTATACCATCCTCCAAAAATGGCTCACACATTGCATAATCTTGATCGCAAGAAATGATTAGTAGATCATCTGGGATCATCTGATCCTTCGTTGCAGTACTCCGAATTCTGTCTACTGCCTGAGGAGATTTCATCAGAACCTTGGTATGTCACAAAGGTGTATGGTATTACATAAACTCTCACCTCGCTGAGCAACTAGAAGAATGGTTCCGCCGCCAGCAAGTAAAAGTAAGGAATATAAAGTTCGAGTGAAGATGCATAGCAGAAGAGATGCGGAACTAAATCAAAATGTCTGCTTTCTGAGTACAGTCTAAGAATTTAGTTTTACATGTGTCTTGTTATAGAGAAACATCACTAATTTTATAACTTTTACATTGTATAAATAAATAGACAATACATCGTAAAAGTCCTAACTTATGGCCTCAGAAATCACTTCTTACAAAGGAAGACATTAAAAGAATCACTTACCTGGCCACGAACTGCCTGGACTAGGCTTTTGATCATTTCTTTACTGGGTTTTACATTTGGGGTAATGAAGACTGGTCGACCCTATAGACAGCAGAAGAGAGATCGTAAGGCACTATATCTTCGGCTTGGAAGAAGCCTACTGGCACCGAGCTGATATGGGATAAGTGAGCCAAAAAAACTGGTTCATATGAAAAGAAGCTTGCCAGATTACCTTTAGAAGTGGGTGTTGTCTAGCACGAGCCAATGAAACAGGCATGCTGAAACCAATTTCCTTTTCCTTTTTGGCATCCCTCAGGATGTAGTTTTTCTCATCAATAAAACAGTTAACTTGTCCACAGCTCTCAAGCCATAAATGTGTCACCACCATTTTACCAAGAGCAATGGCTTCCAACATGTTCCTTGTTCGCACAAATCTATCAGTTACAAAATGTGTAGCTTCAGTACAAGAAGATGCCAAACCGGTTCCTAGTCGTGTAATAATCTGCAAAGAAACAAAAATCAGGTTTTGCTCATGACGTCAAACTGATCCTTAAGATTGTAAGAGCAAAAAATTGGAAAAATAAAAATATAGACCTTTCTTTGCTGCTTTATTATGTAATCATCCAAGCTTTGGCTGAAAAAAACACGAATGTTCTTCATTCCCCTTCTTTTTCTCAAATCTTTGGATGCAAAATCAGGTAGTGACTCGGCAAACCCTAATCTAGTAAGCTCTTTCATAAGGGGCGATCTTGAAGAGAGTTTTTTGCCGGGTTGATTACAACACTGACCACTGTCATAATTTGGTGCTGCCATATCATTTGCACTTATTGGTATGTTCTTTCCATGATCAGCAAATGATATAGAAGCCACACCCTCTATTTTTCTGCATTCCGATAAGGCCTTGGTTCTATCTGGATTTATACCATTCGTTTGTCCATTAGTGACATCGGAGTTGCATCTAATAACGTCATCTGAACTCTCTTCACAAGAATTCTGTCTACACAAGCTTTGCACCAGTTTCTTTCCCAATGAAGACTTGGGAGTTAACCGTGCTTGCCTCTCTACATTTAAACTGGAACAAGTGGCTTCAGCCGTCCCTTCTGATTTTTTATAATGTCCAGCAGGATGTCCATTGTAATTCTCACTGTCAACTACCGTGGATGGGGCACAAGGATTACTGGCTCCTTTTAAATGGCGTGGTGCATGATGTGTTCTTTTCCCTTTGGGATAAGTCCATTTCAAAGGGCTGGTACTGGCACTCCTATCCAGATCAGTATGCCCATGTTGAACTATTGTGCTGTCTGCAGCTTCCCCTGATACATCAGCATCTAACTTGGGGCGTTTCCTGCTCACGCCCAACACCTCGAACATGTAGCTATCTAAACTGCTCCTCTTTCTTCTTCTGGCGTCAACAACGTCCATCTTCTCTCCAGAATTACATGTTCGACCCTCAGTCCTTTTCAAAGATTGTATTGAGGAGCATTGCTGAGTGCGATGAGCAATGGGTGAAAAATCCCAAAACTTCCCTCTAATATGCCTTTTGCCATGCAAGTCAATTTTTACAGATCTCGTTCGACTGGGATTTTCATTAACCACTTTGACGTGCTCACTTTTTGGAGCTCCCTCTTCCTTTCTTTGGCTGATTACCTCAGAGGATTTTTCATACAAGCCTTTACTTGCATTGGCAGAAATTCTCCACTTGAGGCCTTTGTCAGTCAGTATCTTTCCGTTGGAAACTTTCTTTGCTATTGGTAAGTCGGGATCCAACTTCTTTTGGTTCTTAGCATGTTTGCAGAATGAACTAGACCCTTTTCTTCTTTGTTTGTAAGTAGGCCCTTTCATTTCCTTTGATTGTCTGGCTATGTCTCTCAAATCAGAAGTAGCCATAGTAGGCAAGGAACTATGTTCTGATCCCTCGTTCTTCCCCCTTGGAGTATCTTCAAGTGTGTTCTTTAGGCCTTGATGCACAATAGAATTGCTCAAGGGAGGTGGGGCATATAACAAGGCTTCCATGGCTTCAGCAGCCATTTGAGTGTCAGGACCAATATCAAACAAGTCTGGCACATCACTTCCAATGCTATTGTTTAGCAGCTGCCTTCGAGGTGATTCCTCATCGAACTGCTCATCCAAGTTCTTTACAAAATTATCACCTTTAATTTCTGAAGTTGGAAGAGTCTCATCATTCCCATTACAATTTTGCACTATTAACAGCGAATCTACATGATTTGAATTCTCTTTGCTCCGTGCACCTAAAATATTCTCTTTTACAAAATTCAGATTCCCATCGACCTGATGCACGACGTCAGATCTCGGCCGGTGGCTGTTGCACTCTAAGTGTAGTTGCTTTCTCCTTAGACTATCATCAGTCTGGTTGTCAATCCACTCAAAGTTAATGGGTTCCAGAACTTTGGTTCTTAGATTGGCTCTCCTTGCCAGACTTTGAGGTCCCACTGCATTTATAGCAGGAGGTGATTTCACCCTACAGGCCTTTCCAATTTTTATGTCTTGAGACGAGTTCACACTGTTAACTGACAGATAATGATCTACGAAGTCCAGTGCATTGGCTTGAGATGACACTCCAGGATCTTCAGATCCGGTGTAGCCTAACCTGTTGGCCACCGAAGAATCTTTTGCTCCACCTACTGCTTCACGGTTTGGAAATACACTTTTTTCATCTATAAGTTTGTCGGTCAATCTTTCTTTAGCCAAATCCCCAGTATTATATTCAATTATCAAGTCACTCCTTTCTTGATTGCACTTAGACCTGTCAGTATGGTCCTGGTCGACTTCTTTTACACTTCGATCAGCAGATATTGGAGCTTCAACTCCAGATTTTCCATTGTTCTTAGGAGGAAGTTGCTTTTGATAGTGAGTGTCAGAACGGACAGAATTTAGCTTGCCATCACCCCCCTTGTCAGTCACACTGCTTCCAGCTGATGAATAGACCTGTAATGACTGTGCACCGACTTTACTACCCCGCCTCCTATGATACACTGAGAAAAAAGAAAAGACTGCCTAGTCAGGATAACTATAGTTTACATCGAACATGATGTCCTTAGATACAACACTTGTGCCTAAATGCTGGAAGGGCATAATGGCAAGGAATTGTGAGACCTTACACTGTGGTATGAATATTCAAAAAGTCTTCTCCTTCAGTCGTAGAACATAAACAAGATCACTACATTACAATATGCTGCTGATATTATCGCGTTGAAAAATCAGATACATTGAACGTCCTAGCTCCTGTCAACTTGAAAACAGTTGTTCTAATGTCGGCTCTTGAGAAAGCCAGTAAGCTGTTGATTCAAATCACTGACTATAATATCTTAATAACAAGAAATTGTTGAAAATTTAATCGGAACAAAGATAATAACAGCTTTACAAATCATGAAGAGAATCATTTTTGGGAGTTAATGTTAGGTACAGAGATCAATTCAACTTAGACCAGACTTAACAATGAGGAAACTAATTAACCTATTTGATACAGACACACATATGCACAGAGGGAGACAGAGAATACTGCAATCAAACTCATATCAAGCAAAAATTATCTAACCATCAACGCATGGGAAGGCTGGACTTTGTGTCTAAGTTCACTTCACTATAATCCAATACAAAGAACCAGACCATCAAAGATGCTCGATACCAACATTAGAATTTTACGTTAATCAGGTACACATAAATAGGATGGGCTACTGCGTTTGTGTGTGTGTGTGTGTGTGTGTGTGTGATGAGGTGGTGGTGGGTGGGTTGGGGGGGGGGGTGTTGGAGCAATGGTTAGGCTTATGCAGCTTCCACTACCAATTTGTACAGAGATTATTTGTTTTTCTGACCTGTGAACACCCATTCTCACGCTATGCAGGTATACAAGTCAACTCAAAGTACTAAGCGTACAAGAATATCTAGAAGTTAGAGCCATAAGCTTCGACTGGCATTGGAAAATACTGACCTACATAGCAATGTTTGGTAGCAGGAGAGACCTGGCTCTTCTCCAAGCCTAGAGTGTCCCCTCCAAGACTAGTATCAGTTTCGTCAGAAGATAGTAGCCCTTTAAACACATTCAACACCTCGGTTGCATCATTTCCTTCATCATCACTGTCCATCACAATACCACAATCCGGATTGTCCAAATCCTCGGTGTCAACAA